>JAFBJZ010000329.1:0-370000 GCA_016785225.1 Psettodes erumei
TTTATGAACACTCCATAGCATATTATGTGTTAGAAATGGAAAAAGGGTCATATTTTGGCATGTCATGAAAACTCAAAAAAAAAGTCATACCCGCGGTCTTCGAAAAAGTCGAAAAAATCAAAAAGTTTAATTTGTCTCAAAAACGCATCAGAACATCACAGAATAGTGTTTTATGAACAGTCCATAGCATATTATGTGTTAGAAATGGAAAAAGGGTCATATTTTGGCATGTCATGAAAACTCAAAAAAAGTCATACCCGCGGTCTTCGAAAAAGTCGAAAAATCAAAAAATTTAATTTCTCTCAAAAACGCATCAGAACATCACAGAATAGTGTTTTATGAACACTCCATAGCATATTATGTGTTAGAAATGGAAAAAGGGTCATATTTTGGCATGTCATGAAAACAAAAAAAAAAAGTCATACCCGTGGTCTTCGAAAAAGTCGAAAAAAAATCAAAAAGTTTAATTTGTCTCAAAAATGCATCAGAACATCACAGAATAGTTATTTATGCATTTTTGGCAATTTTAAATTTTGACATTTTTTGCAAAAAAACGACATACTAAAGTATGACTTTTTTTTTTTTTTTTTGGGACATGCTAAAATATGACCTTTTATGACCTTTTATGCATTTTTAACCGCAGTTATGCTATCAGGGGTTTATTAAACACCATTCTGTACTATATTTATGCATTTTTTGGCAATTTTAAATTTTGACATTTTTTGCAAAAAACGACATACTAAAGTATGACTTTTTTTTGTTTTTGGGACATGCTAAAATATGACCTTTTATGACCTTTTATGCATTTTTAACTGCAGTTATGCTATCAGGGGTTTATAAAACACCATTCTGTACTATATTTATGCATTTTTTGGCAATTTTAAATTTTGACATTTTTCACAAAAAACGACATACTAAAGTATGACTTTTTTTTGTTTTTGGGACATGCTAAAATATGACCTTTTTATGACCTTTTATGCATTTTTAACCGCAGTTATGCTATCAGGGGTTTATTAAACACCATTCTGTACTATATTTATGCATTTTTTGGCAATTTTAAATTTTGACATTTTTCGCAAAAAAAACGACATACTAAAAGTATGACTTTTTTTTTTTTTTTGGGACATGCTAAAATATGACCTTTTTATGTCCTTTTATGCATTTTTTAACTGCAGTTATGCTATCAGGGGTTTATTAAACACCATTCTGTACTATATTTATGCATTTTTTGGCAATTTTAAATTTTGACATTTTTCGCAAAAAAACGACATACTAAAGTATGATTTTTTTTTGTTTTTGGGACATGCTAAAATATGACCTTTTTATGACCTTTTATGCATTTTTAACTGCTTTTATGCTATCAGGGGTTTATAAAACACCATTCTGTACTATATTTATGCATTTTTTGGCAATTTTAAATTTTGACATTTTTCGCAAAAAAAAAAACGACATACTAAAGTATGACTTTTTTTTTGTTTTTTGGGACATGCTAAAATATGACCTTTTATGCATTTTTAACCGCAGTTATGCTATCAGGGGTTTATTAAACACCATTCTGTACTATATTTATGCATTTTTTGGCAATTTTAAATTTTGACATTTTTTGCAAAAAAACGACATACTAAAGTATGACTTTTTTTTGTTTTTGGGACATGCTAAAATATGACCTTTTTTATGACCTTTTATGCATTTTTAACCGCAGTTATGCTATCAGGGGTTTATTAAACACCATTCTGTACTATATTTATGCATTTTTGGCAATTTTAAATTTTGACATTTTTCAAAAAAAACGACATACTAAAGTAGTATGACTTTTTTTTTTTGGGACATGCTAAAATATGACCTTTTTATGACCTTTTATGCATTTTTAACCGCAGTTATGCTATCAGGGGTTTATTAAACACCATTCTGTACTATATTTATGCATTTTTTGGCAATTTTAATTTTTTTGACATTTTTGCAAAAAAAAACGACATACTAAAGTATGACTTTTTTTTTTTTTTTTGGGACATGCTAAAATATGACCTTTTTATGACCTTTTATATGCATTTTTTAACTGCAGTTATGCTATCAGGGGTTTATTAAACACCATTCTGTACTATATTTATGCATTTTTTGGCAATTTAAATTTTGACATTTTTTGCAAAAAACGACATACTAAAGTATGACTTTTTTTTTTTTTTTGGGACATGCTAAAATATGACCTTTTTATGACCTTTTATGCATTTTTAACTGCTGTTATGCTATCAGGGGTTTATTAAACACCATTCTGTACTATATTTATGCATTTTTTGGCAATTTTAAATTTTGACATTTTTTTGCAAAAAAAACGACATACTAAAAAGTACTTTTTTTTTTTTTTTTGGGACATGCTAAAATATGACCTTTTTATGACCTTTTATGCATTTTTAAACTGCAGTTATTCTATCAGGGGTTTATTAAACACCATTCTGTACTATATTTATGCATTTTTTGGCAATTTAAATTTTGACATTTTTTGCAAAAAAAACGACATACTAAAGTATGTATTTTTTTTTTTTTTGGGACATGCTAAAATATGACCTTTTTTATGACCTTTTATGCATTTTTAACCGCAGTTATGCTATCACGGGTTTATTAAACACCATTCTGTACTATATTTATGCATTTTTTGGCAATTTTAAATTTTGACATTTTTTGCAAAAAACGACATACTAAAGTATGACTTTTTTTTTTTTTGGGACATGCTAAAATATGACCTTTTTATGACCTTTTATGCATTTTTAACCGCAGTTATGCTATCAGGGTTGTATTAAACACCATTCTGTACTATATTTATGCATTTTTTGGCAATTTTAAATTTTGACATTTTTTGCAAAAAACGACATACTAAAGTATGACTTTTTTTTTTTTTTGGGACATGCTAAAATATGACCTTTTTATGACCTTTTATGCATTTTTAACTGCTTTTATGCTATCAGGGGTTTATTAAACACCATTCTGTACTATATTTATGCATTTTTTGGCAATTTTAAATTTTGACATTTTTTGCAAAAAAACGACATACTAAAGTATGACTTTTTTTTTTTTTTATTTTGGGATATGCAAAAATATGACCTTTTTATGACCTTTTATGCATTTTTTAACTGCAGTTATGCTATCAGGGGTTTATTAAACACCATTCTGTACTATATTTATGCATTTTTTGGCATTTTTTAAATTTTGACATTTTTTGCAAAAAAAAACGACATACTAAAGTATTTTTTTTTTTTTTTTTGGGACATGCTAAAATATGACCTTTTTATGACCTTTTATGCATTTTTAACTGCAGTTATGCTATCAGGGGTTTATTAAACACCATTCTGTACTATATTTATGCATTTTTTGGCAATTTTAAATTTTGACATTTTTCACAAAAAACGACATACTAAAAAGTACTAAAGTATGACTTTTTTTTTTTTTGGGACATGCTAAAATATGACCTTTTTTATGACCTTTTATGCATTTTTATGCATTTTTTAACTGCAGTTATGCTATCAGGGGGTTTATTAAATACCATTCTGTACTATATTTATGAATTTTTTGGCAATTTTAAATTTTGACATTTTTTGCAAAAAACGACATACTAAAGTATGACTTTTTTTTATTTTTGGGACATGCTAAAATATGACCTTTTATGCATTTTTAACCGCAGTTATGCTATCAGGGGTTTATTAAACACCATTCTGTACTATATTTATGCATTTTTTGGCAATTTTAAATTTTGACATTTTTTGCAAAAAACGACATACTAAAGTATGACTTTTTTTTGTTTTTGGGACATGCTAAAATATGACCTTTTTATGACCTTTTATGCATTTTTAACTGCAGTTATGCTATCAGGGGTTTATTAAACACCATTCTGTACTATATTTATGCATTTTTTGGCAATTTTAAATTTTGACATTTTTCGCAAAAAAACGACATACTAAAGTATGACTTTTTTTTGTTTTTGGGACATGCTAAAATATGACCTTTTATGACCTTTTATGCATTTTTAACCGCAGTTATGCTATCAGGGGTTTATTAAACACCATTCTGTACTATATTTATGCATTTTTTGGCAATTTTAAATTTTGACATTTTTTGCAAAAAACGACATACTAAAGTATGACTTTTTTTTTTTTTTTTTTGGGACATGCTAAAAGAAATGGAAAAGGGTCATATTTTGGCATGTCATGAAAACTCAAAAAAGTCATCATACCAAGGGTCTTCAAAAAAAAGCGAAAAAAATCAAAAAAGTTTATTTCTCTCAAAAACGCATCAGAACATCACAGAATAGTGTTTTATGAACAGTCCATAGCATATTATGTGTTAGAAATGGAAAAAGGGTCATATTTTGGCATGTCATGAAAACTCAAAAAAAGTCATACCCAAGGGTCTTCAAAAAAGTGGAAAAAAAATCAAAAAAGTTTAATTTCTCTCAAAAACGCATCAGAACATCACAGAATAGTGTTTTATGAACACTCCATAGCATATTATGTGTTAGAAATGGAAAAAGGGTCATATTTTGGCATGTCATGAAAAACTCAAAAAAAAAGTCATCATACCAAGGGTCTTCTAAAAAAAGTCAAAAAATCAAAAAAATTAATTTTTCTCAAAAATGCATCAGAACATCACAGAATAGTGTTTTATGAACACTCCATAGCATATTATGTGTTGAAATGCAAAAAAAAAGGGTCATATTTTGGCATGTCATGAAAAATGGCAAACATCATGAAAGAGATCAACTTATTGCCAGACAACTTGCTGAGGACTCCATCAGTCCGGTTGGTGCAGAGCTGGTAGGTGAATTTTTCATTCACCTCTCACATTACATTGATGTCATGCAAATAGACAGTGATGATTTTTTCCACAGGTATATGCAAAGTCTTCAGGAGATTCTTGAGTTCAAAGACAAAAATGCTGATGATGAGAAAGTCACATACAAGTGAGTAAATCAAAACATGCATTGTGCACTTTTGTTTATTTCTTATATTTGTTATATTTTATTCAGAACCAAAAGATAATCTATTCCTAGCTGTTATAATCATCGTTCTGTTATCATTTAGTTTCACAGACGCTGTGATAAAAGTCAGAAATCGACACAATGATGTCATTCCCACCATGGCTCAGGGAGTCGTGGAGTACAAAGAGACTTATGGCACAGACCCAGTTGTGAGCCAAAACGTTCAGTATTTTCTGGATCGTTTCTACATGAGCCGGATATCCATCAGGATGCTGCTCAACCAGCACAGTGAGTATATTCTCTCCAGACAGTCAAATAATAAAACTTAACTTGATAAAACAAACACATTGAAAAAAGAAAGCAACAGAAAATAGCATGACCCTGGAAAGTTATTCATGTTGTGGTTACATTATGATTTTATATTACATTGTCACGTTTCAATTCAGTTGTTGTCAAAACTGTTAGTAAACAGTCTGACAGTCATTTTATGAGGCGTATCGATCACAGTGTGACATTCTACAAACCTGCAAGATTGCTGTTAGTGCACATTTTGGAAGGACTTTAAGGTTACTAGTTAAATCTTAATTTCAGAAGCACTAAAAAAAATCCTAAAAAATAAAAAATTTACTTAAACATGCATTCTCAAGTTCTTTGTAGAAAAATAAAGTCTATTCTGTGTTTATTTTCCTTTGAAATAATTAATGTTATACTGTTTTGAATGTTGACACGTGCATTCCCCAGCACTCCTCTTTGGTGGGAAGGTGAAGGTGAACCCAGCGCATCCCAAACAGATTGGCAGTATTGATCCAAACTGTCGCGTCTCTGAGGTAATCAAAGGTGAGTACATTTTTTAAGGCTCACAAATGCATGAGGAGCAATGAGCCTTGACAGTTTTTAAACTCTGCAACTTGTCATTTAAGTACTCGGGTGTCATTTTTTCCCCCTGTAAATTAACGTTTTCCTTGCAGATGCCTATGAAAATGCACGAAATCTTTGTGACCGGTATTACATGAACTCTCCTGAGCTGATACTGGAGGAATTCAATGGTAATTTTGTTTGGCTGTTTAATAGAAACTAGAAAGCACCAACCTCTGCCAAGGCTGTGTGTATGTGTGTGTGTATATATATATATATATATATATATACACACACACACACACACACAGATATGGATTTGGATCACTCCCAAAATTAAGTAAGACCAAGCGTCACCTCTGGTAAAATCCTTCCTTCGCAGTTCACATAATTCTGCTAACCAACAAACTAACTGAACCACAACATAACCTGCTTGGCAGAGGTAAAAACCGTATACACTCGCATTGAATTTTGTACATTACAAGCATACACATTTGTTTCTAAGTCATGCTCTCACGTTTGCTTATCTTAAACACTGAAAATTGCATTCTAAGTAAATATATATATAGGAATTGCTTGATTCAAGCATGTCTGATGAAAAAAAAGAATTTAATCTCTGAGAATCCTTTTTTCCTGACAGTCCAAGAGCAAGACAAACCCATCACTATGGTCTACGTTCCATCGCATTTGTATCATATGGTGTTTGAACTTTTTAAGGTAAGATTTGATTTTTGGATTTGTCCCCTCTGATAGGTTTTGGTTTAGTTTGGATCCTAAAGAAGAGTTGGGTACAAAAATTGAAGGAGGTTATTGAACAAAAAAAAAAACAGGGAGCACGCTGGCTTGGCTGGAATGGTCATTGGTAGCAAATGTTGAGCTCATGGAAGAATCAAACACGGAGGAAGAGAGTGTCTGCGAGGCTCGTGGGGAATAACATGAGCACACAGAAGAAATACATGTAAAATTACCTTGCACTAAGATAAAACTTAAAGAAAGAACATCAGCTGAAAAACACTGGGAAAAAAATCACAGGGTTACAAAAGGGTAACACTGGGAGGACATAAGGCACTACCAAGCCAAGACCAGGCAGCTGGAGAAAGCCTGCCACATGTGCCCTGCAGAAGAAAGAGAACATTACGGGGAAGGGAAGGAAGAGAGCAACACAAAAACAAAACCCAAAACAGAAACCTCACACCCTCATAAATAAGTTTCTGCTTTTTCTGGCATTACTGATCATTATATCTGGATGCTGGACATATTCTATACTTTTTCTGATTAATGTTATTTATTCCATCTGAAATTTGGTTGAATAAAGGTAGTTTTATACTTACCGGTTTCTCAGTGTCTCTGGCGTCTTTTCCTTGTTGCAGAATGCCATGCGAGCCACCATGGAGTTATATGGTGATGCCATGGAGTACCCTGCTATCCGTGCACAGGTGGCTCTGGGAACTGAAGATCTGACTGTGAAGGTAAAGCTGCACTGCTGCGCCTCAATCTAATCTGCTGGATTCACCTCTTACCACTTACTGATTATGTAACAGATGTGGAGTTAAAGATCCCTTCTCGCACTTGTATGTTTGTGGGATAAGGATGCGTTCATCCCCTGTGTTTTTCCTCAGGTGAGTGATCGTGGCGGTGGGGTGCCACTGCGGAAGATCGACAGGCTGTTCACCTACACGTACTCCACTGCTCCTCGGCCCAGCATTGACGGTTCACGTGCTGCTCCTCTGGTCAGTATTCCGATTTGGGTCGATATCAACTTCCATATTTCCCACACAGCAGCTGACTCCTGTTGTTTCACATTGTGAGGGATTGGGTCTGGGATGGGTTGAGGCTAAAGAGCTGAACTCTGCTTTATATTTGTCCAGGCTGGTTACGGGTACGGCCTGCCCATCTCTCGACTGTATGCACGGTACTTTCAAGGGGACCTGAAGCTGTACTCTCTGGAGGGTTATGGAACTGACGCTATGATTTATATTCGAGTAATTTAGTTTTTTTTTCTTCTTACATCGACATATATGTGTATCCCAGAGGAAGGTGTTTAATTTTTCTCCCAATTTTCTGTCAGGCGCTCTCCACAGAGTCCATTGAAAGGCTTCCTGTGTACAACAAGTCAGCGTGGAAACACTACAAGACAATCCACGAAGCGGACGACTGGTGTGTCCCGAGCAAAGAGCCAAAGGACATGACAACATTTCGTAGTTTCTAGATTCACATGGTCCTGTAGCAAAGTTTGTGAGAGAGGTTGTTGTAAATGAGTGGTTTGCATGGGGTTGTCTGTGATGGTCATTAATTAGTTCAGATTTCCTTGTACGAAAAGTAAACAGAAAGAATGATAGAACAAAGCTCTAGTGCTGCGTATTTCAGAGAACTAAAAAGCACTCCCCAAATGTCCCCCATTTCCCCAAAATGTCTCTTATCGTGTACATTTCTCAACTAACCATTAAAAAGCGTGCTGCATCCATCATTTGTGGAAGCATACACTCTTGTCAGTAACAACAGCACTGTTACTCAAGGTACACAAACAACAATAATGACATATAACAGAAATTCAACTTTCTTGTATTGGGGTGACAGTGGAGGTCTCAGCAGGAAATCACACCATTTGAAGCTTCCATGTAGGTTAGACGTCATTTGTGTACAAGGAAAACATGGTTTCTGCAATTTTTGTCAGCTTGTCATTTAAGGTATGAACTTTACAATGTTACACTAAATTTTTATAGTTTGCTCTACTTTGCTTCGATTGCTTAGCTGCTTTTATTTTGCTGGAAGTTGAATTTTTCCATTCTCCTCTGTGTGTTTGGTGCTTTGTAAGATTGTTACACAATACATTACTGCTTGTTTTTGTTTTTTTTATAAATCGGTTGGAAGTTTCTGCTCCTTAAACTTTCTTCTTAAAATGTTTCCAGGTAGGGAATTTCTTCTTTAGTTGCAGGATGTACACAAGCAACATGATCAATAGTATTAAGTTCCTATCTGTACAGGGCACTTTTGCACCTAATTTAAAGGAAACTAAACTGGAACACAGTTTTAGGAAAAATGCTGGTTCTCATGGGAGTTGTTATCACTCAGTGTAATAGCAAAACGCAGTATTTAGGTTTCTGTGGTTGCATTTATGGGACGCATTCTGTCAAAAATGCTGTAATTCAACTGTTATGTTACAAAACTATATGGGTCATGTTCAGCAAAAAATAAATAATCAAAACAGAGTCCTATTTTTGTGAAAAAGCTCTATGCAAGTGGATTGAAGTGAATGAAAGGGAAGTTGAAAAACTAATCTAACGTCCTTGTGCTGTTAGACTAGTTTTGTAAAACATGCATTGGAACAATGGATACTTTTTGACTGCTCTTTTTAATGAATCCGAACATCATTCACCAAGAGCTCAAGGGCATGAAAAAAAAATATTGTTATTGCATCTGAAAAGATGTTATGATGCAGCTTGTCTTTTCCGAAGGTACATTTTTTTTTTGTAAAAATGCGAGCTGACGGCAGGCTTTGATTGCACTGAGGAACCAGAAAAGTACAAACACCTGTACAATGTAAACAAAGTACTACACTGTAATCCTGCAATAAATGCAACCTGTTGCTACCTCACTGGAAATGCCGAATAGCTAAAGTCGGCGTGAAGAGCTGAAGGAACTACAAAAGAAATGTCAAAAAGTGAAAATTAGTTTATTGATGCTCTCTGTACCAAGAAATGTTTCTCAGACTGAGAAGACGTGGAACACATGATTTTCTTACAGCATGTCGTGTTCTGTACAGAACATGGAGTCATGCTCGCGAGGCGGAAAGGAAGCACATGGGTTGGGCTGTCGCCACTCGTCGCTCAGCCTCACATTCATTCGAGTATCTTTGCTCCCGACTCACACAAGTCCTTGTCATAGGTTCGTCTTACCGTCTAATGGACTGGTGAGGCGTATGTGTAGCGGACCTGCATGCTGTGTATTTACATGGAGCTTCATGGTACCATCTCATCGACACACAGTCACAGTCAGGGACAGCAGAAGCAGCATTCATCTCATCCCTACTCGATTAGTTTCCATTCAGCAAAAATGACAGCCTAGCTATTCTACTTAGTAGAAAAATTTGATAGTATAAAACAAACAATGGTATTTGAGAAAAAAAAAAGGATATGCAGTTAATAGGCACATGTATAAAACTTATCTATACATTTAAAACCTTGCTGCCCATTGAAGCTTAAAAGACAAATATAGTGCTTTTATCTGAACTGTACAATGATCGTTCTTGTAAAAGAGTTGTACATGGAAACAGGCAAGTGATACTAGCAAAAAATATAAAATGTGTAAAAAGCAGTATACATTTGACTTAGGTAAATGTGTGCAAGAGCTTGCAGCAACTACATCATATCTGAAAACTGACTTTTTGTAATTACAGCTTGTAGCTTTTTAGTGGTAAAAAACATCTGGATACCTTTTTGGTCACATAGCCAACTTTTGCATTTTTTGTGACATTCCCCATCTTTCCGTTAAAACGGTTTAAGCTGCAGTTAAAATGTTTGGGAGGAAGCTGACGTAAAAAAAAAAAAAAAAAAAAAGACAGGACAGGAGGAGCGACAGCGTGAACAAATCTACTGGCACCTCGGTCAGCGTAGTTACTCTCCCGGCACGGTCATGTTCTGTGGTTGTTGGCGTTCATATCATGTGACATGAAGAACATGGCACAATCAAAATAAAAAATTCTCAGAGTTCAGAGTTCAGCGTGGGGATGGACTTTATGCTGCATGAATTCAGAGCTGCTATCTCAGCAGACCGAGTCAGTGCTGACCAGCAATTTCCCGCTGCGTCGAACCTCTTTCTCTCTTTTTTCTTTCTGTTTCTCCAGCTTCTCCTGGGCCTTGCGCATCTCCTTCAGCTTTTTCTTGATAGTTGAGCGGTCGCTCTGACTCGACACCCCAAGTGCCTGAAAATGAAGGAGTGCAAGGGTTTCAAACAGAGTAATGGCGGTTATGGTTTTATTGAGTCAAAAGATGAGTAGCTGCGAAGTAGGCACCATCCGTTCACAGGATGCAAAAATTCCACGGTGCTTGTATCATCTAAACAAAAGTGACAAACCCAACTGAAAACTAAAGTGTGGAATTTTCACTTGTCAGAGCCTGGAAAAAACACAATTTTGATAAGTGTGACTTTTTCCAAACAAGCCCTTTGCATTTACAAAGGCTGTTGAAATGTAAATTATGAATTCTGATTGTGAATTCAGCCTTTAGCTCGATCTTAAAAGTTTCTAGCCACAAGGTGGCAGTCAAAGGCTGACAAGGCCTGACTTCTTTTTGCAGTGAGAGAGGCCTGTCTCATGGTAAAAAAAAAAAAAAAAAAAAAAACATCATTACACCATCACTCTTCGAACTATCTTTGCCGCTACGTCATTATAACGGTAGTCAAGGGGCAGTTATATATTTACCTTCAATTTATCGCTGTCCAAGTGCAAGAGCTGTTGGCCGTCCACTCCCTTAGCTGTGAATTCAGGTGTGTACTGGTCCATATTCATGCCCATCAACCAGTGACACACCTGTTGATTGGTCCACTCAGAGACGGGCCGGTTCTGCCACTGATACTCTTTTCCTGTAGTTACTGGTTCATCATCCAAAGTCTACAGAGGACACAGATAGTAGAAAAATAATCACACTGCTGCTTTAATATGTATTTTCATATGTACTCTGTTGCTCATGTGTAGTGCATGCTAAACACATTACAAACACTTACGCCTGTAAATAATGTGCACAGTTACAAGACCGATGGTGAAATGCAGACATTGGTCCTGTTATCCAGTTCATTTATAAAATAAACGCATTGAATAATATGAAGGAAAATATATTTTTTCTTTTGGTGGGTGAACTGATGAAAAGCAGTAAAAGTTAGAGAGAAGGGAGGCTGAAATATATAAAAGTAAAGCCAGTTACAGTATAAAAAGTAGAAAACATACAAAAAAAGAACATGTGGTGCACGTTCTGTTGCTGCGAAAAAATGTGTGCGGTGTATGAATTCCCCAAGATGGCGCAGAGAAAACACACGTGCAATAACAGCAAAAAAAAAAAAAAAAAAAAAAAATCAACATTCTCAGATGCATGTCACTGTCTTCATTCATAGGCTTTACCGACTGAAGCACCGGCAAAGACTTGACGATAACTTAAAAAAAGCAGATGGCTAAACACCACTGAGCAGGCAGCGGAGCAGTCAATATTGTTCTGTGGTCTGCCAAAGCTTGTAAAGAACATGGTGCACTGGTCGACAGTTCTAACAAAGGCAAAACTATTAACATCACAGCCGACTTAAGAAAAGCTAAGCCAGATGACTTGTGACACAAAACAAAATAGCTCTAAACGCGCGCATGCAGTTCTCTCCATTCCCTCTCCAGCCATGATTGAATCTTGGCAAAAGACAAGAGGAGGGGGGTGGGGGGGGCGGGGGCTCAAAGAGCATGCTTGAGTATGTCCCCTTTCAGCTGCATCAAGGCGTCCCACATGGCTTTTGTGACATGTACAACAAGGAGAGCACTCACCTCACTGGAAGAGAAGATTAAAGTGTGTGAGCGCCCAGACAGATTGGGTTCAGCGACTAACCCAGAGATGTCTGAACTGGGACTGGCAGCGTTAGAATCATCTATGACTGAAAAACTCTGGAACAAGTGGAAACAAGGCACGCATTTACTCAAGTAACACATGACCAACACAACAGTTGTTTGCTACGAGAGGCAGACAAATACGATGCTACAGGTGTGTGTGTGTGTTATGATGCTACATGGTTAAAGCCAATTACAGCGGTCACTGATTTAAAGCAGTGAGTGTGATCGGTAACACGTGGGAGGAAGGGAGAAAATCGAGTATCTACTGCGAAGCACAGCATTCGTGGTGAATATATAAAACTGCAGCCGAACCGCCACCAACTATATTGACAACCTCCAGACTACGGCAACTAACGCTACGTTGTTAAAAAGAAAGGACACAAACGTACAAAATTCAGGTATGAGGTAATGTTTTAAATTGAGTTGAGTAGATTCTATTAGACGGATTGCTTGGTTTCTTACATGGTAATGGAGTTTGAAGGTTTGTTTTCCAAACACAAATGTGGGTTTAATTTGGACTGAGGGAAAGATCCAGACCTGCGGGCCCATTGCACCAGCTATGTGCGCGCTCACGGGCAGTTTAATTTGAACATAGTGTGGGAATTGCACAATAAAAAAAAAAAAAGGGTTGCACAGTACAAGTTAGTTACAAAGTAGCCGTTAGTGTCGATTTTACACACAAGTCTCTGATCAAACTTGAATTAGCTGGCACAACGAGCCCGAGCAACTACTTTTGCCTTCATCTGTTTCCCCTAATACAAGCCACAAGGCTTTCAGAATGTGAGTAAAAAGAGTACGCCGTTTCCTATTACACTACCGCATACCTCCTACGAAAGAAACAGTCAATTATTCATAGGATGCGTTGAGGTGAGAAATCACAAATCACAGGGCTGCGCTTGTTAGTAATGTTCTAACGTGTCTATCTAAAATCAAAAGGCAAAACAGGAGTGTGTATACTGTACCAAATCTAATGAGCGACTGAATAAAGAGGACCAGGAGAGATTTGTCTGTTCAAAGGAAACACGGTGCAGTGAGACAAATATCCAGGCAGCAAGGCACTGACAAAACTGCCATAAAGGTACACAGCAGAAGAACCAAAACCATTCCCAGTTATAATTTCTGCCTGGCTCAGCTCGCGTCTTGAACTCATTAAACCGAACCGTGGGAACGTCAGCCCCAGCCGCAGCCTGTGCGACCGTCAGCCAGGCGTTTCACTGGGTGCGCTTGATGTGTCACTCTTTGCAAACTCACTGCCAGAGCCACCAAACCCGTCCCCGCTATCTCTCTCTGTCCGAGGGCCGACGTGGATCCAGCTACTGCAGCCTCTGCATGGCGCAGCTTTTTAAGAGCGCCCGAAAGTGACGGCCCCGGTTTGTAAACAGCCTAGTTTTTGTCCTCTCAGTGACACCATCAATATATTGTGATGATGGAGGACAGACAATGGCTGTCCCTACTGATGAAATCATCAGCCGTGAGAGCTGGAGATAACAATTTTGAGATGTTACACCTCCATTTCACTCATGCAGGATACAAATACAAGGTAACTAAATTGCTTTAAACTGCTCTGGATACAAATACTCTCAATAACCCGTATCTATTGTCACATTAAGTTAGAGAATGTGGCGTACCTTATTCTTGCGATCGTGGCTCTGCTCGCTGCCGGTTTCGGTCGCAGCGTACGGCAGGCTGCTGCTGGAGGACGAGGGCTCCCTGTCTCTGTCCCTGTCCCTCTCCTTGTCTCCGAACCAGGTGAAGGGCATACAGGTGGGGATGGAGGTCATGGACTCTGCGGGGGACAGGTTGCCTCCAGACTCCTCCAGTAATTCTGCCGAGCCCCTGGGAATACAAAAAAAAAAAAAAAGATTGAGTTGGCATGCAAGCCTGTGCGTAACAAATAAATCACTGAGTAATAAAAGAAAAATCTATACTAAATTTCAGCAACAAGAAATTAAGAGATTAAAGTGTACCTCAATTTATATCCACAGAATATCAGAATCACTGGAAAATACTGCTATTTTGATCTTAAAATAATCTCTTTACATTTGTTATCCAGTGAGGGAATAATATATTTTTATAAATAGTATTTTAACTCAGACTAATAATACAGTACCTGCTGTCCAAAGATGCTCTCATTGCCTCCTTGTCATGTTTTTTCCCTTTGCCGCCTGACTTGCGGAGGCCACTGTTCCGATAATTGGTAACATTTGTTCGGTTAGTACAAAATGGTGGGAACTTGGAAACAAATGATAGAGATTTCTATGACCTACCCAAAGTCTGGAAATCGTCTTTTAGTTTTTCCTGCTGATGAGGGCTCATTTAACTCCTCTGGAATTAAACCATAATTATCAGTCTCGGCAGCAATGTGAGCGAACGCCTTTACTACTACGGCCATTGCATTTGGGTCTTGCGTACCTTTGAGCTCTTTGCCCTTGCCTTTGGACTCCCTCTTCTTGACATTGCGCATGAACCCAGAGGGGGAATGCGGCGAGGAGGTGTCTTTTGGAGGGGACAATGAGGGACTTCTGCTACTTTCAACACTGTCCCCCTGCGATGGTGACAGAGACAGGCTGCTGGAGAGCTCCACCTTACTCCGGGATCCGTCTCCGATCTCACCGGGATTATCTTTCTGTCCGTTCCCGGGATGGCAGACGGGCACGGGGAGGGACAGGCTCTCCTGGATGGACCTCCTCCTCCTGGGAGATTCCTGCTCCTCTGGCTCGTCCTCTTCTTCGGTGTCCTGTGAAGACAAATAATTGTTCGCGAGGACAATGCAAGGAAAAGGGGATATGTTTAGATAACGGAGAGCCTTGCTCTTCAGTTCTGATTGAGTCTTGCATGCACACAATGTACATGACACACCGCTGACCCTACTGTCACACCAAACTTAGGTTAAAAATATACTTCCTGGTGCAACCACATTGTATTATTACAGTATAATTACTTTCAATATATCAAACATGCTCCATTATAAAGGTGTATTGTTGTACCAAAGTGAAAGGCCTGTGGTATTTTAAATCAGCTGTTGCCATGTTAAGACAATTCCACTTTTTAGGAAAAGTGCCGCCTCAGCAGCACAACAGTGGACTTACACCTGCTAACTTCGGTTTCCAGCAGATTCGAGACTTTACTAAATTTTGCTTGCAATAAAACGACAGAGAATACGGAATAAGTAGTGGTAAAATTATCGCAGATGATTAAAACAAATGTTTATTGTGCTTGATCAGCTTATGGCTCACCTCCAAAGATAAACATTACTCCAGTTTCTAAATGATCTCCTTCCTCCATAAAAAGGGGAGCACAGGTTGTGTTTTGTCACCATTAGTTTTGAGCGTGTACGCATCATGACGAGGTTTCATGCTTAACGTTGCACCTTACATCAGGGGGCTGGCTGCTCCATCTGATTTTGTGCTCTTACAAAACACACGTCTTTGATTTGCAGCATTTTGAGGCAGTGTAGCCTTATCAGCTGCCCCCCCGACTGACCTGAGAGTGACTTGAAGCCACAGCGAGGCTCTCCTTCAGCTTGCTCCGAGACGGAGGCTGCCGTTTGGCTTTCTGAGCCAGCAAGCCTTTTGCTCTGTGGGCGCTGGTGTCCAAGCGCTCGGTTTCAGGGACCAACTCACTCCAGTCTTGTTCTACGGCAGAGGCAAAAACAAAATCCGCAGCGAATACATCATAAAACGCTGTGACGCAGTTTTATTTACTCAGCAGGGTTCGCTGGACTTTATGATGCCTGTCTGTGAATGTTTTACAGATCACACAATGAAAATGTCACGTGTGCGCTTCCGTTTCAGAAGCAAGTCAATCCAAATAGCCCTTTGTACCTAGCAGTGAATCAACAGATTGTGTGTTGGTGACTGAGCCTTGGCTGCTCAGTCTCTCCTCTGCAGCAGAGTCATGGCTGCTCTGACGCTCTGCGCAGGAGGCCCCTCTGGACTCCAGGACAGCTATCTGTGGACAAACAAACAAACAAACACCATGTCTCATTACAGTGTCTCTCGCAGGTCCCACTGTGCTGTATAAACAACAAGAAAACACGTTGTTTTTGTTTTTCTGAGTCGGGGGGCTTACCCTGTTCTGTAGGGTCTCCAGCTGCTCCTTGTACCACTTATCTTTTTCATCTAAATTTTTCTTCAGCTCCTCCTCTTTCTTCACAAAGTCTATCTCTCTGGGGAGGAAACAAGGAAATGGGGTTTCCCACCAGCCCTTTAGCTTGTAAACATGTTCAGTTTAACACGAGTATCACCGAACCACTTAATTCCACCGGCAGATGTTCTTCTTACTAAATCACAAGATGTTAAATCAGAGTTTAGCCTGGGTTTAATATCACTTGTGCCGTCAGGAGACAGAGCAAGCAGCAGAGTGTAAAACAGAAAGATGCTGCATAGGCGCACTGCATTGAGACAGAGAGGACTAAATGTGTTTTCTAATTTAATACCACTGAGCAAAAATGATCCAACACAGCGCTGAACCATGCTGCCACTGCTTGTCGTGACAGCAAGTTGTACAGTGGCAAGGCTGACGCTACACAGTGTGTATCTCCACAGCACTCCATGATACCCCTGCACTAAGGTGAGTGGAATTTTCGTTCATGCTGTTTAAAACCTTTAAAAATTGAGTTTGAAAATACAACAATGCTGTGTCTGTATATTATCCAAAACAACAGTGTCCTCATTCTGTTTTCAGTTTTCCTTGTCATTCTCTCTCTCGCTCTCGCCATTTTCTCGATATTTTTAACTTTTAAGAAAAAGAACTGTACAACATTGGGTTTGGGGATGTGCCCTATGAATAAAGCGACTTGAGTAAACCACTCACTCCCACGGCAGCGACCCCTCCGACAATGAAGTGTTGTGTAACTCAGGACAAACTCACTTCTGCTGGTAGTCCTTGAGCAGTTTCTTGGCCTTATTGTACTTCTTGTCCAGGGTCTCATACTGGCCCTGAATCTCCGCTAACTGTTCGTTCACAGTCTTGCACAGAGCTTGGGCTTCCAGCCAGTAGCTCTCCAACTTCAGGACCTTTTCACCGCTGTCCTCGATCTTTTGCTCCAGTGCTGACTCCCTGGCTACCCACAATGACTTGTCCTCCTCCGATGTCCTTAGCTGTGCAGAGACGGTGACGTGTTAACTCTGGTAACGTGTCGAACTGAAATTGTTACGCAGGTGGCCTAAGACAACCTTATTGTATTTAACAGGAATTGTGTCTCGGTCACTGTGTAAAAACTTCAGAAGCTGCGAAAATGCTGGTAAGAATCCACTCTTACTAATCACTCAAAATGTATGATGTCTTTATTTTATGCTATTTGACTATCTGGAAAAACAATGAGCAAAATGTTTATTTTAATTTCCATCATACCTTCTCCGTCAGTTGATTTATTTCATCTGCGGCAATGCTGTATTTGAGCTGCAGCTATGTAGCAAAAAAAAAAAAAGCAAAATTAATTTGGTTAGCTGCGTAGTATTGAATCACTTTTGTCGCTGCACAAAACTGGAAATTTGATTGCTGTTTTCAAATCAGTATGAGGATCAGTAAGTCACAGTCACGGTGTGGGTGATACCTCTTTGAACTTGAAGGCCATCTGAGAGTTGTCCATGTCGGTTGGCAAAAACAAGGCCTCTGAATCAGGCAGCGCAAACACCTCTACATTCCGCCCCGGAGAGAAATTGGAGCCCAGAATCCTCTCATCCAGTCCATCCTGGTCCTCGTAGCGCTCCTCCTGAAATATATCATCAGACGTGGGGTCACATGTTGCAAACACCAACACAGCCTACATGCTTGGTGCGTGGCGACAACACTCCTGGTTCCACAGTTCGCCACGGTCTGCGGGAAACATTTTAGCTAATGCGTCATAACCAAATATCAGTGGGCTGGCTCTGCGGGGATTTGGCGACACATCTGCAGCATTGGCACATACTGATCCTCAGCGGATCGTGAGGTTATTAACACACCTGCAAACTTATACGCGCATTTTGCATAGCCAGAGAGCCAATGACATCCCTGTCCACCTCCTCGCTGTAAACTATGATATATGACCCGTCTCGTTTATGTTTGCTTCAGTTTGTATTTGGTCAGTCACACATTTGTTGGTCTACAAGCTATGTCCTTCGCCACACTCAGTTTGAAATTTGCGTAGGTGTACAACAGTATAGAAGAACTGTGTGGGAGATGCAGCCTTTCAAATATTAGCGTCCGAATTCCAAATGTTCAAAAGTAATTGGACACTGGCTCCTAAATGTTTCCCGAGGAACATTTAGGAGCGAAGAGAGGTTGAAAAAAGCAAAAATCTATTAGAGATGTGTGGAAGGTAGTTGATTTGCCAAGAGTTGGAAAGGAATAGAAAATGCAAACAACTTGGCAGACTGAGGAGCGTAAGTCTTTTGGATGACGGGAAAATCCATTGCATGGCGAGGAGAAACCCCTTTGTGACCACACAGCAAGTCGAGAACGCTCTCCAGGGTGTAGGCGGACATGTTTCCTTGTCATTGATCAAGAGGAGACTTCGTAACCGCAACCTCAAGACAATTCACCACAAGATGCAAACCCCTGGTAAAATTCAAAAACAGACTTTTTTTTGCCGTTTGCAAAAACATACAAAAAGAGACCGGTTGAGGACAGAAAAGCAAGTTCCTATGGACCGATATAACAAAAATCAACTTCTATCAAAATGATGGAAAGAATAAAGTGTGGAGAGAGAAAAAAAAAAAAGGAACAGCTCGCGAACACCTCATCCGTCAAACACACTGCCGGCTCTGTTATGGCTTGTGCATGTATGACTGCCAGTGGGGCTGGCAACGCTGGCATTTACTGATGATTTCACTGCAGATGGAAAAAAACAGGATGATTGGAGAGGTATACAGAAGCATTCTGTGTGCTCAGATTCAGCCACATGCAACACAACTCGGCGGACCATGATCCTAAACACATGGCCAAAGGAACCAAAGAGCTTTTCAGGGTGAAGGGGTAGAAGATTTCAATCCGACATTCCATTGCATTTCATGTGCGCCTGTCCAGTTACTTCTGAACGTCTACACTCCGGGCATGATATATCAAAAGGGCTCTATCTGCATGACAATTCTTTCTATTGTTTATTGACGTGAAATTAAATTAAAGCTGAGACTTGGCACTTGAAGGTGGTGTCCATTATTTTTTCTCAAACAATGCGTTGAGGCTCAGGGAGTGAAGGGTGAAAGACATCTTACTGTCCAAATTCTTTTGGTACTGACTGTATTCTCTGCTCTCTCTCTGTCATAAGGACGAGGGCTTGTGGCCGCCTGAACGTCAGAAAGCAAACATTTCACAATTGTGGGAGATAGGCGGCAGTTCAATGAAGACTTTTCAACACGGCAGAACGGTGACACATGACTTACTCACAGCCGGCCGCTCATTTCCTGATAGAGCTGGGCAGGATTAGACTGGGTGTGCCGAAGAAGGGCCGCTGTCGGAGTTATTGTAAATAGCGTTCACGTCAACATGCAAATAATAATTATGACTGGAAAACAAGAAACAAAGTCCAACTTGATCATAAGGACACGCCTGAAAAGCAGAGCCTCGCACCACCTGTAGTTCAAAGCCACGTTTGACAGATGTGATACTCTATTGTCAACGCAGAGTATTTCAACGCTCACGCAACTAGTTCTGTTATCATCCAGTCGTCCTGATGAAGTGAACACTCACAAGTCGTGAACACGGGACTCTTTCGCCACCTCTTCCGTCTCTCCTCACACGAACACGACGTGCGCCTGAGCGGGACCTGACCGGTCAACTCACCTCCTCTGTGGAGTGTTCATAGGGGTCATCCAGGTGTTGCTGCTGCTGCTGCTGCTGGTTTTTCTCCTGCTCCAGTGTCTCGCTTATGAGGCGTGCCACCTCGCTCTGTGTCCCCGGCTTCTCCCGTCCAATCAGGAACCTGGTTTATGTTTACAATGCTGCTGGTTAGTGGGATACCTAACATGTCGCCTTGAAGTGCCACGTTACGGCCTCTGTCAGGTCTCCCCCGCTTACTACAGAAAATGCAAATTATGTGGATACAGTTTAGGCCTGACTGTGTTATTTGTCGTTATTTTATTGCTCTATGGCAAATCATTAATCATTTTTCACTTAAAAGCGCGAAGTCCCCCGGTTGGCTCTGGATTCTCGGGAAACAAACTGGTCAACTGAACACCAGGTGAGGAAGGAGACGGGCTTTGAGCTGACCTCACTGTGCCTTTGGTGTTCTTCAGGACCGTGGCAGCAAACAGTTGGGTGACGCCCACGAGACTGATACCGTCCACCTCCACTATCTGGTCATTCACCTGTATGCTAGAAAGGCAGAGGACGGCGATTGAAGGGTGAGTTTCTCAAAACATTTCCATCCAACAGTAACGCATCACCTTCAGTACAGTAGTAAAGATTTAAAAAACAACAAAAAAAAACACAACTTGAAATAGCTACAGTGCAGCTGGGATGCCTGGGAAACATAAGTAGTGAGACTATTTTCTTTAGCTCCCTCGTGAGGTTATAAATAAAGCCTTTAGTTTGTGTCATGCGGGGGGGAGAAGGAATTCCGAGAGTGTGACATTAAAAACGGTTGTGGAGCAGCGTATTGCGGGTTTCCATGTTTCTTGTTGTATACAAAAACATTTACTGGTGTGACTCACGAGACCTAAGTGTGGGGTTGTGCAAAAAAGGAGGTGTCACTGCGTTAACTCACCGTCCATCTTTCTCGGCTGCTCCTCGCTCCGTGATGGTTTTCACAAAAATGCCGAGCTTTTCCAGACCCTGGTCGGCTCCCACTCCCATTCCTATGATACTGATACCGAGCCCATTGTCTCCTAAGCGCAGAGAGATTATGAAGATTTGAAAGGGTTGGTTAAAAAACATGCCCCCACCCCGCCGACTTATGCAACATTCCTCGGCGGCTGCTTATGACACACAGGAATTTACCTTGAGCCTTGCGAGACCCACCTTTCTCAATCTCCACAGGGAACACGTCCATCTTCTCCACCCTCTTCTCCAGCTCGTACTCCGCCGACGCCGCGACGGGGTCCACGTCATCGTTGCGCCGATCGTACTCTTCGTTGGAGAAGGTACTGAAGACCTGCGGCGGTCAAAATATCAAAAGCACAGCTTCAATACAAACCCTTCTATGTCCTTAGCAAGCAGTTCAGCATCAGGGGGATCTGCACATACACAGATATATCACTTTTGAGTTATTCTTATTTATGTGGGCAAACTCAACAAGGACGCATTTTTCGTTGACAGGAATTGCAAGGCGAGGGAGAATTACATCCATGCTTGGGAGTTTTATTAGGGAAACTATAGCGCTAGTGCACAACTGAAATACACTTTAACAGCCGCTGAGGGTTTTGACTCCAAAATGCGCTTCTTTACTCATCAAACTTGTTCCCATTTGCAGAAGTGCCTGACAGAGACTATGAAGCTGGTTTATTTTAGTCGACCGGCTATAAAACTGCTTTTTTTTTTGTTTTGTTTTCACTGTTGTCAGTGACAATGGAGCACAAGGTGCATTCGCAAGACAAACCGCAGAGGACTTCCATCTGAGTTTCAAGTAGCCGCGAGCTTCACAAAGCGCCGGATATGTCCCCGAGACCGTTTTCTGGTTTGGAATTATAAAGCGCACACATGCAGAACATGAGCAGCGTGGAAAGTAGGGCACAGCTGGGGAGAGCTGAGCAGCGTTCAGAGGAGACAAGTGATGTCATCAGTGCAGTAAAAAAAAAGAAAGAAAGAGAAATAAAATCAGGACCAATACAAAGACTAAAAACGAATCCCTTAATCTTCAGTCACCTGGGCGTCATCCAGCGCTAACCCCCAGACTTAAGGGTTATTACATACAGCGACGATCTGCGCTGTTCTCTTTCAACACCACCGATACTACCAAGTGGAATTGGTATTTGTAATCCACTCTGACAAACAGTCCAGGGGTCAAGCTAAAGTGAGCACAACAATATTCAGCATATAATGGATTAGAGAGGACCATCTGCTGTGAAAAAATGGTCAGCAGGGCTGTGACAAATTGTATTAATTTTCGCCTTTTTTCCTCAATTACAATTATTGTCGTCAAATCCTCTGATTGTTTTTCGGTTAATCTTTTCATTGCAATTATTGGTAGCTAAGACGGTTCATCCCAGAGCCCAAGGTAACATCCTGAGCTGTCCCGTTCCGTTCACAGAAAATGTCTAAAAGTTGAAGATTTTGTGTCAAAGAGCTGCTTGTTGCGGCTTCATCTGGGTGGAGTCATGACAGGATGCCGGTGTCAATGAGTTGATAATGAGCAAACTGATTATTTGGCTCCACTGTGCAAGAGAGGGGAATGGCAGCTTTTTCCTGGATAACAGACCTACTGATTGGATGGAGCGAAATCAAAGAGCTGGCTCTTGGAATTTGAAGTGGGGAAATAAGTAAGTAGAATATGAGAGTCTCCCAACTGAACTTTTCCTGGCCTTCATCCTACTGCACTGAATGTTTTTCTTACAATTGAATCAGAAATACATACAAAAGACTGCATTAAGGCTCATAGTTATAATAAACACAGAGCAAAAACTTTGGACTTCTTGAAACTTCCTGAAGCCTAATAAAAAAAAAAAAAAAGAGTGCTGTGCGTGCTCTGACCACATTTTTTTTAGTCAATTTCAGTCTCTCTGTAAATGTTTTTCTAGAAACAAAAGATCAGGTTTCCTTTTTAAAAAAAAAAACCCAAAACAACAACATCTAAATCAAAGGGAGACAAATCTTTCCCAAACAAAAAGCAGTTAAACTACAGGATTATTGGAATTATTGAGACATTTGGCACGGGGCCGTATGATGTAATCAAGTAAATATTTTCACTCGACGGGGTCCGAGGTCGAGATCCTGCAGCGTGTCAGGACATGAGGAATCAACCACAGACGACCTCTCTCTCTCTCTCTCCCTCCCTCCCTCTTGTCTTTCTGTCTCAGCCCCTGGACGCAGCCCAAAAAACGGCGCAGATAGTTAAATTACCAGAACAACCCACTGAAGTCTCCGTTCAATTTGTCAGAGTGAATGTGCAACATCCTGCCGTTTTGGTTTTTTTTTTGTTTGGCACGCACGTATTCAACCGGCGACGTAACGTCCTGTCCTGGGAAGACGACGCACTTATGGCGTACTGATTTTTGGTCCGCTTGCAGGTGCCCCTATCGTGATGCCTCCCAAACCGAATGAAAGAAGATTAGGAGCTGGCGGGCTGCGCGCGCCGCTGCAGTCCTGTGGTACGGGCAGGAATGCTATTCATGGGGCCTCGAACCTCCGTCGGCCTCCAAGCGAGTCCCTCCACCTTCCAGATCCTTCTCCTCCTTCCTTTCATACTTGAACAAGGTTATTGCCGTCGGTTTATACTTGAGGCTCTGGTTTTTTTTTTTCTGCACCGGTTAATATATAATGACACAAATGCATGGCAGGATTCCAACTTGCACATAACCAGCGAGCTACTTGAGGCATTTACGTCCCGCTCACACCTTTAAACCAACTCTGCACATCTCTGAGCAACCAGCTTGAAAACACCTCTATAAATAGGACAAAGCTTATCAACTTCTAATTTAAGCGGTTAAAACGGATTCACGGGGCGAGATCGGGCAGGAATTTCATTACGGTTGTCGGATGTAGACTTTGGTAATTTAGGGATGAAAATGTTTAGTTGCAGAAGTGCAGCTTTGCTTCTCCGCACCCACCCCAACCTCCAGTGTCTGACTTTTCTGTTGCCATGGACTCCTGGGCCCTTTTCAAACAATGTTCTGTTCTTTGCTGAAACCTAATCACTCAACCACTGTCTTCTTTATACAAACGACAGAAATCGGTCTTTTTATTAGCCTCTCCCTCACAAATAAAAAAAAGCCTAACACACTTTTTACTGTCTCCAGCTATCAGATTAAACGCCCATTTTCCTTTGTTGCGCAGCAAATGTACAGTCAAAAGATTGGCTACAACTACAAACGCACAACAGTGGCTCAGGCAGGCCGACTCCAACCGGTACAGGAGGCCAAAGAAGAACTAACAATTCCTCTTCAAGTTTCTACAGAAGAAGGTATTTAATGTGCATTTATTGTCATTTTCTTCTCTCAAATTGCTTTGGTCAGCAGGGTTTGTTTTGTGGGGCAGACAACAGTTGCGCCATATTTCATTTTTCTTGCAAAGCTCGAGCCTTCAGCAGCATGTGCGGGCTTCTTGGTCTCCGACAACTGCGGCGGCCCGTCCTCCCTCGCATGCACAGATGTACACATGCCCACACCCAGGGTGAAACCCTTTTCCACCCCCCCACCCCCCCCCCCCGTACCCCTCCCCACAAACAGAATACCAATGTGGGAAATGAGTCAGCAGCTGTGAAGGAAAGCAAACCAGAAGAAAATCTCTTGCCGGCGCAGAACGAGCGCTGACCACTGGATCGGGGAGCTCGCAGTGCGAGCGGGCCCACGAAGAGACACCAAATCAAAACATGCTGCGAGGGTGAGCTGGGGCATGGGGTGGTGGTGGTCTGGCACAGATCGCACGAGTAATTAGGAAAGAAGGGCTCGGCGCCCAGTATTTTGATCCTGTGTAAACGCACTAAGAAAAAGAGCAAAATATATATCTAGTACTTCCTGTAAGCATGACCCCAGAGCTTTCCATAAGTGCTGGCTGCCTACCAAACAGCTGACTAGTCATTTAAGTCCAGACGGCTGCTTTATTATATTCTAATGAAATGGTTTGACTGAAGGGTTGTGAATTGCCATGAATGTTAATTAACTAGTATCCACTTCAAAACGATGCACTCATTGTCGTGAAGATGTGTTTGGGGCTACGTCGCGTCCTTTCGGAAAGCCCCGATGCCCTCAGATTTACTACCACTTTGCAGAGTTCGCATCGATGGGCTGCAACTGGAAAAACACGGCTCATGTTTTCCGGCCCTGAACATCAAAGTGTTAACGTAGGAGGCTCCAGCAGGAAGAGGTGGAGTCTGAGAAGAGCAGAGTGCCATAATGGAATCAAATTTCTAAAGAAGTACAAACATATACAGGTTGAACAGGTTTGTTTGTAGACGGCCTATGAAAGCGACTTTCGTCCCGTGGGGGCCGCTTAAAAGTTTAACACGCGATTGCCGTCAGCTTTCGTTGAAGGCGCACACAGCTAATGTGTTTGTCTGCGACCGCATAACGAGACTCCTCAAGGCAACTGCAGGACTCCTCCCGCGCCGGGAGGTTTAATGAACGGCATTGAGCTGACGGCATTAGTATTCTGCCCCATCTCGTCGGATTGTCACCCTCGAGGCCAGGTGGCTGGAGGGAACGTGGATCCTACAAGGGGAGGGCCTCTCTGCCGGTTGGATGAGGGTGGAGTCTCGCCAGACACATTCCTCTGGGCTGCAGAAGACGCATCTCGGATAGGAAATGGAAAGCGTAGCGCTGTGGGATGGGCTGGCCACACGGCCCGGAGTCCAAACGTGAGCACGGTGTGCGCAGCTTCTGCTTTTTCCGTAACGACATGAGATACAGATTGAACAGCAGGGGATTGTGCCTTGCTGAAGTTGAAGCGCCACCTATACAAATTATGGCAAACACTCTTATCTGGTTCCACGGTAATGTGTACAAACTACCTGCCTGACACCTGGTGAAAAGTCTACAGATATTACACATAAGCGTTACTGCCGGGAAGCCAAACTGACAAAAAGATGTGTATGCTTGTAGAGCGGCTCAGATGAGCAGCGTAACAATCTGCGGCGCAAACAAAGAAAAATACCGGATTCTTTCAGTTACAGCGAACTTTACATTCCTTCAGCGCGCCGTGTGCGTTTGAGGAGGGCCGATGTGTTCGCTGGACCGATAACAGCTGGTGGTACTTCCTGTGATCCTGCAGGGGTGGGGTGGGCAAAGCAGCAGGTGCATATCACGGTTTCAGACATTTTCGTTTCTGTTACGTTTGACTCCTGTTCCAAAAGGGCTCAAACAAAAGTTTGAAGGTTTCTCCAGATAAGGACCTGCCTGAACAGAAATGTAGCGTGACAGACCCGTTTTTTCTGTTGCAGTTGAAGAGGAAACAACCTCCGAACTATAAAAGACCAAAGATCTGGTAAAGCAGTGGTGCAATATTTATGCTGCTCAAACAGCCGGAGGGTGAAGCAAACTTATATACTGACGCAGCAGCAACGGGAATGCAGCATTAATGTCCTACTAAAGGGTGACTGTGCCTTTACATTCATGCAGAAGAATGTTCCCTCAGAATATGAGGTATAAAAATAACTGCAAACTCGACTACGTTGCTGCACATTTTAAATATTTTCATCACAAAGCAACGACCTGTCAAGCGCATTAAATGCGATCAGCGGCATTCATAAACGTCCCACGCTCGACAAGACCTATTATCGAATCAGCGCGCGGCGGTCGCGACCGCCTCTTCGTCAGGTTTCTCTTTCGGCCCTGCCCGATAAGTGGACTGGACGTCTCTGTTCCTTCATAAAGAGGACCTTTCTTCTGAGCGGGACACCTCCTCTGTCGAGAAGACTCGGGTTACGTAGGGAGCTAATCCCGTCGTGAGGCAGAAACACAAAGCACTTCCTCTCTCCTCGTTAGCTGCGACCCAAGTGCGCCCAAGTCACAATGCCAGCTCAGACACAAGAATGCGGTGCGCTGGCGGGAGGCTCCTCTCAGCCGGACCACAGGTAAAAAAAAAAAAAAAAAAAAAGTCGGCCGAGGGACATTCGTGTGACTCGCTTGGCCCCGCGGCTTCGATCGCAGAGCATGCGTCACCGCTTTGACAAATCTCTCCGTTTTCTTTCCATCCAGTCCACTGCATGCACCCGCTCATGCGGTTTTATATTTAAAAAAAAAAGCTACTGGAAACTTGAAAAAATGCATCGTCACAATGTTACTCATATTTACTTTATGTCCTACATATATCCCACACTTTCCACCGAGGATCTGCCACATCGCAAAACCCACTGATAGACATACTAGCGTTGCACGCACACCCCCCAGTATATTAATGTGGTAGGCAGACCCCAAGCTCGCTCGCTGCGCCCCTGAACACATCAAAACACCGAGTCGGAACCATTGGCGAAGGCAAAAGTAGAAAAAAAGTTTCATGATTTATCATAGAAAAACTTTGAGATTAAATATGGGGATGCGGCTGCACTGATAAAAGCTCACGCACGCAAACAATGACAGCCTTGTGCCATATCTCTTTTTCGTGACCTCTCTTTTTCCCGGTCGTCTTGAGAGACTGCGTGACCCCCGCCACAGACGCAGTGGGGCATGTTGTTTTGAACTCAAAAGTGTATCTCTGTCATAGCTACAATTTGGGAGGAGGAGGAAGCGCACCGCTGCTGTTGTCCCCCTCCGCTCCAGGTCAGCTTCTGGTCCCCTCTCCCAGGACCCCCTGCCAGGATGACTGGGCTTGTGTTTTGGGGGGGGGTCCACACCCTGAGATAACAGTACATTTTAAGGCCTGGATAAACACTAAGCTGTTCACAAGCTGTGTGGAATGCACTGGAGTGATTTGTTTTCCCCCTGCTTTAGCAAAAATGCGGATTAGATATGGCGATAGTGGAATATCTACGGTGGGAGCTACAACCTCCACCTCCACCACACCCCTAAAGTACGCGCTGGTAATGTTTAGAAGAGATGGTGGCAGTACCAAAAGAGATCACACCAGCTGGAACACTGTGCCGCATACCGTATAATATATTTATCATGACGTGAGAGTAAAGGGCTTTTGGTTTAATATAAGACAGCTTTCTTTCCCAGTCTTTAGGGCGCCATCGTTTTATATGTTTCTCTGAATTTAGCTGATTATTCCAGCAAGGTAAAGCGACTCATCATATGGTGATGACTTTTCCCCTCCCACACACGTGCCAACTGAGACATGGAATCAAATAGTATAGTAAAACACCATCAATTATATTCAGATGTCCAAAAATAATGGAATATTACATATTTGGTCAGTATCAACCAGCTACACAGACGCCAACAACACGAGAGCATTCAGAGAAAGGGAAACCTAAAGAATGCGCTGTCCCGCTTTTCACGAAAGATTTCAATGCTTATAAAGCAATGGATAAGGAAAATCGGGAATTCCCCCGGGTGGTAATAAGATTAACTTTTCCATGGCCTGTAGAAGAGATCATATGGAAGAATAAAATCCCTGAATTCCTCATATCCATGGTGGGCAGGCGGGAAAAAAAGTCCCTCAACACATGATTCACACTCAGAATGACTAAACACACTTATACAGTAAAGTGACTCAGGGGCGGCCAAGGTTTCTCACTTCTACTGTACAGCCTAAAGTCTCACGGCTCTGCCTCGCTCCTGCCCTGGTTCGGGCCGCGGCCCCACACTCGCATGCTTTTTGTGCGAAGTCGACAACATTTCCAAAAATACCACAAACGGCGCTGCTACCTCACATACCCCAAACTTCTCCCCACCTCTGCTGATCTCTTTCGGGGATTAAAAAAAAGGAGGTGAGGCTGTCGTCGAGTGCCCGCCTCCCTGGTCGAAAAAAAGATTAAACAAACCATAGCTTAGATTTCCTGAACTGTTACAAAGCTCGTCTGATGATACGGTGCGGCAGCTGTGACGTCAATGTGCCCCACAAAAACACTCATTCTCAGCCTCCACTAATTTGTCCTGTGTCTGCAGGGAAACACCTAGTTCACACATCACTGCTGAGTCAATGAGACGGTGGTCTGTAATGACAGTGCTGCGCGGTATGTTTTGACGGTGCTTCAGATGTGAACGACACAAAATGCTTACCAGAATTGGGTCTGTGGAGAACATGATCTTCCTCTTTTGGGGGGGCTCCTCCTCATCCGACAGCCCGGGGACTTCATAACAGTCATCGTACTCCCTGTACATTTGATCCTCCTCCTCTTCCTCCTCTTCCCTAAGGACCTGGTCTACATCCCTGTCATCCACAAAGGCCGCGTTCTCGATGCCGTACACCACCGGAGAGGCTCGATCCAGGATGCTCTGGCCCACCTGCTCCTCCGGGTCGGTCTCCTCCTCTGCTACCTCATCATCTTCCTCGCGATTATCCTCACCATCTTGACTCACGGCTAAACTTCCCTCTTGTCCCTCCTCTCTCAACTCAAACTGCTCGGTGTCCTCCAGGAGTCTACCTTCGCCCGCGGCATCTGCCAATTTGTGCGTCTCTTTCGCGACATCTCTTACTATGACCTGACGGGAGGGGTTGCAGTTCTGTTTTTCTGGGGGAAAGGTTCTTTTCGGGTCGGCTGCTGGGACTTTGGGGCTTTGCGCCTCCTCAAACACGTTATCTTCAGCGTTGTCATCATCATTCTCCTCGCTTTCTGAAGACTCATTCTGAACGACTACCAACTCTGCCCGCACCATGCCCAACGATGAGGTCTGGCTGGGTGGCTTGTCCTTGGTAGGACTGTGTATCACAGTGTCATTACTCTTGGCTTTTTCAGAGTATTTGGTCCTCTTGGTGTTCTGAAAGCCCCCGGCTGATGGAAGAGGCTGCTTCGTGTCCCTTGGGGGCGGACTGTGTGGTTTGCCTTCATCCCCACCAACAGATGTCCTGCTAAATCCATCACCAGCTGATGAGGAACGCTTGGAGCCGTGGCTAATTGGGCTTGTTTGCTCTGGTGAGCGGGGTTTGTGAGCGGCATCGGTTGTTGGAGAAGCAGACTTGCAAGACGCATTAGTAACTGGGAGCGTCGGTTTGAGCCCGATATTAGACCCAGAGGCTGGTGGTTTGTTGATGACACATGCCGTCTGGGGTGTATTCTTGTTAGTGGTATTAGTTACAGGTGAAGAGTTAGTGGCTTCTTTGACAGGAGAAGTAGGCTTGTGTGAGCTGTCCCTTGCTGTAGAGGTAGGCAGTACGTGTTCAGTGGTACTGTGTTGTTTAGCAGACACCATTGCAGCAGCTGTGTTGTCGTCTGAGTCATTCTCAGCCATGTAATTCTCCAACCGTTTGGACATGGGTCCTGCATTCAGCGACGTTCTGGGCGCATGCTTTTTCTCGCCATCGGCCTTCTCATCTGCTCGACATTTAACTGCTGATGTCGGGGTTTGATCTGATTTGACAGTGGTCTCGCAGGATCCCGATACTCTCCTCGGGCTTTTCCCCTCATCAGAAGCACTTCCAAGGGACAAACGACTCACCACTCTGTTTGGAGACTGCTTTTCAGCTGCAGGCTGCTCTTTGATGCCCCTTTCAAAGAGTTTTCTGGTCACAGAAAACTTTTCCGCCAAAGCCACTTTGTCAATCTCAACATCCTCCCCCTTGGGAGTTTTATCTAAATTGTGCGATTCGGGGCTTGTGGCGGTATTGAAGTTAACTCTGTGGGTGTTGACGGGAAACTTCGGCGGGGAGACCTGGGTCGCATCGGACTTTACGGGCGCTTTTGCTTCTTGGCCCTCCTGTTGCTGACCATCCATCTGCAGGAAGATGTTCTTTATCTTGTTCACCCTGGTCCCAAACGGCCTCCCCCTCGAGTCCTCCCGGGTGTCGCTGGAGCCATTTGCGTATGATTTGGCAGCGCCCTCGGCTTTTGGCCCATCAAAGGAGCATTTAATGGCGTGGAAGTCCGACTTGTACGCGTTTCTGTGAGGGGACGCGCTCCTCAGGTTCCTCTCGCCCCCTTTGCTTTCCGCTTTGATCATTTTCTCGCGTGTGTACCACTGCGGCCCAATTAGGAGAAAAAAAGACGTGTTTTGGGGGGGAGTTGAGACTGTAGCTGTTTGTTGATGAACCTCTATCCCTCCCACTTTATACAAGCGGTGCCATGGTCCGGCGGAGCTTCTCTACACAGAGACACAGACAGCAAATCTGTTAATACGGAGACTGGACACCATTACCCCACCACTCCCAAAGCTAGTCATTTAAAGCGATTACCTGAAGATCCAAACAAAACCATGAAGTAACTTCAGGGTAGTTGGAGGTGGTTGGCGTTAGTCGGCGCATACAACCGCCTGTATGCATGTCGATGCTTATCTGACTTCTGGCCTTAGCTTAAGCCGCGACTGTTAACACCGAGAGTAACTTTAACCAGCTATATTAACTTTAACTAGCACTTAGCCGAAGCGGCTACACGGTGTTAGCGCTGCTGGTAACGCTTCGCCGCAGATAAGAGAAACCGAGACAAAGTGGGGAAAACTCCGTGGGCCAGTTCCATACAGCCCGAACCTCCGAGGCTCGGTTTGAACAATTCATTGTAGCGTTTCAAGCACCAGCAGTTGGAAATGTTGCCACGAGCCCGACGCGCAACGCCGCACAAAAGGTAAATAACTTTTTGAGCCGCTCACCTCCTACTTTCTCCATCGTGTTAGGCGCCGATCACTCGCCCGCAACGTCCCAGTGTTTTGTTTTGTTTTTTTGTCGTATCAAACTTGCCCCTTCTCCTTGCCCACCGCCATCATTCCCCCGCTCCAGCAGCGTTTTTCCCTGCCTCCTCCTTGTACTTCCAGACCTGTCGCGGGCTGCGCGCGCACACCAGTCTGTCCAGGTCTGCGCGGCGCGCCCGCGACCGACGACAACAGAGCGAGAGAGTCGGGAGCGCGCGCACATTCCTGGGCTGTAACCCACCACTCCGCTCCGCTCCACTCCCTCCTCCTTCATTTCTCCACCGCATAGCGCTGGGACACCGGGAGCTGTAGGAGAAAGGCGTGGGAAGAACTTACTCTATATCAGAGCTCACTTACGACCTCTGCACGGGCAAAAGTCCACACCTAGACTATAAAAACAAACCACTAGGACTCATTAACATACGCATGTTTCACAACCGTGGCTGTGGAGCGTTTTGTCCCCGTTGACAAAAAAGGGACTTTTCCTAACATACCGTTTCACACGTCTTTACAATGTGTACATCGAGTGAATAAATGGACACTCTAACTTGTCACAGAGAGAACTACTCAGCCTGTAAAAAATAAGATTCTTGTATAAAGTCTTCTTTGGCTCCAAATGGAATCCTGGTGATGTAATCTTGGCTTGAAACCTAAAACAGAAAGAAAGATTCACTGTTTTGGTATCTTTTTTTTTATCTTGAGGGTTTTGCGGCAATCAATTTTGATCACATTTATTTTAAATCTGTCTCTTAACCTCCCTTTGAATCCAGTCTTATCTTCTGAAAGTTTGTTCTAGCTCTGTGGTACATAGTAGCTAAACAAGACAAATTCTTTTCATAACAGAGATACCTCACTAATGTTATTCCATAATGTCATATGGGACTGGTGGCTCTGTATTCCCAGAAAAAATACACAGTGCGTCAGCTTTATCTACAAAGAGCGTATATGGCCTGAATAAAAAAAGGTCACCAGCAGATATCTTATATCCGTCTTACACTTGCTGCAGTGTTTTGGGCAAATTTTTGCATTTAGTTTTCACTTGCCATTCATATTTAAAATCACTTCCCCTCCTCAGAGAGAAATATGGTGCAATTGAACTCTTCTGTTGCAAAGTTGACCTCTGCTATATTACAAAATGTGCCTGCTTGTTTGATTCAGAAAATAAAGAGATGCTGTCTTCAATGAGATCTGCCACAAAGATAATGAATGAGTGACACTGAGTGCAGTCACATTTCCTTGGTGGCTGATAACCTACATTGCAAAAATATCATCCAATCACACTGACCCAGGAAACAGAGGCCAGATCAACTGGGAGAAGATATTCTTTTAACTCCACTTGGATATGGATAACAACTGAATATTTGAATATTTTTTACAAGATGATGAATATGCATCGCTTTCAAATCCAAGTTTTAATAAAACATTTATCAGGTTGTATTTGTGAAAGACCTAGTAGACTGACACACATTTGTAATGTAACTATTTTAAGTCTTATGTTTGATCAAATCGTACATTTAGATACATTATATCTAACTGTATATGCATGCAACTAATTGTAAGGGGCATTATGTAAGAAAATGCAGAGGGTTGTAATTATTGATAAATATGAACTAGACTGCAGCAAGAGGCTTAAGCAGATGGTGATCTATTTATGAGGCATGTTTGTGAGCAGGGATATTTTTTCAGTTGCCTAAAGTGTAATCCCATCTACATTTTTAATTCTGCAAAACATGAAATATTGAGACTGCAACTTTTTTTTTCCTCCCACAGTGCATTAGTTTGTGCCCTCAAAAATACTTTGGAAAATGATGCCTCACTCTGGGCTACCTTCACTCTCGTCATATCAAAGTTGGTGTTTAGAGAGACATCTCTGGAAAAAGTCCAATGGTCAAGCATTTCCGCTGGAGTTATCTTCCCTTCACATTCCATCTGAGATGTGGTATGATATATTTTATTATAACTACTCACATGTACATAGTTTATGTACGTCCTTGTTTGATTACAGTGTACAATATGCCTTTCTTTTGCATGTTCTGTATTCATGTGTTTCATGTTAATGCAATACTGGCCACAATGAGGTTGTGAACTCTCAGACTGGGAGTCTGATAGCACAGTCTAAATAGCGTCAATTATGGAGTAGAGTGTTTTCAACAGCGTTTTCTTTCACTTTGGAATTTAAACTTTGCTCTTTTCAAGTAAGACTCATGCAAATCAAAACAAATGCCACATCTCAAAATGATCATCTGACAAGAAGAGACAAATACATCTTAATAGAAATTTGACCCTGAATATTCAATATTTTATAACTGCTTCTAACAAGTTCATAAAAGTTCTACATACCAGCATTAAGAAATATCTCTCCAAATGCTCATCATCAGCATCTGCAATCATGCTGTGTATGCACATATGGTTTGCATGTGTCAGGGTGTTTACCATTTTCAGCTTGCTGGATCATCTCCTAGCAACTGTGGGTCTGAAAGGCCATACTGTATGTGCACAGTCAGTGGGCTTTCTCCCAGGAGTAACATGGCAAGCTGCAACCAAGCCAATGGTCCCTATAGCAACCCTTTAAACAACACTGAATGAAAAAGACACAACCAAATGGAAACAGGAGCAGGTGAAGATGTTTGGCCTAAGTAGCCAGTGGAACCTTTGAGACAGCGTCTCCAACTCAATCCAGCCAGGCACAACTAATTAAAAACTTTCTTGCCGAAATATGTGAGATGTTTAAATGCTGCCATACTGCCACTTTCCCCCCTTTTTGATAGGCATTCAGTTTCTACAACCTTTTCAGGTTACACAGGGTTTTGGTTGGTTTTTTTTTGCATATTTACTTGCCTTATATAGAATTATGAAGTGCCCACTGTCATCAAAACATTTTCTGAACACAAGTACATGCAGATGTGTGAATTCATAATAACTCTGAGAGAACATGATGCTGCAGTGGTTTCTGACCCAGTAGTTTAAGTGAAGTAATTTCAGAGGTGTAGTACTGCAGTGCATGTTGACATCCTCACACATTGTTATGTGTTGGTGGAGGTGGTTTGCAGCATTACAGGAATGTGTGTTTTGTGTTGTGCGTGCCCCAGCCTGAGCTCAGCCTTGCATTTCTGCTATTCACCTGTGACAAAGTTGGGGGGGTGGTTGCACCTTCAAAATGTGAGCCTCTATATTTTTGAATATGGGAAGAGCAGTTTAATAAAACAAACCTATTTTAAGGTTTACATTCTTATGTTAAAGATAGTAATCGGACCTAAACTTAAAACATTTGGTCACTTAGGTGTAGGACAAAGTACTTGTATTGTACTTGTAGTATGCAGACAATCAAAAGGAATACAATGTCTGCAACAATATGTCCATCAAAAAATAATAACTACATATGAGAAACCATGCATTGTTGAGGACCTTTTTGTCAATTCTAAATCATTTTAAATGATTTAAGCCTTTGTCACAGTCCCAAACAAGTGTTTTTTACTCCATGAATGGGGAGTTGAATCACACTCTGGCCTGATAAGAATATTCTGTCCTTGTACACAGAAAATACTTCCATCTTGTGGCAGATTGTAGTAATACAAGATTTAAAATAGTTGGCTCGAAATACAACAACAACAAACTCGCACGCCCATCCCCCAACACCCCAAAATGAAAAAAGTAATAAATTAATTGTGAACAATTTCATCATTATGTACTCTCCAAGCCATACATCAAGAATGTGCAGGAATTTCCCCACATGAGAAATTTGCTTACTTGTTTTCATGTTCAGTTTCAATCATTTCCGTGAGCGTGGCAGTAATTTAGATTTGGACTCACGCCTTACGACTTAAGAGACTCTACAGCATCCAAAATAAAGAAAACAAATAAAAAACAATAACAAATGTTTTCAGTTTAAAGGGACGACAGCTTTGTGGAGCTGCACCACTGAGCCTCCATATGTCAGTCTCTGTCGCAGTGAGTTGCCATGGTAACTGAGAGAGACCAATGACCCTTTCATTATGTGGATTCTTACTACTAAGCATCAGGGCCGTTATGGAAATGATACCACTTTGATAGGAGACAAGCCGACAGACAACAACGCGCTTCAGAGGCAGTCAGCTATGGAAGCAGCCATTTAATCACAGGCATGGATTTATGCAGGTAGTTTGTGTTATTTGCTTGAGCCCATGCATACATATGCATGTGCTCAAGCCTATTCCTGATGAGATGCAATGTGAATGGGCATCAGGATAATGTGGATGTTATTCTATAAACTCCCATAAGGTCACCACCATGCCTCTTTGCAACAGCATGTTAATATCCTGCAGAGAAGTTGCTCGTGTATACATGTCCTTGTCCTGCTGGCAACTGTTATTACTTCACGGTCACTGTAGGCAGCCATGCACCTCTGCACCTCAACTTTGATTACTCTTCTTTGATTTCACAATATTCTGGCATGTGACCCATTCCCTATTTGTATCACCAGTTCACTTTTTCTATTCAGGGACTTGGCAGTTTGAAGTTTCATCTGATTGTAAAATTTTTCACATGTAGTTGCCACAATTATCCCTCTAAATATGAATTTCCCTTCAGGGATGAATAAAGTAATCTATCTATCTATATTCCTGCATTAATCACAAGGAGGCTACAATGAGAGAAACAAAATCTTCAAGTTTTGGCAAATTCAACCCGAGAGAGTTTTAGTGTAATATTTAGTATGTTCAGCGTACAGCGTATAAAATTATTATGAAGTTCAATAGAAGCATCTGAACGGATAAAACTGTATAAGACGAACACGATAAAATTCACAAAGGTAGGATTTACCGCAGGACTTATGTATTAGACTGAATTTGTTCCGATGTTTCCTCAGCTCTGTCACCTTCTTCAGGTTTGCGAGCTAATTACGCTCGAAAAAAAAAACCAAACTGAGCATCACTCTTTTCCCGGCCTCATATTCATTAAAGCTGCATTTCCTGCTGATGCTGCGCAGGTGAGCAGCAACAGAGATGACAGAGTGCAGTGAGTGACTGAAGGCAGATTAAGTGCTGTTGCTGGCCCAGCCCTTTCCTCCTCCTCCTCCTCTTCCTCCTCCGTACCCCCCCACCCCCACCCCCCTCATCCGCCGCCACCGCAGCAGCAGCAACAGAAGCAGCATCGCAAGATGGTAGCAGCGCACACTTCTTCACATTCGTCGGAATCTGCCGAGTGGATTATTTGTCTGGACAAGAGGTAATCCATTGACACATCACGTTAATGTCAGTGTATTAGGGACATCGTATGAGCGACGCATACCGGGATGTTGTCGAGTTTTGGGCGCTGTGCTTCAACAGCTGAATGATGTCGACCCTAAAGTTTAATTTCCCACCGGGACTGAGGCTCACTGCCTCAGAGGTGCAGATGGGCCATTCACCGAAGCGACAACATTCATATCAGGATACGGATTCATATAACCTACCATCATTAGAACGGCGTGACCTCACTGCTGTCTCAGGGATTAAAACAATATTAGTTTCAACTCATTTCAAACTGTGTAATATGTGTCTTTTAAATATCAATAAACTGACAGAAATATTTTGAATGCCACGCGGATGGCTCATCATCATCAGAGAAAATGCTATTTTGAGTTGTCTGTCTCAGACTAAATACTGCCACAAATCACCCTGGGACACTTGGCCTAATAAGTAGCTGAAATTGCACACCTGCCTGAAGAGGTATTAGACCAATAAGCAGCTGCAAGCAACTGCTTCAATGATGTGACCTGATGTTGCTATAAGCGCTTAAGATTATAGTCTAAAGGGAGTGGTATGATTGATTTCAGATATTTTAAGTCACCATTGCTTTGCCTCACTACTGACAGATGCAGTGGTGCAAGACTGTAATGTGCATGTCCATTATCTACAGAAAACAAATGCAATGTGCATAGGTGATGTACACATTAAATAATAAATTACAGTGTATTCCACGTTGTTTCACACTTTGAATTCATACATTCAGACTCCACCTGGGGAACAGGTTTACAGTATGTGTCAGACAGTGAGGGATGCTGGACACAGCTCAGATGGAAATGGGCCACTTGAGATACACAGGGTGAAGAGGGAGAGAACAAGGGGCGCATCACAAACACAGGTCCAAAGTGCATCATCTATAAAAAGCAAAGTGACGCAGTGTGCCAGATGTGTTTACACAGTCGTATCCTCTGGTTAACCGTAAGTTTCTGGTTTCCAAGCAAATGGCACTTGTGCGTCACCTTATCATTCTGTTGCTAATTTTGCAATGAAATTCACAGGGTGATGAGCGTGTACTGTATGTTTACGTGCAAACTGTGTGTGAAAACTGTATATAACTATATCTTAACTGTATATTATCACAGTTTAATTAAGTGCATGGTAGATGCAGAAATGTACAAACCTTCTGTAAATTACTGTAGAAGCAGTTGCCACACTAGTTTATCGTTGTTTGTTTTACTTTTTACTACAAAAAGGACTCAGGGGTAGCCGAACAGGGGCATGCACACATTACGTGTGGCTGCAGGTGTGATTACACAGCATTATCTAAGTGCACAGTATGAAGATAATGGCACTACTGTGAGTTAAAAGGTTGCCAGGGAATACATTACAAAGAGTTGCTTGCTTGCAAGCTGTTGCTCAAACACTTCTCTTGTATGACAACAGCATAGTACAATGAATTGTTTTCAGAGCCTAATAAAAGACAGAAGATTGTTTCTCTTTTTGAATTATTGATACTGTTTGGAGTCACTTTTTTTAAGGATGGATATGGATTCAAAGGTTATGTAAGCTACAGTACAATCGCCCACGTCGCATCAGAGGTTCTGAATTCAATGTAACATTTAACGTGGGGCAGTGTAATAAAAGAAATACAGGTGTTAGAGTGCAAAAACGCACACTGACAATGCAGCTGATGATGCGAATGTGATCAGTGTTTTCTGCTACAAATTAGGCCACGCACTTTGTTCAGAGATCAAAGAGATAAGAAATCAATCTTCCCAATTTAAACAAAGGGACTGAGGGAAAATACATTTTACCACCTTTTTAACTTTTATTGCTGCTCAGTTTTTATTTTAACCTTCATTAGAGTCATTGTTATTAAGAGTTTCACGCTAGGAAAGAGCACCCACATTATAATAGATATGTTTCTCGGACTGACACAGCCTATTCATGTGCCTCATGTACATTTATTTTGCCAGTAACATGTACGTTGTCCTTTGTCTTCCTTTTTGTCCAGACCAGCAGAGCGCTCTGGGGAAGATGTTGACATAATCCTTGCACGTCTGAAAAATGTGAAGGCCTTTGAGAGATTCCACCCAAGCTTGCTGCAGCGGATCTGCCTGTGTGGATTCTATGAATGCTTGGAGAAAGGCATCACCTGTAGGTCAAAACACAGGCCCTGAAACCGAGCACAAAATAGTTTATTAAAAAGTATGAAGCCAGATGTGTCTCTCACTCAGTCGCTTTCAAAAAAATATGTTGATTTTTTTTTTCCAGTGTACCGCCAGGGAGATATTGGCACCAGCTGGTACGCTGTCCTCTCTGGTTCACTGGACGTTAAAATATCTGAGACATCTAGTTATCAGGTACAGCATATGATTTCACAAGCATTATATGATACCGAGGTTTTAACTGAAATATGGTATCATTTTTTAGAATGTTTAATAGATTCTCTTTATATCTTTCAGTGGAAATTATTTCATTAGTAAAGCCCCACTTGAAATTCATCGGGACATCAAACACTTGTTCGGTGAATGAGTCTTTAAAGAGCGTGTTACTTGTTAGATTGGGGGTCATTGCTGAATATTTGTCTAATGCTGCAGCTTCATGCAGCTCACTTTGTCTGGGTGCTGATTGGAGTAATTCATTTGCAGACTGGAGTGTATTCATCTATCTACCACAAGTGTTCAGGTGATTGCCTCTAACCTCTGAGAGTGATCTTATCAGTGCAGAGCACTGCTTCTCAAGTGCAGTACACAAAAGCATGATTTTTTTTGGGAAGAATAATGACATTACATTAGCATAGCACAGCGTTCTTGTCTAGCTGGATGTTTTATTTTAATGAAGGAATGATCCATATAGGGCACTATCTCTGTTTCTGCCATAGGATGCTGTTACTATATGCACACTTGGGACTGGCACAGCGTTTGGAGAGTCGATCTTGGACAATACCCCCCGACATGCCACCATTGTTACACGGGAATTGAGTGAACTCCTACGCATTGAACAGAGGGAGTTCAGGTCTTTGTGGGAGGTGAGTACCTCTGTCTGCTCCATTTGTAGATGTATCACACAACAGACAATTCTCTGGCTATATTTCCATTGGTGAAACACCAAAGAGCTTAACTCAAGGAGTCATTACATCAGAAGACCAGAAAGGGCTATGAGCTTAACTTTCACATTTTACCTTTAGTCTCTTGTTTCTTTTCAGACTAAAATTAGAGACCTTACAAAAGTATACACATTACTGAAAAAGAAAATGCAAAGGATGCATCTAACTACAGTTTCTGGCTCAAGATATGAGTCTGGATAATTCTTCTGATTCAAATAATGAAGAGAGACCAGAATTCAGCACAATTATGTGGCTGTTATGAAACAAGAATCTTATCTGTAGAATCATAACAGGTAAAGTACTATTTTTACATATTTGATGTAAAAGTATGACCACATCTTAACAGCCACTGATTTCAGATGCAGAGCAGATCCTTTACACCTGAGTGGATTACTTAAAGGCAGCACAGATCACTAGTACATTTATCTTTTAATTCTCTGATGGAGTGAGGAGGCTGTTTTAAGCCAGGGAGCGGCCACCTGTCCGGGCCTGTTCTCGCTATATGAAATGTTGAACGCGAAAACTGCGACGAATTGCAGGACTAATGTGAGCTGTCCACTTATACTGTAACCACCTACTCCCAACTTTGTGTGTAAGCAGTTTTGGTTGCGGTGAAGGAGGTTTACAGTTTTTGACCACTAGATGGAAGTGCAGTGCTGAGGAGAAACAGAATCCCTCAGGTCCTGCACGTTTGCCAGTGTCTTGTGTATGCACAAGTGTAAGACAGATCCATTATACTCATGACATGTTATGATACTAGACATGAAATTTTACATTCTAAATATTTGTTTAGGTTGATCGTGACAAGATAGTAGCAAAACAGTGTTGTGTTTGGACAAACTAAATTAGATTGCTGCTCCTTGGTAACACTGCACTCCTCAGCTTTCCATCTCCTGCTCCTGCTGGTTGGTAGGTATCAGGCTGTGCAGAGGCCCCTCTCCTCTCCCCTCCTTTCCTCTCTCTCAGCTCCCCCTCTGTACTGGGCTGGTTTCCTAAGAGACACAGCCCATTTCCACTGGGACTGAAGGGGCACAAGCGTGGTAAATTATGATCTGTTTGTCTTCACACTGGCCGGCAACAGTGTGACGAGACACTTAACCCCGGCTGGCTTTGTGTTGAGGATCATGAGGAAGTGCCACTAGGCTGCGCATCACACCTCTTCCCCAGGGCGACCTCCTCTGTAAGGTTTGCTCTAGACAAGATCTTTAACAGCCTCTGATTGTGGTATCGTATGTTGTCTCCTCATATCTCTGTGGATTCAGTTGTTATGTAATATAATGACGCCATGTAAAGTGATGGTGTTCACCTTTAAGTTAAGCTTAAGACGAGTACATATGAGAACCTTCATTTGTGCTCAAACACTGAGAATGGACTTCTTAGTAAAGTAGGAATAATCTTGTGTTTATGCATTGAATCTTGAAATGAACAACAATTGCGTATTAATTACTTGTAAACTTTTTACAAAAGGGAGAGATGTCATTTTAAGGATTGTTTAAACAATATTTTTTGTGTAAAAATATCTATAAGAAAAGCAGAATATTTTCATATGTTAGGACAGGAGTTCACAGGTTGTTAGAAGCTAAGTAGACTATGTCTCAGTCGACTAAACTGTGATTGAAAGGCTGATTTTTTTAAAATTTTTTTTTTACAGTTTGTTCTTCCTCTTTTGTCAAATTATTCTGGCAACGACACTTATTTATTCTCCTCAGTTGCAGCTGTAATTGCAGAGAAAATGCTGATCTTATTCCTGGTGCCATCAGACTGTTTGTGCCAGTCCTGGTGTACTATGGTGGACAAACTGCCTCCAGCTTCCCTGAGCCCTTTCTTTCCCTGCATGGCTCTTTAAATAAAGTAAATGGAGTTCAGCGACTTCACACTGCGTTTATTAAAGCTGAATGCGATTCTGTGATGCATGAAAACATAAAGCTGCATGAGGTTAGTATTCTCATTGCTTACAGCCCTGAAAACCAGGGTGAACAGACATTTCCCTTAATGCCAGCTGGAGAGAGATAGTAACAGGGTGATGACAGGAAAAGTGCCGCTTATATTGCTTTGCTGAAGAGCAAATTGGGAAAACAAATTTACACACCTCCTTCTCCTCCCAAACAAATTTGTCCTCCTGCCTGTGGCCAAGAAGTTTGACTAAACTATGCTAGAGTGAGCACATCATTGCCCCAATAAACCAATGGATACTATTTTTTATTCATGGCTATCCATGTCAATAATTCAGTGTATATCTTGCTCTTGTTTTTTCTCTCCCTCCTAAAGTAAATTTTAGAATATGGACATTGTATATTTGAAGGTTTCTGTGCTGTTCATGGCCCTAATGAATGTTTACAGGCTTTCCCTTTTTCTGATTTGTTTCAGTATTTCTTGCATGTGACTATTATACATGAAAAGAGCTCTCTGTGTGTGTCAGTGGTACATGGGGACCACTCATGCATGCAACTTTGATATTTTCTTATGCTGCTGATTGCTACAACTGCTACGATAGGGGCTTTCATGCAGCTTTGCACGTGACAGAAGCTGGATTCTGTCCCTGGAACAAGCGGCCGTGTGCTTGTTTGTTTAACGCAGCAGACGAGATCAAGCTCAGCACACGCTCACACACAGACATGCTGACTGAAGCTTAGATGGCTTGATCATCAATTTGTTCTTCACTTTGTTTCCTGCTTCCGATGGCCACTGTGATTGAAACAACCCAATTGTAATTTGTGTTTTTAAGGACATAAGGCAGCTCCATTACCGTCATGTCAGCATGCATGCGGCCTGGACAGGAAGCTTTGTCATTTTGCATCAGTCAAATTACGCATCACAGGGGGACAGCTGCTTAGGCATGTGTACTGCACATGTTTATTAGTAACACAGATGCATGTGGTCGTATGTACTCTGCATGTGTTCTTGTGCTCGGAGCATATATGATGGGTGCCAAGCTGAGAGTGTGGGTGGGGATCTATTGGTGTGTCACTATGTTCAGTCCATAGAAGCAGCCTGGTGGGCAGCCAGTGGAGAAAGCTGATTAACAGGAAGTGGCAGGGACGCGGCGTGCCCTCTGGTGTCTGAGGATTGGGAGGAGGGGGTTGGAAAAAAAAACCCTGGCCATTCAACATCCACGCACAATTACATGCCACATTCAGAGCCGCTCCAAGTGCACAACGGATATGTGCCAGGAAAGAACAGGAAGATTGTATCAAAAACATTGTTATTTATTCCCCTTATCTCTGCTCACAGTCATTACATCATCGAAAGCCTGGAATCTAAACTGCAGCCTGTAAAATACAATTGGAAAAACTTTGATGATGATTACTATTAGTACATGTTTTTAGCCATGCTATGGCGTGGCTCTATAGATGGCAATGCTGGTCCACCGCTTTGTTCCAGACTGTAATATCTTGAATTATTCAATAGATTTCCCTGGAATTTTGTGTAGACATTCATGGTCCCCAGAGGGCAAACCCTACTGACTTAGATGATCCAACAACCTTTCCTCAAGTGCAACCATGAGGTTCAAATTTGTGATTGAGAGTGAAATTTTGCAACAACTGTGGTATGGATTACCATGGCATGATTCTCTTGGCAATTTGGGCCTGACATTCATGTGTCTTCGTCAAGTCAGAATTTCAATGCGTGCAATACATTTATCGAGTTGATAGTTTGGTTTTTCTCTAAAATGTTTCTTTAAAACAGCCTCACAAAGCTGCCAGTATGGCTGTAGACTTTAAATCCTGTTGCTTCTGAATTCAAGCCTTAAAGTCTTAGTAGTTTTAAAAACTGCTTTCACAGGATTTATTTCAAGTCGGAGTCTGACTCACAAAAAACAGCAACACATGTCTTTGGGGCAGAATGATGTGAGCAGTAGCAAAGAACTTAACCTGAATCTTCAAGTTAAAGCACATCATCAGTTTCCAATTTCAAATCAAATTTGTGAGTGACATGAGGGAAAATAAGGAAGATGGATTATGTTCTCTTTCCAGTGCCTTGAATTGCTACTGTTCTGTCCCTCATAAAGATGTTCAAAATATAATTTACCCTAGTTTCAAATTGGTGCCTGTTCAGTGCATGCCCTTATTCCATCAAATTCAGGATGACCAATGTCAAATCAAAAGTGAGGCACTATTTTACATCACATGGTTTCACCACTGTGGAAGAAGCTAAGCTGTTTTGGTGTGTTCAGTCAGTTGGAAGTGTAAAATGACAGAGTCAGATTTGATACAGTGATTCAGTAACACATTTACACCTGCTTTGTCTTTGTTTCTGCCCCGTGTCTCATTTCTTTAGTCACATCTCCTTTCTGTAGGTTCATAGTCTCTGTCTTATCACAGCTCTTAAAAATTAGAAGAAAAAGGAAAATAAGTAGACAGTTTCATAAAAATGAGCATCATATGCAATGTGCAGTTTTAGATTACGATGACAATGATTTGAAAGATGTACTAATATGAAATAAAGGCCCTCCTAGCCCTAACCCTTAATTGATGTTCTACTTTCCCTAACAAAAATGGCATTTAATCAAATAGAGATATAACAAATTTTAGAAAAAAAACTTGATATTTGGGGCTAATCCCTTAGTTGGAAGATGCTCAAGGAGTTTCATGCAGCTGTCTGTGTCTTTGATAAGTAACAAGGTCAAAGATAAGAAGCCATCTGGCCTCTGTCCTTGGGGGGGTGGGGGGTGGGGGGTGATAGGAACAGGATACCGGATGGTAATGTCTGTACATTTAAGTGTTGGTTTGGGTGCAGAAAGGATGCTATTTCAATGTGGAAAACGTCCCCCTGAAGCTCTAAGATGCTGAAAGGATTTTTTTTTTACTGTATCTTTTATTTTTGGTTTAACATTTCTGCATAGTGGTCTTCACATCTGTGTGATAGAGTAAGATATCTGCTTTAGCCTACTTGCCTTGTGAAGGCAGTCACACTGAAAAGGAGTGACTACTCTTATGTATGTGGAGGTTAGCTATAGGCTCGACAGAGAGAGAGAGAGAGAGAGAGAGAGAGAGAGTGAGGGAGGGAGGGATGGAGCATGCTCTTCTGTGTGCACTCTGACTGGAGTTGAGCAATCACCTAGCAACTGCTGCCCAGAAGAAGTGAGCAGCTGACTGGCACTCAGCTGGCCTGACACAGTGTACTCGCTCAGCTCTGTGGCGATCAGCGGCGACCGCATCATGCTGGACCACGCAACATATGACTCATGACTAGTGTGACACTCTGGGAATCTTACAATTGGACTTGCAGTGTTTGTTTATGCTTGGATTAAAAGGGCGTGGAGGACCTTCATGTCATTAACAGCAATAGCGGGCTGAATGGGACGCTGGCAGCATCTTTAGGTAATCTTTCTCAAACTTTCAAACAGTGCAAGGCTTTTGGTTTAAGAGAAATACTGTGTTAGATTTGAGGCAATTAAAAAAAGTTGCTGGATAAAAATTGCAGCAGGATTGTGCTTGCTGATGTTGCAGAACTACCTGCAAAGGCTTGGTTTACAGTCAGAAAAGTAAAACGTAGTTTTTAGTATACAAAATTTTTGAATTTGTACATATCACTGTGAAACTTCTACATCTGATTATTTACATTAAGACAATTCTTATTGTATTACAAGTTTTCTGAAATGCTATGTAGAAATATGCTAATTATGCATGATCTATTTAAATATGCTCAAATCTGCATACTTTTCTAGGACAGACACCTGGACATTGGATAAAGCCAGGTTCAAAATTCTTATTTCATTTTATTGAAATACTGTATTAGAGTCAAAGGTTTTCAGAGGGCATTTAGGATATCTATTTTTATCACTTAAGTCAGAAAATACTGTTAACAGGCATTTACAAAAAAAAAATAATGAATGTTTAATAAAATCAGGCTATGAATGATAAACTATATGAACAAACCCATCTATAAAAACCTTCAGAACAGAGATAGGAATAAAACTGGAACTGCTTTCCTGAGGCAGAACTTTCTGGCTCAGGAAATGATCATGTTTGGATCCAAGCTTTACAACAATACCTGTGCTGACAACTATTGCGGGACTGCATGCTGCATTAGAGCGCTAACTTTCAGAAAATTTAGGAGAAATTTAGAGAAAAGGAAAAAAGAGTGGTAAAATACACCTAAATGTGTATTTTCTGACATTCTAGACGGATAGGAGACATGTTATGAAGCAAAAATTAAAAATTGAGCACTGTACAGAATTTTTTTTCATTTTGCCTGCAGAGTGCCTGAACTACAGTGAAACTCTGGGAAGGGTCTTCCCCCAGCTGTTTCCCCAAATGGCCTGAGGTGCGCCTGTAAGAGATCAAAATAATCACCGGAGAATTGAAAACACTATGTCGCTTATGTAATCTTGGGTGAATTATTCAAAATACAAGAGTGCATTCATGCACACTGATGCCCACAATGCAATAACGTGCTCAAGCATGAAAGACTGAAGAGTAGCTTGGGCTGAAAATGCACTGAAATGACTTGGTTGTTATCCTCACTGATCTGTCATTATGACCAAGACAGGGCTCAACTTATCGATGGACTCTTACTAGTAAATGCTTAAAGCATAGCAAACATGTGAAGCACAGATACAGTATATAGACTACTCTTTCAGTGTTTTTTTTTCACTCCATGGTACCAGTTTTTGCACTATTCTTATACACGACATGTAGTGTATGGGTTAAAAAAAAAGACATATTGCTAGCACAGGACAGGGTTAATGGATACGTCAGAGCTCTCCTGCTGCTGTGAACAATGTAGTCAGTGTGTAAGAGCAAATAAGCATAACAGTTAACCACGCTTCAACGGAAGAATACAGAATGGCACATCTGTTATTGCAGACATTTTGAAATGCTGTTTTTATGTTTACGTTACATTTTTATATGCACAGCTCGGTGGTGATGGCTCTACTTAGGAAAAACCTGGCTTGTAGAAAAAAAGTCAAAAGGCACAACAAAAGAGGGAAGTCAATCAAGAAAAGCAAGTCAGTCAATTAAGGCTGTAGTCAGAGATTATGATTATATAACCCTGCAAATACACTGAGTAGCTTGAATCAATTCACTTTCAGATTTGAGGTCAATTCATATTGAATTTTGAAACCGCCGCACTGCGATTTCAGGGCTTCTGAATTTGCGTTCTCACATGTGCCACTACGATCTGGCCCGGAGGATATCTCATACCCAGAATAGTTTTGTAAAGATCTTGATCCTCTCTGCCCAAACAGCAGACAGAATAACCATAAATCTTAATCACTAATAATATTGATCAACTAGAGGAAAAGCGGAAGTCAAAATTGCATGAGACTAAAAGCACATAACTTTCTGTTGTTGGCTAAATAATGGATTTTATGCCAGATTGGAATTTATCCAAGAGGCCTTCTATTTATTGGATATTTTTTTCCCTGACGATTTGATGTGATGGGATTTACACAGCTACACATCTGCTTGTTTTATCATTTCACTTTAAACAGGATCAGTCATCACCAATTTTCAAAGTGTGTGTAACATGTCTCAGCTGCTCAGAGTAAATCCACTTGAAGCAACAGATCGTAATCTTTTAATGTGATGTAACCACTGTATAAAAACACAATTATTTCTTCGCAACAGAGTAGATTCATCGTATAGTCCAACTATACCATTGCACTTCCTATTTGGATTATGGCAGATTATCTGACTCAACAGGTCGAGAGGTCTATCTCATCAATACTTTACACACCATATGCTGGAAAATTTGTCAGACTCATACAACAGTGGAGACTCTTTTTTGCAGAGATGTCTGTGAGTGCTATTAGACCTTTCTTCTGAGTCTGGTCTGTCTATTTGGCAGTAAATGCTGATCTGGGAGAACAATTTAGCAGTCCTAAGAAGCTCCTAACAAAGTAGTTGTCTGCCTTCCCTCTTAAAACTAGAGATAATAGGTGATAAGGAAACATCTGTCAGTGTCATGGATGTAAATGAAAGACTATAAGAGGAAAATAACAACCAGTAGCTCATTTAGCTAGTGGGAAGAAGCTTTCCTTCAAGGCCTTCTGCCAGAAAGTGCTCTCGGCACAAGTGCTTTCTGGCTCCAGGTTTCAGTGGCGGTTTGACTAGGTGAACACAACAAAGCTACTTAGCTTTTGTTAGGTTTACAAAAACATCATGGTTTGGGTTACAACAGACCCTTTCTCTGCATTAACCATTCACATGTGTCGTTTTATTGTGACATGAAGCAGAAAGCCAAAATATCTTCAGTGTGGCCTGATATAAAAAATAAAAACAGCAGAACAATTCAATTCAGAAGCTGATGCATTGCATGGCATGTCTGCTTGAAAAATGATTTTAGCAATTTAGTCAATTACCTATTGATTTTCTGTGAACTGACTAATCACTTAATGAACTAATGGTTTTCAACTCTAGACAAGGAGACAATGAGAAATAAAAATAAGATAAAATACAATAATATACAAGGAAGAGGCTAAATAAAACCCCACATTTGCTCATGGACACAGGTGTATTGTGTGTCTTAAGATTCAGAGACATCATTACTAACAAAATAGAAACTGAGTGCTTTTTACACACCCGTCAATGGTCCTAATCCCCCTCTAAAAAAACACCCCCCACCCTGAGTACGGGATTCGACCTCCCCAGGGAGCCCAGCTTTGTTGTCTCAGAGGGGCTGAGCTCATTTGTTCGCATGCGTCTCAGTTTAAGTGCTCCTCCCTGATCCTAAATCCTTACATTGTTGACAAATACAGACAGGCTTGTTGAAATGAGTCAGAAGGTTTACCCTCTGCTGCATTGATTAACTTTAAAATAATTAATCTAATGTGTGCAAAAACTTCTCCACAGCAGAGCCATATTAAAAATCTGAGTCTAGTGTTGGCATTAACCTGTTACTTTTAGCATTGACCTTTAACTTTTAGCATTTCAGCAATCAGGAAGTCAGTTCTCAGTTCAGAGTAGACACGTGGAAATGTTTTTAAAGAAGGCTGAGGTCACCGAGACATTTCTAAACTGCTTCTTAATTGAGGGGGGAAAAGCGGTGCACCCCAGTAGGGCTGCTAAAACAATTAAATGACTTCAGAAGGCAGAATTGAATTTAAAACATGACCTCTGAGAGCACATTACCATCCAGGAACAGAACCGGCTGGAGAGTACCCGCGTTCATTCAGTCTGACCAGAAGATAGGGAGACTGGGAGAAAATTGGCCGATCACTAAGTGGTCCTCAATCTGCTTTTCATTGACCAAGAACAAAGCTTCTGTCACACATAATCAGTTTCTGTTTGTCTTTTACCACAAAATAATTGCTTGAAAACTGGGTTTGAAAATTCAGATAAAAATACAATTTGAAGAATCAACTTGTATTAAGGGTAAACTGTGGTAAGATGAGGTTATAAACACTTTCCAAAAAAGAGGCCAATTTTTTGTTTTCAATTAATTGGAGAACGGTTCCACACTGGCAGAGGGTTTTTACTCTCCTCCTGTGTTCTAGTTCGACTTCCCCGCCTTAACATACAGCGCATAAGGCGACATTCCTTTATGCCTGATTGGCTACAGTTGGACTGACCTCTTTACATGGCAGTGTCATGAACAAAAACATGACATTAACATGAGAGCATGGGTGCCATATGATGTTCATTACGTAACATCTGCGATGCTGCACGGCACAGTGATTGTATAAGACACATACAGTTGTACCCTTATGCTCCATTTGCACAGTGGCTCTCTGCAGCTTGCACAACATCAAGAAGTATGTGCTTTCTGACAAACGTAAACATGTAATCTGCATGACATGGAAAAGATTACAAACTGAAATTGAGCCAAACCTATATTTAATGTACATCGAATATGCTTTTATTCTTAATAACAAGCTGCATTACTGTCACATTTCCACAGTTTTTATAATAAATCATAACCACTTGTCTGGTATTCTCCCCTCTTTTTGATCATTTCTCACTGAACCCTACTTACATTTGCATGACAGAACTAATGAGGACGAAATATCAACCAGTACCCCAGACTCTCATTGACTTTCTTCTTGTCCTCACATCCTGGAGGCAAATGATATCAGAGAGAAATAACACGCAACAAAGACTTCCAGTCTGAAATGAACCATGGAAGTTCAGTTCCATATTAGGTGTCTTTGCATCTTTGCATCTTTTCAAAATTTTCAAAACCGACATTTTCTAGACAGTTATGAGTCACTATGAGTTATTTGTCTTTGTATATTCTTTATTTTTGCAGAAATATCATCAGTGCATGGCTGGACTCCTTGCCCCACCCTATGGTGTGATGGAAAGCGGTTGTAGTGCTGACAGTAAGTAGCCCTGCGTCGCTGTTCACATTTCTGAGTGGTTTACATTTACAAATTTATTTCCTAACTTAACAGAACTGGGTCTGTTGATAATGAATCACAGAATAAGATTCTGTTATCAGGGACTCATCTTTTTTGTTTTCATCACTATTTTTGATAATTTAACACCTTAACAAATTGTAAATGTTATTAATAACAGGGAATATAGGTGTATGTTATCAGTTGTAGACTCAAATAAAAGGTACAGATTAGAAAATAGATAAATTATGAAATTATAAATTAATGAAATTGATTTAAAGGTTTGTATGCAGGCATTCTTCAATGTGAAAATTTATCAAGATGAAGAATTCCTAACATTGTTTACACTAAATGGCTTCACTCTTCAATTAGCGCATTTTTTTCCAGCCATATGTGTAGACCTTAACAACGTTACTTAAGCAGTGTAACATAACAGATTCCTACTTTGTACAATATGTAATAATATTTTTGCTTGCGTAACTCCATTACTGCCCGATCCTTCTTTATCCTCTTGCATTGTGATAAAGGCTGATACCTTTATTTATGCATTTCTGTTGCAAGTTAACTCAATATTGACTTGAGCTTTGCTCAAACAGAGCACTTAACTTGCTTGAAAGTCATGTACCATAAAAATGATGAAGAGCAGGGTGCGGTGAGAGAGTCCAGGGCCTTTCGGTTTACTGGCAGTTCCCTGTAAACAGTGTTATGTGTTTTTTAGGATAGTTCATAAATGATGGACAAAGTTCTGAAGAGAAAAGAAATCACAATCTGAATCCCCACTCAACATAAAACTCGGGGTTAATTTACTACTGCAGTGTGCCGTGGAGCAGTACAGTAACAGCAGGACTGAGTATTTTGGCAACATAAAGTAGGAGATTTACAGTATGCAGTGTATGCATGAATACATCGAGACAGAAATCACACAAGCATCAAGCACCTTGGGGCTGATGCACTTTCCTGTACAGTAGGTGCACAGCAGCTCAGTGGTCTTGTAACTGCAGCAGCTGAGTCAAATGAATTAAACATGTTTCAAACCGGTTTCTTACTCACAAAAACACCAGGCTTTCACAGCACTTTGGTGTCGCTGGGTGTATTGTTCGGTTCAGCACGACTCTACCTGAGCACCTTTTCAGGCATGAGCACACATGTTGGTCGGTAGCTGAGAACCACTCCTCTTTCAGCTTTGAAATGTTTGAACAAAAGTGCTTTTCTTCCCCAGGAAATTAGACTTTTGAATTTTCTGAAGCTAATCCCAGATTCAGCTCTCAGATGCACACTGCTCGCTACATCTCTACGGATGTGATCGAACTGTTATGACACTTGAATGAACGGCATGATGTCACGTGGAGCAGTGTGACAAGCTTCACGAATAAGATGATGGACAGCTCTGCTAACGTCTCAACACAACAATAAACAGGCACAAACTCTATGCAGACCCACAGTATATAAATAGAAATCCACTCTAAGACTGTGCAAAAAGCTAGCTGACAGGAAAAAGACAATGAGACTCATCTTCTATGTAAATATGATTCCAACAGTTAGGACAAAATCATATCCTCAAGAGAAAAGGATTTAAACCATCCTTAAAAATTGGGTGCTTCTATTGGGTTGTTCGTCATGCTCAGAGTGACCCATGCGAGCATTATAAAAAAATAAAAACACCAACAACAACAAAAAACTGTCAGCCATTGTGGGCGTCACAAGGGGTGGTTTACACATACTGTATGTTTTTCAGCTTTTCTATTAATGTATTCCCTAAAGGATGTTGTTTGCCCAGAGTCAGTTGGTCGAAATGCTGACGCATACATGCGACATGATGTTAACGATATAAAAATTGGACAGCAAAGCACGTTTACAAAACCCAAAATTACGCGGAGCATTGTCAACAAAGGTAAAGCGATACAGATGCTTGACTTTTATTCCTGGATGTATAGCCCCAAGTGTAATGTTACAGTTCTCCGTGTTGTGTGGATTCTGTATCCGTTTCTGTATCAGTTTTGTGGTATCAGCAGTCTTTGAGGCACGTCTAAGAATAGCTGACTTTTTTCCCTGCAGATACAGTTGTGACTGAGCAGGCTCTGGCTGATTTTCGTATTTATCCTGGAGCGAAGCAGTACAGTACAAGCGTAATGCTCCCAACTCTGAGAAATAACCACACTCCTCCAAGAAACCTACTTTGACCAGGAAACATAATGCTAGTTAATGCTTTTTGCATCTAGGTCATACCAAATCTATGAACAGTGCAACATGGTTTTGTTGTTCTTTTCTTGTCTTTATATTTATTTTCACTCATAGGAGTGAGTGGGCTTTTCATGTTTAGATGCAGCTCTTTCTTTATGTGTTTCAAGTCACTTGACAGCGTAGTGTAACACATCGTCTGTTTTTCCTCACGCAGGAATGCCGGACAAAGAGAACATGGGCAACAACTCTTTCGTTTCAGTCTCCAAACATCAGAACAAGGTAATTTATCCGACATTGGACACACATTACCTATTTAGTACAAGAATAATATTTAGTGCAAGACTAATTCATGTAATGTTACAACATGTTATGACATGTAGACAGTGCTGGTTTGTCGGCCTCGTTCCTGTCTAGAAAAGCTCAACCTCAGCTCTTACTCATTTTGTCATTGCTTCCATTTGTGTCGTGTCTTAATGGCATCCGTCAAAATCACTGGCCTCCCCAGCAGAGGCTGGAAATATTGCGTGGAACGAGAAGTTTGTTTAAAGTTGTTCTAAATATAAACAAGGTGACTGGAGTTCTTGTCTCCATCCAGAACAGTTCCTGTCCCACCTTTCTCCTGTTGCCATTTCCTGGCCCACTGGGTTGACAACATGGCACCGCAGTAGATTTATGTTGCCCTGCGCTTTGTTCCCGCACAGAGTTTAGTCACAACATGGCTACAAGATTGTTCTGTTGTGCAAAAAAGAGCATTCCATAACGTGCTGTCCTGTTATGTAACAAACAAACAGCTTTAATTTACTTTAACCTATATAAATAATCACCATGAAAGCCCGAGCTTTCTTTGGCTACTGAGTGGACTCATTTTCTTGTGAATAAAAGATGAGACTTTAAAGCCTTCACATAAATGCATGAGTTAACGCTGCTCTCCACAGTGTGCAGATTGCATTTTAAATGTCACAACCCCACAGCCCAACGCCATGTTCCTAGTTAGAAAAACAACCTTACAACACAATATCTATATCACATTTAAGCAACCGAATGCACCAATCAATACTCTGGGAACACACTATTATTTTAATTCAGAAGCCAAAGTAAAAGCCATAAGATAAAGCCATAAAGTAAAACCGACAGCTAATAAACATGTAATGTCAACTGAGTCATACGGGAGCCGTGAGGAAGACATCCCGTGGTCCACCGTGAGAGGAAAAACACTCCTTATTTAACTTGACCTGTGTAACATGGTGTGGCTTCCCTGTTGCTGTTTTTTTGTCTTCAATTTCTGCAATGTTTGTTGTTTTCCTTCAGAGGAGCCACAGTTTCATTGTCATCTGTGATGTCTTTCATTTCAGTTCCACTTTTGTTTCACTTTTCTTTTTTTTTGCAGAAGTCATTCATTCAAAGTCCAGCCAAGCCCATCCCTAAATGCATTTCCCAGGTATTAAATTAGCCACCTTCTGTATGTAGGGATCAGTCATTACCTATTGATGTTGCAGGTAATCGGTTGAACTCTGTTGTGTTGTGATTTGACTTGAAATTTATTGTGCAGGTGCCCTCGGAGAAGATCTTACGGGCTGGGAAGATTCTCCGTAATGCCATCCTATCCCGGGCACCTCACATGATCAGAGACAGGAAGTTCCATCTGAAGACATATAGGTCGGTTGATATCTTAAAGCACTTTAATACAAATGGTTTGCAAAGGACTGTGGATTGCAACCATTAAAAATCATGGAAACAATGCGACAAGACTAAGTCAAAACCTATATGCCTGGACCATGCATGGTCAACATGCATAATCAAGGACAGTTTAAAACTCTCTTGGAACTGCAATAAGATAATGAATATATTCATGATGCCATCCCATCATATTTACGCTCTGCCTCGTGTCAGCTGGTTTCAGCCCTTTATCCATTGACTTCTCTCTAAAATCTAATACTGACTTGTGTCTTTCCTAGGCAGTGTTGTGTGGGGACAGAGTTGGTTGACTGGCAACTGCAGCAGAGCACATGCGTCCACTCTCGTATTCAGGCTGTGGGCATGTGGCAGGTGCTGCTGGAGGAAGGGGTTCTGAACCATGGTGAGACTTGACGTGACGTCCACGTCTGAAAGCGCATGCACGTGTGAGGCAGACATTGTAAATTTAAGCCCCGCTTTCTGCATTGATGTGCTTTTGTGATGCAGTGGACCAGGAGCTGAGCTTTCAGGACAAGTATCTGTTCTACCGCTTTCTGGACGATGAACAGGAGGATGCCCCTTTGCCCAGCGGGGAGGAGAGGCAGGAGAGCCAAGAGGAGCTGCAGGACACGCTGCTCCTCCTCTCACAGATTGGACCTGACGCCCACATGAGGATGATTCTGAAGAAACAGTAGGGATTTCAAGCAGCCATCTCTAAGCTCTATCAAGTAATGAGTGAATGCTGATGTAAATGTGTTTATGTATTTCCCATTTTTCCAGTCCATCTGAAAGAGCAGCAGATGATTTAGAGATCATTTACGAAGAGCTGCTCCACATAAAGGCTTTGTCTCATCTATCCACCACTGTGAGTAGAAAGTCTGTGTCTTATGTGGCCACACGAATCCTTTTGTCACCGTGTGAACAATAGGCACTGAAACTGTCTCCGTTTCTCATGATAATAAAAACCATGGCCAGCAAATCAGACTTTTTTTGTCACAGTTACATAAAGAGTGGTGATAGTAATGCATATATGTAAACATTTTCAATCCTGATCATCATACACTCTATGTAAATTACTGGAGATGTGTTGTGCAGTTGTTGTTGCTGCTGGGATTCACTTGACTTGAAGTTATGTGAGAATTGCTGCAAACTTCAGACCTCTTTAGTGGACAATACCTCAAATTCAATCTGAGGAAATATTTCTCCAGTGGGATATTGACTGTTGGGAAATCAAAACTTTGCCCTGCCATATACAATATATGTGTGTGTATTCTTTTTGCTTGCTCCTTGTTGAACCCGTAGTTAAAAGGAATGTATTTAGTATTGACTTTTCTGTGTTATAAATCTGGTCTGGTGTGCTGGTGCAGGTAAAGAGAGAATTGGCAGGAGTGCTGATCTTTGAGTCCCATGCAAAGGCAGGAACAGTGTGTAAGTATTTTTTTTAAAATAACTGATGTGATCCATAAATTCATAAATGCATTACAGAGTCAGTACTAACGCAGCAAATCCCAGATTTTTGATTTATTAGACAAAGTATTTCTTTGATTCTGATATGATTTATTTTCTCCCCCAGTGTTCAATCAAGGGGAGGAGGGCACATCATGGTATATTATTCTGAAGGGCTCAGTCAACGTTGTCATCTATGGAAAAGTAAGTATTCCTTCAAATAAAACCATACATATTGTGAAAGGGATTATTATCCTGCTCTGAGCTGAGCATGGATTCGGCAGTCAGTAACTGATTGTCATGCTGTGCTCCTCAGGGTGTTGTTTGCACGCTACATGAAGGAGACGACTTTGGGAAGCTGGCCCTTGTCAACGACGCCCCCCGCGCTGCCTCCATTGTCCTGCGAGAGGACAACTGTCACTTCCTGAGGGTGGACAAGGAGGACTTCAACAGGATTTTGAGGGCAAGTTTCTATTTCTGTTCTATTGATGTTATTCGAGCAACAGTACAAAAAGAAAGGCACTACTGCCCTCCGTTGGCAAAAACTCAGCAATGCAGCCATAAATGTTTGACTACTACAGAGCTGCAAACCCATCAGTTTAGTCATCCCACTAAATACGAAATCTGTTAATAATGACTCATGTTACTTCAAGCCTCGAGAGAAGTTTGAGCTCTGACACCATAAGTGCCCTGCTTGAGATGGAATACAAATGATATAAGGTTTGCAGGAACATTGTCTAAACATGCTAGTGTGGTTAGTTTGGCCGTGTGCAGACTGCACACTGAAGGAACTGTCTCATCCACTCTGCTCTATGACCAGGGCACAGTGTAATGCCACCATCGCTGCAGTGGGAAAAATTACAGCTAGTCCTTGGGGAGAGAGCAAAGAGCAAGAGCCGAATCTCTCTGGAATTTTGAGATGACTGTTTGATGATGCACCTTCCAACAAAGCTTCACAGCTATGAGACAGAGACAGCTCATGTTCACTAAAAACATCAATTAGTGTTAATGGACAACCTTTTTTTCATTATCACAGCTGTTTTGTGGTCAGACAACCGGATTGCATGTGTGCATCATACGGGTCTCCAGTGTTAATGTGAAAATGCATGATATTTATGTGTTCACTGTGTGTGCACGTGCGCAGGACGTGGAGGCCAACACGGTGCGTCTGAAGGAGCACGGTCAGGATGTTCTGGTGTTAGAGAAGAGCCTCAGCAGCAGCCAAACCTCTGGCCATGGAGCCTCATCCTCAAATTACAAGTAAACCATCCACCGCTGCACTGCATACATTAGTGCTGAACAGCTTGCAGTCATGGACAGAAAAGATGTCCTACAGTATTTCTGCATGGCAGGTGTGCTCAGTAGTCTCCAAAAACAGCTAGGTGCTGTAGTGAACGCTACTCAAACAAGAGTAAAAATTGCATGATTTTCAGATTGCTGGTTTTAGTCTTTTAATTGATTTGTGGACCATAAGAAAGAAAAAAAGACTATCACAAGCCTTGTCCTTAAAAACACTGGGCGTTCCTGGAGAATACTTCAGTCAGTGTGACCAACAAATGAAAATGCTTCCTGATCGTACAGGCAGCACAGGCACAGAGCGATCCTGTGTACAGCAGCCAGCAAGTGTTATCTTGATAGAGGCATCTGTCACTGCACCGCAGCCGCCGTAATACAGAGAGGCACATTAATGGTAATGATGGTCTAGCGCCTCAGGGAAAAAGGAGGTCTGGCAAGTCACAATTACTTGTTCAGGGTTGCCCTCTAATCAGCTCCTCTCCTCACACACGAGAGTGTCAAGACCTGGTTCTTCCCCCCGTTAGTGGGGAAGACACAACATTGCTTGTGGAGCTTGTGATAGTGCTATCAAGTAATGAAAACAGCCAAGGCCGGATTGTGTTGATTCCCCTTCACAGAGAAGATGCCCCCTACATTTTTTTTTTTTGGGGGGCTTCTCTGACAACTCTTAGCCCAGACTCCCCCTTCATTTTCAGCTAGCCAAGAACGCTGTGATTGTAAATATGATTGTTATAAACAAAGCAAGCAAAGACACATATTCAACTAATACAAATTGGTGAAGGGCCAGAGCTGTGTCATTAGGCATTAAGAGCCGGTGTTTCTTGATTAGTGAAGGGTGTCTTTTATTCGGTGTTGCTCCAGATACAACGTAATGTCGGGGACGCCGGAGAAGATTTTGGAGCACCTCCTTGAAATGATGCGACTGGATTCTCAATTCACAGAGTCAGGTACTGATCCACATAAAGAAAAAAATTTGTGTTGCAGATTACTGCTGTCAAATATAACCTATCAATATGATGGTCATTTGCTATTAAGGGTTTTCTTCCATGCAGTTTTGCTCTCTCCTCTTCTTCTCTCTGGCTCAGCATCTCCCTTCTTTCTGTCCTCCGCCCACCTCTTTGCACTGACCTGCTCGTTCTCGTCTATAATTAGACACACATCACAGAGCTGATCTTATTACTCTCGTTTGCGTGGATACATGTGGTTTTCATTCGCCTGCAGAGGTGACAGAGACAGGGGCCATGTGGATCAAGGCCCTGACGGCTCAGGACACACTGTTCAGCTCGCGTGCTTGTGTCACAGGTGTTTGACGTGCACTTCCCTCTTTTTTTATTGTCACAGACTCAGCGTTAGATGATTTTGTGCTCACGCACTGTGTCTTCATTCCAAATAACCAGCTGTGTCCAGTGTTGATGGCCCAATATCCTTTAACCACTGTGTCATCTAATGTTCTTTTCCTGTTGCGTAAAGCTGACCTGATGGTACAGAATCTACTATTTTGTCATTACATGGTTTTGATCTTTAACTCCTGTGCACCTACCATGCCCAGGCCTTGCAGGGCTCTGAGCAGGAGAAGCTGGATTACACAGTTAACAACAAGCGCAGGGTGATCCGCCTGGTGATGCAGTGGGCAGCTGTACATGGGGATCACCTGCAGGAGGAGGATGACTCGGTGGCCTTCCAAGAGGTCGGCATGTAGCTACAACTTAGATAAACACTGTTTATCTTTTGAATGCATGCACTTTCCTAATTTAATGTAGTTTAATGATGAATATTGACAGTATTTTCATGTTTGTTACTAATCTGAGTCTAATCTGCAACTAGACAATCCTGACGTACAAATCTATCCTTGAGTTAAAGAGAAACACAGTAAAGCTGAATGCTTTTAGCCATTGTGGTCCTTGTAAGATGGCAAATAATTTAATTACTATAAATTATTAAATTAATATGATCATTATTGTTCATTTATAACCTTGTCTGAAACTTCTTTAACTGTTTTGTTTTGCAGGAGTTTCTCATGGCAGTATCTGATGATGCCAAAGTGATTCCAGCCCTCAGGGATCAGCTAATAGAGCTGGAGAGAATTTTAAAGCGCAAGTAAGAGGTTGTTTTTCTTTACAGTGGTGGAAAGTTGGATGAAATGTCCATGAATTTTTATTATTACTATTATATTTTGTAACCACCATGATCCCCTTGAAAGTTGAACATTTTTGACCATTTTCCTTTCACATTTTATTGGTGGATAATCACAACTCTAAGTTTATATTTGGCTAACTCTTTTCATGCGGTAGCGCCGAAGATGCCAGAGTCTCACAGAAAAAGGTATGTTATTGGCCAACTCTTATTTTCAAATTAGAGGTCATGTGCAGGTTCTGTTTTATTGTGAGTTCTTGTGAACACAAACTGATTAAAAACTCCTCACAGCACAAAGTCCTGCTGCGGCAGTTCAGCATGGGGGACGAGAAGCTCCAGAAACGTCAGCCTATTAAGAGCGATGATGAAAGTGAGTAAAGGACATGTCTCCATATGGGACAGGAGGTTTGTCCCAGACTATTCACTGTTTCTACACCATGGTTACTGTCTCATTTTTGCATTACAACAACTATTGCAGCCACAAAATATACCACTGCCATAGTATGTAGTGATGTCGTGGACTGGATATAAGATATACAAGGATATTTTCAGCTCAAATTTTACTCTGTAACACACTCGATTTTGCAACAGCACACATTTGAGATGAATGGTTTTTGTCTTTCCATTTGTCTTTCTCATCCGCTCCACAAGACACACTGATTTAATACATGTCTTTTAAGAAAACTGTATTAGTCATTTATATATTTGAAAATTGGTTACACAGTCCTTGTACTTACTGCCATGTTGATGTGCAAAGACAACTCTCTTGGCAGAACGGATTTCCTTGCTTAATGTGGATTTTCTTAGTGATTAAGAGGATATGAGTCATTGTTGTTTTTACCCTTTTTCGCCACCATCACACACTGACAATTCTGTTTGCATTTGCTTAAAAGTCTGTTTTGTTTTTTTTTTTAATTAGAGGACACATGAAGAATTAATCCAGTGATTCCCACATGCTTTTTCCATCTGATCCCTGAAAATAACACAATGTGTATTGTTAGATTTAGGTCAAACTATCCAGGATTTCACAATAAAATCAAAGATGAATAGAACATTCTGGAAAAAAAAACATATTTTATATGTAAATATGATTTCTTTTTTCGAATATTAATCATCCCACGATCTCTCGTATCTTGTGACCTCTAAGTTTCCAAACGATGCATTAATCCAAACAGTGCAGTTTTACTGAATCATCGTTCCCTCTCGCTGAAAATCACATATTTGCTCTGCTTCACGTCTCCAGTTCTGTTCAAAGTCTACTGCTGTGACCACACCTACACCACAATACGGGTCCCCGTGGTCACCTCGGTCAGGGAGGTCATTGCTGCTGTGGCCGACAAGCTGGGGTCAGCAGAGGACCTGCTCCTGGTCAGCCTCAGCTCGGCAGGAGGTGAGAGCAGTAGCAGCTATGTGTTGAGTGAGACGTCATAACGGAAAGTCCGAGCAAGGTGTTAAACTAATGAACCCCCCCACTGATTTAGCAAGAATCGAGCTGCTGTTCACACAGAGTTGTCTGAGTGTGAGAGGCTGCGACAATAGGTGCTAAAGAATGACCTTTAAAGCCGCTTGAGAAAAAAAGTTTGCTCAGTTTTTATCATAACATTTAGCATGAGACTGACTGTAGTGTCCCCTTGTCTAGGTCAAGCTGATGAAACAGTTTGGACTGGAAATAGCTATGCTTAAAGCCATGTTTGTGCAATAAATAAAATCGCAATTACAAATTTAAATCTTGCTTCTAACCCCATGTATCATATGTTTGCCTCTCACAGAGAAAGTGATCTTCAAGCCCAATGATGTGTCAGTGTTCTCCTCTCTCAGCATAAATGGACGCCTGTTTGCCTGCCGAAGGGACCAGCTGGATTCTTTGGTGTGTTAATGTCTCTCGGAAAACACATGCTTGTTTACAACCCTGACTCAAAGGGAAGCAACACGATGAGAACACAAGAGTTTAACTTCATGTGTTTGATAAATCAAAAGAAGGGGGGGGGGGGTAAGCTTCATAGTTTGGCTGAAGTCAAAATTACACTGATCTACAAATGACAGTGAAAAGACAGTGTTTTCCCTGTTCTCCAGACCCCTCTGTCTGAGCAGGAGGGCCCCTCTACAGGATCAATGACCAGCTTTGAGCTGATGAGCTCCAAGGATGTGGCCTACCATATGACCTCCTATGACTGGGAGCTTTTCCACTGTGTACATGAGGTATAAACTGAGACCCCAGATGCCTTTAGCAGAACTCATGATTCATTGCATGATGTCTCCTGTAAGGTTGGCATTACGTTGTAATGTAGACTGGTTATAGTGTTGTAGCGTAAATAAAATTTAATTGTTTTTTTTGTTCACAAGCAGATCAGTTGTATCTTTTTGTTGGTAATCTTTCAGCTTGAACTCATCTACCACACATTTGGGAGGCAAAACGTCAAGAAGACCACCGTGAACCTGGACCTGTTCCTGCGGAGATTTAATGAAATTCAGTTTTGGGTGATCTCTGAGATGTGCCTGTGTCTTCAGCTCAGCAAGCGGGTGCAGCTTCTCAAGAAGTTCATCAAGATTGCTGCCCAGTGAGTGGACCTCGTTCATTGTCCATTCTAAAGTATGCAGTATATTTTGTCTGGCTGAGGTATGTTTATTCACTACCGTGTCTTAACTTTCCACATTTTCTGTTAAAGCTGCAAGGAATACAAAAATCTAAACACCTTCTTTGCTGTTATTATGGGCCTGAGTAACCCAGCTGTGAGCAGGCTGAGTCAGACCTGGGAGGTGAGTATATATATCAACTGCTTCTTTGTCACTTCAAAATGACTAATATCTTAATTGCAAGTTAACCTCCCCTGTCAACTGTGTTCACAGAAACTTCCCAGCAAATTCAAGAAGTTTTACAGCGAATTTGAAAACTTGATGGTAAGTGGAAGCAACTTGCTTTGTCCACTCAGTCATGCTTTCTCACTTAAATGTGTCTCTATCTTCGAGTGCTTTGCTTGTGGTCTGAGATAACCCTGAGTATAAAACAATGAGGACTGCTGCAGTGTAGGGCCACTGGGTTCACTAGAGCTGAGCATGGGTTTAGCTGCATGAACCTCGGCTGAGACTGTCACGGATACGTTTCACGCGGTGACCATAGAGCGATATGACTGTTTCCACAGGACCCATCCAGGAACCACCGAGCGTATCGACTGACAATTGCCAAACTGCAGCCTCCCATCATCCCCTTCATGCCGCTGCTGATCAAAGGTCAGAGCCGTTTTTAGGACGACAGGTTAATTTTAATGTAACAACACTTGTGACCAGTACGTCATGATTGTTTTGTTGTTGAGTTGCGTCTTCAGCTATTTGAACTGTCTAAATAACTTTACTTTTTCACTGACTGATTTTTTTCCCCCCAGACATGACGTTCACGCATGAGGGCAACAAGACATTTATTGACAGTTTGGTCAATTTTGAAAAAATGGTGAGGCTCTTAAGGTGCAGATTAATGTCTAACAGTTGGGGTAAATCTTTTATTCATCAGTCAACTTCTGATATCTGTAGCTGATTATAGCTCTTTGTCTTTCAGCGAATGATAGCTAATACGGTGAAGACAGTGAGATTCTGTAGGAGCCAACCATTCAGTAAGTCCCATGTGATCATCTCATAAAAAAAACAAACTAAGAAACTATTTCATACAGACCTCAGAGATCGCTGATGATTTTTTAGATATTAAAAATTAAAAAGCTTTTTTTCCTCCAACACGTGATCAGGTCCAGATTCACCACTGGCTGGCAAAAACCACCCAGAAGTTCAGACTTATGTTCGCCAGCTCAAAGTGATCGACAACCAAAGGACTCTAACTCAGCTCTCTCATGGGATTGAGCCTCGCAGGTCTTGAAACCGCTCAGGGACAGAAACGTCACACTCTGTGGCTGCTTCGCTGCACGACATGCTCTTACTATCACACGGAAGACCTAATGACGTATCACGAAATGAGATATTGTTCCAAATGCCACTGCCTGACTCATTTATTGCAGTAATTTGTGATATGTTAACAACAGTAATTGTTGGCGGATGAAGTACCTCTTGTATCACTGTGCTGCAGACATCACCATCATCTCCTACTCAGACAAGAGGGATAATTGATGATCATTGGTGGAATCTCATTCATCAGATTATTGTAAAACATTTCAGAAGTAAACACTATATTGTGTGATGCTGATGCTCTTGATTATGTTCCTGATATCCAGTTGTTTCATAACTTTTGTAACAAACAATATTTATACATTTATGTACGTTTGTGAGATTCTCATGTGGTGTAAATTGTGTACAAATATTTATTTTAACATCAGCATGAAAAGGATTATGATTGTTAGACTTTTTATTCATGTGAGCACATTTCTCTTGTCCTTTGGTGTGCGATAAATATTAAATATTTTAGATGCATTTGTGTGGCATTACTGTGGTTAATGTTTTTGTCTGCTGTTCCATTAATAAGTTGGTTTCAATCACAGCTTAATTTTAATACAGTAAAAGTGCTTTGGCAACCAATGCAGTTGTTTGTGCAAGAGTTTGAACTTGACTTCAGGACAAGATTTTCTTTAGTTGAAAAGCCCAGTTGTGCTTGCGGTTTTGTTACAGGTCTGTCTTCGACAGATTTCATCATCAATGACATTTACTACACAGTTTAGTCGAGCTATGGTTGCAGCTCGACTATGCAATTTTAATTGAACTACTGTCCTTGTCCCAGTATACATGCATGGGAGGGGAATTCATTTATTGACAGAATGCCCGACTGACCCATTACATCACAGACAAAACTATCGACAAATAAGTTAGCTAGCAGCAAACTGGTAGAATTGGCAATGGTTCAAAATATTTGGGTGCCAGGACAGATTTTAAAAATACATTCTTAACAACACATCATCCAGGGGCTGAATAACCATTTGAGAGAGCCAAAATCACCAAACAACCACTCCTGTGACACCAACTAGTTTAAAATCCCAGCAAACAACGTGTTCATCAAGTATAAGAAACAGTGGGTCCCCGGCAGTAAATTACAAATTCTTACCTCGATATGAGCTATTAGTCTGAGTTGGAAATTACCAACCTTTCAGAGACCCTTAAAAGAGAAAAGCACGGCTGCCCTGACAGAAAGAGAAAAATAATAAACATGACACTTACAGTTCGCAGATCTACCTGAAAAAGAAAAAAAAATCAGATGTTTTTGCGACCCAGCAATAGTGAGTGTGATAACTTCTGATAACTGTCCTTCAGGTTGAGGGAAAATTTCTTTAATAGTATCAAATGATACAAATAAGAAGAACATGTTTCTGAGCAGGAGAAGTGATACCTGTGGAGTCACGGTGCAGACAATCATCGCCATACTACGTGTTGCTAACGTTTAGCGAAGTCCTCCAGGTGTGTGGGCTCCTGAACACACCTGGCGCCAGCGTGACGCTAGCTAGTGGCTGTACTAACTTGGGGGCTAAGTGTCGGTGTCATGGCGACCTCACCGGTATCACCGACTCAACCGGACCCGACACTTGTGGTCTCTGTCATTGAAGGGGGCGTCTGACGTTGCACTCTTGTTGTGGGTAATCAGGAACACGTGACTCAGGTGAGCCTGATGACGTAAGACAGCTGCGCAAGAATGTGTAAATTTAGTATTTTATAACAACAACAATAGTAGTTACTGATATTATTCTAATTTTACTGAGAGTATTGTGATAGCGCCCCACCATCCATTTTTTCTTATTACAAATCTTTATGCATTTATGGAGATATGATATAAACTTAACATTCAAGAAAACTTATTTGGGTGAAACCACGGATGTTGTTCCTCATTTCATCCAGCAGGCGGAGCTGTTGTCATCAGTACGGTAACTGGGACAGAGGTGTGGGCAGCTGCTGGAGGAAGAAGTTGGGCAATCAGAAAACCGCCGGAGAGAGAATGGGACATTTTTAAAAAAAAAAAAAAAAAACAAGCAAAACGTCACATGAGCTGCTGCTTTCCCGGAAACTCTTCTCACAAGTATTATAATCTTCTGCACCGAGGACGAGCGGCCCTGGAGCACGACACGTCCCACTTAATGTCGGTACGTACATTTGTAATGTCGGAGAGTGAGTGCGTGTAAGAGTGAGAGAAAGTAAGTTGGATACAGTAGTTACATGATGGCAACTGACAGGCATCCAGACTCAGGCTGCGCTCAAGGATTAAACGCTCATACTTGCTTTGCATGCGATAGATAGATATGCAGTTAGAAGTTGTTTCGAAGCTGCACAGTGCTAAACATGTAAAGCTGTGTAATCAGTCCTGTCATAATAATACTATTGAGCGTTAATTCACATTATTTTCCACTGTGATGCAGGAAGCTTTACTGTATGCCTTTTTCAGTTGTGATTGGATGTCTGTACAACATCTTGTCTTTTTGCAAAATTCCCTCATAATCTAAGGCACATAGAGGCCTGATATACAGTTTGCAATATGTAATCATCCGTCCATCCGTTTGCTATACGGGGGGGGGGGGGGGGTCAAACCGGGTAATATCTTGATGGGAGTCGACAATGCTCACCACTGTGCCACCCATATCTAATGCTGCAACATAAAAATCAATATGATTTATTTAATCATACCCTCCACCCATAACTGCATACTGTGTATGCTCTGCTGTTTGTATATAGTGTTTTTTGTAGAAAATGCCCCGCTGTATATACTGTTCCTTTTTAAATTTTTTTTCTGCTGTGTAAATTACTTGGTACATTTAAATTGCTTTGTTCTTTCTGTAATGGAGCTGGGGAAACACTCAAATTTCCCCATCGTGGGATCAATAAAGTTTCTATTCTATTCTATTCTAATGTCGACTGTGACATCAATTTCTGTGAATCACAGAAGTCAGACTGACTGCTACCATGTGAAACCAAAGCTGACAGAACTGCACTTTCCCATACTGAGCTGCTATTGTTGCAGTGCTTAAAACAGTGTTTGCTTTTCAGTGACAAACTGGCAGGAATGAGTGCAGGACTACTAACATATCCCAGTAACCCTGGCTTTTTGAGTGGATGGACAATACTGGTGGTTGGGGGGGGGGCTGGTCCACTGAGCAGATTGCTGTGAGGCTAAGTATAGCGTGAACACAAGTAAATCAGCAGAGAGCAATGGCTCCCCTCTGTGACAATGGAGGCATTTCCCGCTGGGATGGATAGCAATCCCAATGAAGACCAAGGTACCAGGCTTTTAAAAGCTGTAATTGCTCAGCTGTAAATGGGAAACCTATGAACAATAACAGAGCAACAATTTCCTGTAATGAATTATTTCTTTACAAGATGCTTTTATGCTGTTACAGACACACAAAAGGACATAATAATAATCAATCTGGGTGGACACCAGTTTAAGAGCATTCTCCTCCTCCGAACCCTGGCTCACACAAATACCACATTTATGGCCTTTACACAGGCAGGAGGAGCTCTTTTTTATTGATTTAGTTGAATAGATAAAATTAGGGGCTCTCCAGTTTTTTATCTTTTTATTTTGAAACCATCAGAGGTAGTTTATCACCAGAGTGTTTTTTTTTCTGTCCCTGCTTTTCGCCTTACTTGTACTGAATACAGCAGACCGTGCTAGAGTGGTCCGTGGCTGCAACATTGCAACATACCAGGCATGCCATCGTCCTTATACAAACAGTGTCTGGACCCTGAGCTCATTTCTTACTGGTACTGATGATGAGGACTATGTGAAGAAGAGAAAGACACAGAGCATGATCAGTTGATTTACAGAGCTGAAAACCGGGGATATCACACTGACATTGTAGGCAGGGTTAGCCAGTAGCACAGGGGCCTCTATCTGGTTATTCTGGAGTCCTGTCTAACCTGCAGTCACACTAACAGTTGGTGTGGTTCAGGGTGAGGCTATTCATCCGAGTGTCTAACACCAGAGGAACAAGTTTGCTTTACCATAGAGGACTTTGTTGAGTGAACCGGACTTCCTTCCCTTCCTGTGATACCCCCCCAACCCCCAGAAGCTGAGTTGGTGCCGAATGCCATTATGAGATGTTGTCTCCAAGTGCCTCCTTCGTGCAAGTCAAGTTTGATGACATCCTTTTCTACGAGAACTGTGGTGGCGGCAGCTTTGGAAGTGTGTACCGAGCCAGGTGGATCTCCCAGGACAAAGAGGTGGCGGTGAAAAAACTGCTCAAGATTGAAAACGAGGTAGGAGTCATAATTGCCTGAGCTTTTCATATACTTTTTAATTGTCAGTATAGTAATCATTTTAATTGCTACCCCATTTAGCGGGATGCAGTGACTTCTGTACCTATCACTCATGGTCATTATACTCCCCCACTCTTTGAAAATGTGCTGCAAAAGAAAGATTATTGCCAAATGAAAGAATGCATTTGGCCCAATTACAGAAGAGACTGTTCTTGAAATCCCTTTGAAAGCTTGGGCTCATTGTCTCTGAGACAAAAAAAGAATTATCTTTGAAATCTTTTCAGGGAAATTGTATTACATTTATAGGCTCGTGATAGGACATTCAGAAAATTATTCATCTTTTCTTTTATAAAATTGTAAAATATCACAGATATCCATTCAACTTCACTCAAGTGTTGGGGAGATGATTGTTCAGTGAAAATAGTAATCCTTTCACACTGAACCAATTGTTCCTGTAATTATAGTGTTTGACTACAATTAAATGAATTGGTTTTGTCAGGTTGCTGTTCATTCTTGGAACGGTGACACATAAGGCTTTCTGGGCCAGTATATTATATGTCTTTATATACACTGGCTTTTATTTTAACCATACTTGCTGCAGGGCTCTTTGTTTAGACGGTCCATCACTTTGGTCCAGACAGAAATGTCCCCACAAATAATTCATTTTGTACAAACATTCAGGGTCCCCAGAGGATTGATCCTTCTGACATCCCACTGACTATTTGTCTTTTTTCTTCAGACATTTACCGTGCATAATGATTTGAGACATTTGTAAAGGAACCTCCATGGTGACAAAAAAAGTTATAGTTATGATTTCTTCTTGTGTGTTTATTGTTCAGGCTGAAATCCTCAGTGTCCTCAGCCACCGTAACATCATTCAGTTTTATGGCGCCATTGTTGAGGCTCCCAACTATGGAATCGTCACTGGTAAGTTTCTTTAAATGTGGAAGCATTCATACCGACACGCAGTGCAGCGTGTCTCATTTAAAAGCAATGTACAACACTGGCACCACTGGACTACATCATGTTAGAAAATGCAGCAGCTGAATCTGTTTGCACCGGTTGCACAGTTTGCTCAACAGTGAATACAGCAGAGGTTTCTATGGATGCATTAGTGAATGCCAGAGGGTTCAGGAAGTGCACACATTGATACAGTAGTTGTGTTCCTGTGTTGTTTTTTTTGTCTGATTTAGAGGGTGGGAAGAATAATGCACGCTGTTAAGCTCACATGGCCGTTGACTGTGGCAAACAAGGGGCCCTCCATGCCTCCGCCTAGCAGCCATGCAGAAGTTATCCTGGGGTGATAGCGTTAGAGTAGCAGCTAATAATTGATTCATAAAATATAATAAAAACAATATAAAACAGGAAATCCTAACATTTGAGAAGCTGGAAACAGCAAAAAAAATGCTTGATCAATTAATTAACAACAGAATTGGTGATGCATTTTCTATTGATCAACTCATGCAAACTGTTTTAGCATTATAATTAGTCTCAATTACAACACTGCAATTAAGTCTTTATAGCAGTTGCAACATTAAGAAATATTCCCTCTTTCTGGAAAGCAAAGCAAAAGACGCTCTTTATCTTGAATCATTCAAGATCACCACCAGCTGAGAGTCCACGAGCCAGCCCTCGAGCAGAAGTTCAGCAGAAATAGCTCAGCCTACATAGGAAAGCTGTGTTATAGGCTCCTATCATGTTTAGTCACTCTACATCAAAGGTTGGACTCCTGAGCCCCTTGGGATGAAGCTAACAAATACGGTTTCTATTTCGACTGTGAAATTCAAAAAGGCCTGTTACACTCAGGGATCACTGCATGTTTTGGAAAGTTAGGGACTGCCCCACAGGTCCTATATTTTAAATGTCTTGTCCATACTGTAAAAAAGATCGCTGTCCTGCCAGGCAGAAACAGTAGAACTCACTGTGAATGAACAGTACCCACTCACATCCTGAATGAGGAGTATCACCTCCTTTCATCATGTGGACAATATTACAGTGTCCCAAATGAATGAAATATAAGCCAACATTTCACATGTGCTTACTAAATCAAATCAGGCATCAAGCTTTTTGAATGTACTTTTGTTGCTGTACACACCATGGGGAAGCTGAAAGGCTATTAACACCTATCCATTGATCTTGGTTATTTACGTTTATGTAGATGTTACAGAAAGAACTCTACAATCATTCTGCACTTTTTTTGTCTATTTTGCTTTTGCAACAGCCTCCTTCTGTAATCTCCGTACTATAAATTGTATTTGTATGTGCAGGTAAAAAATATACATCGTTAAATCTCAAAATGTTACCGAGAATGCCGTGTCAACTGAATTCATATCACGGCAAGTTGGGAAAACATTTCTGCAGCACAAACCTGCAGTCTGTTGGCTTCCCCACTGCCCTATCCCTTGATGTAATCATTATTTCCCTCATACATTTATATAGAGTGCATTTTCTCCCATAAAATGGATAAAAGAAGATAGAAAAATAGCAAATGAAAAGAATGTGCCTCTGTAGCTTCCTGATTATGTTTGCAATAGGGTTGAGGCTGATTTTTTTGGGCTGAAATTGAGAACTGTAATAAAAAATAGCAGTGCAAGCTGAATAAAGGAAACATGTCAGTTCAATTCAAGTCAAGTCCAATCTTTGATGTGCAGCCAAATAAGGTCAAGTCAAGTAAATTTTAATTATATAACACCAAACTGTAAGAGTTATGTCACATAGTGCAGATCTAGATGGTTCTCTTTTGTGGCCACCCTGACTGTGCCATCCATCATCTCTGAATTTCCACTGTGTTGACATGAAGCAGCAGGCCAGGCACTTCTTTCTATCTCATAGCCAGTGTTTACTTATGTGTTTGTCTCTGCTGACCTGTATGAGTTTAACAATACCTGCCATCACTCAGCAACCTCATAAACTTAATGAATTAGGGAGTAAAGGGACAGATAGTTGTTAGATTGGTTGCAGCACTGTTTGCATTGGCAACTTAAATCTCACCTGTGATGTCAGACTAATTCACTCTGAGGAGGTTGTTGAGATTAAAATAAAAGTGCAGTTTACAACAGACCTGAGTCATTATCTATGGAATGTGAATAGATGTGTTAGAGTACAAAGTGCAGAAGCACTCACGGGTGAAATAGGGTCAGCTTTATGTGAACTGTGAACATGCCTGTGCATGTTTACATTGCTGTTTTGGATATAATTGGGTTATCATGCACATACAGAGGTTTCCTGCAATTTTAGTTAGGTATGATCGTGCTTGTTAACCTTTACTGAAGCACTTTACTCCGAGGGATAGCCTGTGGCAACTGACAGCAAAAATGTTGACGAGTCTGTTCGACATGTTTTTCATTTCAACGGCTCCATCAAAGCTTCATCCCTCAGGACAGAAGAAGGGAATGTGTAGAGGACTGAATGTGAGGGTGATTTTGCAAAAGGCTCAGTGGTCGTCAAGGATGTGTCCAACTGGAAGTATATGAAACCTTTGGAAAAAGAGCAGAAAGATGATTTCTTTGTGTTGGAGAAATTTACTGTGATAAACTCAGCTTATCCACAGCAACAGGCCAGTAAAGAGCCATCTGTAAACAGGACACCCCCAGGTGTTTTCCAGCAGGATTTCAACTATCTTTAACTATCCCACATACTGCACTAACATGTGCTATGTCAATGGAAGACATTTTACCAGCACAAGTTGCTGCTCTTTACTTGTTACTAGTCACTCCAGATGATACAAACTCAACATCTTCACATTTCTCCACAGAGTATGCAAGCGGTGGATCTTTGTATGACTACCTGTCCAGTGATGAGAGTGAGGACATGGACATAGGACAAATCATGACCTGGGCTGCAGACATTGCCAGAGGTAAATGTGGCAATCGTTTGTCACCTTGGTTATACGAGTGAATCAAATCCAATTCGCAACAGACACTACATTCTCTCAAGAATTCTCTCAAGAAACCGGTAACTGGCTGCGGTAAGGATTGGCAAATATAGACATGGCAGAGGCAGATCAGAAACATATAAGAGTGTTTATATCTGTGTGAATTTCCAGTAATATTTCCTAAAAACATGTTTTGGTTTTTTTCCTTAAGGGATGCACTACTTACATTCAGAGGCACCAGTTAAGGTGATCCACAGAGACCTGAAGTCCAGGAATGGTAACCACTTTAACAGCATTTAGGAATTAAAATGAATACTAAAATTAATGCTTGATATTCTATTGTATGTGAATACCTGCTCTGACTTAAAACAATATGTTCTCTTTCAGTTGTTTTAGCTGCAGACAAAGCCCTCAAGGTAGGTTTTTGATATGATTGAGTTTGGTATAGTATTGCGCTGCACAGTGACTCACAAGTGAAAATGCAATCTTTTGTCGATTTGTGCTTGAAATACTAGTATGTTATTTAACTACAGTACATGGACACAAGAGGGCAGTGACTTAGCATGTAGAAGAAGCAACTTACAGCATTACTGCTGTGACTTCCTGCTAACAGAAGGGAGATTTCTCATGATGGGGTCTCAACAGCAACAACAACAACTTTTACCTTTTAGCATATTCTGGAAGAGTTCAGTTTATTCCAAACATGTGTATTGTAGAGCCATCTTTTCTGAAAGAAAGAAAGAACCAAGACTCTTGTTTTTCAGTAGAAAATGAATTTGCACTGCTGGTTTGACTGGTACATGTTAAGTATTAAATTAAAGGCTGTTCTTACCTCCTCAGATATGTGATTTTGGGGCATCCAGGTTCTTGACCCACACAACACACATGTCCTTGGTTGGCACATTTCCCTGGATGGCTCCAGAAGTGATCCAGAGCCTGCCGGTGTCTGAGACTTGTGACACTTTCTCCTATGGTGTGGTGAGTGATGAGGGGGGAAAGGAGGGAGAAGTTTGGTGGGAATACTTGTGTTGGGAGCAAATGAGACTAGCAGCCACTACACCAGAACATTGACTAAAACCAGAACCACTGATGGAGGTGGGCTAGCAGGTCAGGTGGCAGGAAAGAAAGGAAGGTGGGAATGGCAAGGTCTGAAATGACAGCAGAATTAGAACATGCATTCACAGGCATACTGCACTGAATTAAGGGAAGGATGAATGACACAGTGATGCTTTTTAATCCAGTCTTAAAAACCAACCTGTGTAAAACTAAATCAAATATGCTTAGTGCATTTGAAGAAATTGCACTGAAGTCCCTCTTGGCTTAAAAAAGTAAAAGTAAACCAGCACAACTGATATTTTCATTTCTGCCTTTGGTGGACAATAGCTGTGATTCTGACCTTTGCAGAATGCAGTCTCAGACACTTCCCGTGACTTTCTTTTTTCTTGAAACTCTTGTGAAGATGCTTTCTGAAGACGTTTGGAAGTACATTTAAAATGGAAACCATTACCAGTTACCTTCAGCCAGCTTAAAAATTACAGTCCATTTTATACAACAGTAAAGCGAAGAGAAATTCCAATGTGCAAAATTAGGTCTCCTCAGACCTATGCAAGACTAAATAGACAATGTTTATGATTGCAACAAGCGCTTTTTAAGCCAGAGTTACTGCATAATGATTGCAGAGTTAACTATGCAATTTCCCCCCTCAAACATGCGAGGAAGTGATTTCTATAGCAACATACATACCTGTGATGAGAGGAAGCTGGCAAGTGCAGACATTAAAGCCTTTGGGTGTTTGAAAATATATGAATACACATGCTGCAATTAACTGATAAAACACACCCACTTGCTCAGCCTGTATTTATGCATCTGTAATTTTTGTCTGTGAAATCCTACAATGTGGTGGAGCAAACAGAAGATCCTATACATAAATGTACTTTAATATATTGTAAATAAATCAGAAATATTGTAATTATTCCTTGTTTACTGATCTTGGCTCTTGATATCTGTGACAGGTGCTTTGGGAAATGCTCACCCGTGAGATACCCTTCAAAGGCCTGGAAGGCTTACAAGTGGCCTGGCTTGTGGTGGAGAAAAATGAGGTATAGTCTTATTGTACTTTTAAAAAATGTTTATATTACTGGTTAGGTTAGCCTGGCACAAATGGGGGGAAACAGCAGCGGTGCAATAGCATATCATGTCATTAGAAAAATGCAATTAGACGGGGATTTGTTGTGCCTCAGTCTGTCTAAGAGGATGTCGAAGGCTGCACTGAGGTCCAGGAGTACGGGGACTCAGCACACACCATTATCAGCAGCCATTAAAAGGTCACTTGTTGCCTTGAGCAGGATAGGCTCAGTGCTGAGATACTTGCGGAAACCAGACTGAAACCTTCAAAGATAATGTGGTTTTCCAGTGCACAGAGAAGAATTTGTGAAATGTCAAACCGTTCCTATAAACCAGCACCCCTTCACTCGGATGTTCGTTTACTAAGAGGCAACTCATTTTGCCGACTCATTGTGTGCACTTCAGAGATTAACCATCCCTAGTGGCTGTCCTGCCAGCTTTGCTGAGCTCATGAGGAACTGCTGGGCAACCGAGTCAAAAGTGAGTAATCTATAAAGTTACAGTGGCGTGTGTGTGAATGTATGTTTTGAATCACACACTGAGCAAATGCATTCACGTTCATTTAGGAAAGGCCAATGTTCAAGCAGATCCTTGTGACTTTGGAGTCCATGTCTAACGACAGCCAACTTCCTCAGCAGTGCAACTCTTTCCTTCACAACAAGGATGAATGGAGGTAATGTGATCACCCATTCCCAAGCATCAGTAAATATATTTATAACCCTCTTTTTTCACCAACATACTGCCTCAGCCTAAGGAAATGTTCAACTGTTTTCAAAGAATGATGTGGAAATGTAGCTGATGGGGGCCGTGAAATACTAAAAAGGACTTGAGCTCGTGCATATAGATCTTTAATAATTACACTGATAGCTACATAAAGGCATGAAAACCTCCAAAGAATCATCCATCTGGATATACTTCCTCTCTTTACCCATAAGGCCCTAAAATAATCACCATCTTTTTCAAGTAGAAGTGTTTAATTGGCCTGTATGAGCAGCTGGAGGTTTGGTGATGTTCAGCACAGCCTGAGTCTCAGCTGTCACTTTATTCTCTGTCTGCCTCTCCGCGGGGCTCGTCTGTGCTCTGAGGTTTTTCCTCAGAAGTTGCGCTGGTGGCATCGCGTCCAGGCAGCCATCTGCAGGTGGGGCAGGTTGGAGTGGCTCTCAGTGCTGGAAAAACAGAAATTGAGAACGCATGACACAGATAGAGAGGTTTGATACTATGATCTTGACTGGCTGAAAGGAGAGTTTTGTGGCTGAACGGATTAGGAGGTAACTATCAGAAACAGCAGAGGTAGGTTATGTTGAGAGAGAAGGGACATTTATCGTGCTTATTTTGCTCAAGTAGCTGATGTGCATTACCCAGAAATGGACAGTATATAGTGCAGGCAATAGCTACTGGAAGAGTGTCTGTTTCTCCTTGTTTGTGGGTATTTACATGAGTTCAGTGGGCTTCAGATGAGGTTAAGCTCTTAGTTATTATTTCATGACAGTGTCCTAATAGTGGTCAAATGCCAATGAGTAGTTCTGATAGTGTACTAGTGTAAAACAATTGATGCACATATTTCAGTGGTTATGTCATAACATCACTGTATTAATATTAATGTAATATCCTGTTTCATCTCAAATTATTTGGGTAGATATGTTATTTTGGACACAGTTATCACGTCCATCTTTATGTTGCGTCTCGTTTGGATAAATTTAAGAAAAGAGAATTAGTTGTCACTACGAACGCAGATGCATGAGAAAGTGCAGAGGGAGGGACACGTCTGAGATGAAATGCAGAAAAAGTTAAGCAGGAAAGCGGGAAGCATGAGAAGTAATTGTTTGGGAAGTCGAGTAAGAGTGGAAATTGTTGGAGGTGGGAAGCGTCAGGGGGGAGGAACAGGGTGGAGTGAGGATGGGCCTTCCTGCCTGCACTTCATGTGTTTACGAAAAAAGCTTGCGAGGGCGAAGGTTTTGATAGGCTGAAGCCCAGGACGGGGGTTCCGCTACACACGGTGTAGCCCCACCTGCTGGGCAAAACAAACTTTCCTCAGCGTGAAGTAAGCACGAGACATTGTCCTGTCCTTGGCATTGAAAACATCAGAAACACTGTAAGCCTAAATACTTTCTGCCTGCCGGGCATCACTGGGATGTTTACAAAAGACTTGTATTTGGTTTTGCTTTCATTATGAGTCACAGCTTACTGTCTGCGTAGCCAAAGCCTTGTGCAGCGTGTTTTTCTGTGCCATAGACCTCAACTGTTGTCCAAAAACTATTAACCTCTGAAACCCTTTCAACCTGCCAGTGACTTAGTCATGATTTTAAAAAAAACCCAACTGCTGTGCGTCTGATTCAATTCCACATGCACCGTCCACCAAATGCGTATTAATCTGTGACTGAAAATAGTCCCCAACAAATGCACTGTTTAGATTAACTTTACTGAAAACTTCATTGTGTTGCCTTTTTAAAATTTATTTATATATTTGGACTCAGACAGATGAACTTCTTCAGTATGTGTATGGGGCTGAGGGTAGGGAGGCCAAAAAGTACTAAGAGATGGGCTCCCATGACATCGTAGGTTTTGCTCTTTTCTGCTGTGTACTGTAGGTGCGAGATTGAAGCCACACTTGAAAGGCTTAAGAAGCTGGAGAGAGACCTGAGCACTAAAGAGCAGGAGCTGAAGGAGCGAGAGCGGCGTCTAAAGATGTGGCAGCGCAAACTCATCGAACAGTCCAACAGCCCGGTGAGTTCCTCTCTATTCCCACTTCACCTTGGCTCGCCTTGTCCCCTGGGACAGCAGCCACACATTGTCAAGCGGTCACAGCAGCAGCAGCTCACTTTTACATTGCTGTTCGCACATGCATTTTCCCGGTTTCCTCGCTCACATTAAAGGAAGGACAGAATTTGCCTGATGTTTCTCTGGGGTGAAGTGGAAATGCAAAAGCACTGAGGTGAAAATAAAAAAAGCATGGAATAAGAAGGAAGGGGGAGAGCACATTATGAGATCATTACGGGTTGCAGACACCACTGGCAGCGCTGCATTCATATGCAGTGTAGTGCATGGTAGTTGGACAAGAGCTTTTGCACTGTGATGCACAGAGTGAAAGCTGCATTGCAAGAATTTGTGTTGGTTTGTTTGCAGCATCCAGTCTCTTCAGCGTTTTCTTTTCTCTTTTTTTGCATGCAAAAAAGTTCTAACATCACAAGAAAACACTACAGATTATGATATAAGTGATTATAATATGATGTCAGAAAAAAGTAAAAGGTTCATTTTATAATTTATCATATAATTTCAATTTCTTTTGTTTTAGCCAATAGAACAAAACCCAAATTTTCTGACAAAAGACTAATCAGTCCAGTTTGTTTAGCCTTACTTTCACTGGCATTTTTGTGAATGATACACAGTGGTTGATCTCCAACTGCATGGCACAATGCAACAAACCCTTTGAATCAACACTGAAATCGTTTCCTGCATGTGCTTTCTTTTCCTATCCTTCCCTTACTCCACTCCTCTGCTCTCTTAACTCGCTTCTAAATCCACATTGTCCACTTTTCTTATTTACACTTTATTTTGTGGATCAAAATGGATAACATAATCCCTTTTCCTTTCTATCCTCCCTCTCTTTTATTTTTTCTCTTTACCCCTCCGCCCCTGCTCTCCACCTGTCTCTGCCTCTCAGCTCTTCTTACCTGTGGCAAAAAAGATAAGTGCAAAGTCATTCTATGAGTCAAAGACGGAGGAATCAAACAGTTCGCAGATGTCATGTCAGTTCACAACCTCCGCTAACGAGGAGGGGAACCTTCAGTCTGGGATGAAAGGCTTTGAGGACATGTTTTCCTCTGACTTTGTCCTGCACTCTGGTATGCAGGCCAGCATGCAGGCCAAGCAGAACTCCTCCAAGTCAAGATCTGTCAGAGAAGGACACAAAATCAACATGACTGTGGGTGCGGGACGCTTCACTTGGTCTGACGACAGTGAATAAGCCTCACCGATGTTGCCACAGCTGCATCTAAATACATTCTTTAATACATCACTGGTGTTGTGGAAGCACCGTTTTTTAATGAGTTTTTTGTTGTTTCATTATTTCAATAATCATTACTTAAAACACATCTTGGTTTACTATTTCTTCTTCAGGTTGTATTCGTGATGTAAATTCAGTAATAGCTCAGCGTAGCACAAAAGCATATTATAGAATATATTTGAAACTCCTCTCCTATGGATATTATGGATGTCATTTACTGTATGCCTAATGTACTGGTTGTATAGTGCCATGCTGTGAAGAAAGAGCCACATGAGCCAGTTGCTGAGAGAAGGCCAGGCTTTTATGATGAAGTGACATTTTGCTGACATTAAGATTGGCCAATTTGTTCTGGATGTGGTGGAGTGCAGTTGTTGAGACGCACTCTCTTACCAGGATGAGAAAGTACATGTTTTTTTTCCCCCTCCGACTGACCCAGGTTCAAAAACAGCAGGAGAGGGACTATACTGCGTGACAGTCAGTTTCATTCCCTCACTTTATGTTTCATTTTTTAGGACAGACCACGTACTGAGGCCAAAAAGATTTTTTTTAAATATGAAAGAAATTATTTATAATAATAGCAGCATTTCTGCACCAGTGGCTCACTCAGAAGTCACAGTCTTCACCGAAGAGGAATATAAATTTCAATACAATAATTTTCTTCTATGAACACATTTTACATACAGCACCACACTATATAGTCTAAATGAATGTTAGCCTCAGAACCTGCACTTTACAGTAGAGAAATCGTATTAGCATTAGTGTTCAGTTAGGCATTATGCTTCATCTGGGGGAAGGACATGCATCCTTGAGCAGAGCCCATTAAATTGTCCCCTTCACTTGTTATCATCAGTCAGTCTCATGAGGATGTAATCCTCTGTTCTGCTGTGTTGTTGCTTGTTAGCTCCCTGCCACCAGCTAATATTCCCATTCAAACATTGCCTGTACTCTTGTGCCATCAGGCCCTAGACATATTAGACAGGACAACAACAATTAACACAGGCTTTCACCAATATTTACATTTTCCCGTGTGAAATCACTGAAATCACACGGCTAGCCGCTTCTTGATGTGATTTATTCTCCTGTGTCCTTCGTCGATTTGTCAATAAATCAAGTTTCTTTCAACTCTCTCTGCTTCCCTGCCTGTCTTCAACATTATTTTACTATCACTACTACCAAACTGTTTATAGGAGAACGCACAACAGAGCGTCACTGAAACCATATGGATAGGATTAGACAATATATTTCTTCTCCAGACATTTTTGGTAAGCTTTTTCTTCTGATACTAACTTTATACTGTGACTCCCAGTTTTCATGGGCTGGTTACCCATCATCCATTAGTCCACATGGGGGCAGAATTGTGTGAAATAAAGCCAATTCGATGTCCGCACATGATTATCGAAAAAAACAAAATGTGTGTCACCATTATAAATTTGAGATAGAAGTAGCGTGGCAGCACTTTTGTGAAAGAAGACGTGCTGCTTGACAGGTGACGTAAAGTCACTCCATTTGGACTTTCGAAGTGGTAGAGTGTCGAATCTGAATATGTCACCTCCTCCAGGCTGCAGCACCGGAGGAGGTGGAAAATGCTGCAGGGCTGAGACCGTCTATGAAGAGGCACCAAAATGCATGGCAGCGACTGTCTGTTGAGACTGGCATTCGGTTTATGTTCGTGGGAAGGAGACAGTGAATGGGAATTACTCATTCATTTAGCTGTCTTTCCTCCAATTTTCCATGGCATTATTTCTGTCATTACACCCCAGTCTCACGCTCACAATGATGGAATCTTTATTTTGGCTGGCAAGTTTCTGCCTGATTACATTTAATGAGCAATAAATGACTTATCGTTCAAATAGATCGCGTTAGATCAGTCAGATGGACACTTCGCTTTGGTATAGGCCATTAGAGGCAAGTCTTAATCACACAGCACGATAACCGGAAAAGTAATGGCTTTGAAGACATGGAAAACATAGCTGTTTTCCATTTTAATAACATTTACTTAAATGTTGTTTGATTTTTACTTTATGACCAGGTTTCAGATGTACACACATGATATCTGTATTCTGCTGTTACATCAATGTGTTTTGTGTTTCTGTGCAGTTGCTGCCCACCCTTGACATCTATGCCTGGACGGAGGAGCATGTGGTCAGTATCAGTGCATACTGTACCTACTTACTCATGTATTAAAAATATTGCTATTAGAAGTTTAATCAGTGATTATTTTATTTCTCCAGTATTTCTGGATGCAGCAAATATTCTGTTCAGGTTTGTTCCTTTGCTTTATAAAGTTTTATACTGTGAAATTACATTAAATCTCACCTTGGCACCTTCAGACATTTTTTCTGTGCGCTGTTGTTTAAAAAATGGTAATTTTATTTTCTTTCTCAGGGGAAGGTACATGTGACATGCAGCTGTACGCTGACCTGTTTAAAGAAAATCACATCACTGGAAAGAGATTGCTATTGCTCACAGAAAACGACATGCGGGACATGGGGGTCAAGTCCAAAGGTCATGTCATTCACCTTAAGGCAAGACACAGTTAACCATTAACCACATATCACAACTTTTTTTTGACCGACATGTAATTTACAGAATGAGATCAGTGCTTGTTGATGTCTGGAATTACAGTAAATCACACATTTCCCCTTTTGTAGGATGAAATTGAAAAACTAACTAATGATTACCTCGGGTTCGTCCACTTTCCGCCACTGTTGAAGGTAAGGAGTGTCTTCTTTCTCATCGGGAAGTTGTTTCTGGTTTTCAGTGTGTATTTCAGCCCCTGCTGATCAACCATCTTTCTCTCAGGATGAGTTGGAAAAGGAGGTGGAGAAGAATAAAACAGTAAATCTGGAGCTGGTGTTTGGGTACCACTGGAAACCAGGAACTGGGAAATCTGTAAGTCCGCAGCCAAGCACAGACATGCATACACACTGACTGCATCAACACAGTCTTCAGCTGTGAGCATCTGACGAAGGGTAACTAAAAGATGTTCTATCCATCTTGTTCGGGATCGTTGTTAAATGTGAACATTTTGAATATGCTTGGTAGCGATCGTTACTTTGCAAACAGATGTACAGAACAATGTTTTTGCCATAACTAAATCGGCTTCCCCGTGATGAAACTGCTGGAGTCCCGATGATGGATGCTGCACTGACCACCGGAGGCATCACCAGACGTGTATAAAACCAGACAAATAAACATTTCAGTCTCAGCCATGTAGCACATCCACCTCAACTTGCACACAGCCCTTTGTTAGGGTCTCAAACTGTGTAGAAAGGGTGGCTCTTCACTTGCTGTTTGAATTTAATCAAAAATAGCCCATTTAGCCAGAAGTCATTTTCTTTTTAAAAGGCAAACGTTATTTAATCTTTCAGCTGTTCATTGTCCCATCATAAATAGTCCTCTTTCAGTGTGTTCGGCAGGGCTGAAACGAGCCTGCTAATTGCCTCCCATTTCTTCTGACATGTGGTGGTTTAGTGGGTAGAAAACACAGCAGGGAGAAGGAAACAGGAGGCTGAGAAAATGAGAGCTAATTATTTTCCCCTGCCTGGTGTCAGGTTCCGTGTCAGCCTTGTTTTTACAAACTGGAAGGTTTTTTGCACTAAATAAAACAAACCCGCACTGCATTTTTTTTTCCCTTCGCCCCTCTTTGCTGGCAGTGTCATGGAAGCAGCTGCACTTCTCAAAGACAAAATGAGGGCCTGCGATTGTGCGGCCACCATCTGACAGCCACTGAGGGTCCCCTACTAATGAGGATATCACCGTGCAGCCAAGTGAAAGGTGCTGAATTATGTATGAGTTGTCATTAGACGCACTCGGGTCCTAGGCATCATTACCAGACATTGTTTCTGCTGGAATGATTAGACTAGCGTGGACCTGGGAGCCCCGGTGCGACCGTCCAGGGCCGACACCAGGCCAGCGCGGGGCCACTGGTGTGTTTCTGAGCCAGAGCCTTGCTGAAGCTTCCCCTTTGAGCCATTTCCAGTCCCCGGGGACAATGCAGAAGAGGGCGAAAGGCTCCGCAGACGAGTGTGTTAGTGCGACTCCTCTGATGTCTTTCTCTGTGATCACCACACAATGGATTGGCCTGTGCCGTGAACCCTGTGCGGTTAAGCAGTGACCTGTGGCTTTGTGGCCGGCTTTTGGGGATTGGCAGAATCATTACTGCTTCGTCAGCGTTGGTTATGCAGGAGAAGAGGGATGGGGGATTGTTCGGATTTTGTGCCTCCTAGCGAGGATTTGATGTGTGTCGCATGTGGCAACTCACAAGAAAAAAACAAAGGTTTTCACCCTCATCACCTATTTCCTGCACCAAAAAATGCATCATAGACCCCACTGAGATTAATAAGGAAACATCAAATAGTTGACAACCTATTAGAATGCCTGTGTAAAATTAATCACTATTGTTGTCATTTGTTTCTTTCTTTCCGCCATACCAATTTTAGAAAATGCACCAGTTGTCACTAAAATGTAGAGGAGTTTGGCATAATGGACTAATGTTTTCCATTAAAATATGTCTTTTGAATAAAGTGTTTCCCTGCACAGGTATTGCATACAAATTCCATTTGATATAATTACTCCTTATTTATAACCTTGTAATTTATTTGTCATACTTTTATCTTTTAATTTCTTTCCTCCCCACAGCTTGAAGCTGTGGCCAGTAACTTGCCATTGCTATTAAACCACCTCTAGGCTGTGCTGTTGGTTTATGTACATGAGTAACCGGAGTTCTCCACACAGAGAAGTGCAGTTGTTAACTTTTCCATATAATCAGGGCTTGTTTCTCAGTGCACCAGAGAATCTACATTATGCCTTTTTTTCTTTTTCTTTCAAGGACTGCAAATGGAAAATGTACCTGGAACTCGACGGAGATGATGTCGCAGTAACCTACATCAAAGATGTCATCTTTAATGCCAACCAACAAGATGCGGAAGTCCTGCGGATGACAAAGGTGTCGTCAGAAACACATTTTTCCTAACAAGTTACAAAAGACCACTTACCAATTACCACTCATGTTTTAATCGGTGCTAAATGTTGTCAGAGTCTAACTGGTTTACCCACAGGACTGTTGTAGTGTGGTTTCAGTAGTCAGACCTGTTTTTAATAACTAATGTTATAACAATGCAGCCACCTTTTGTGATGGACAAATGGATTGTTGGAATACAAGAGAACCAGAAAGTGGACTACATAGTCAATTATGAGGTGAGTCCATTCAGAAGCTATGAGAGGCATCTCACAAACCAATGACAATCTATACTTCCAATGAAATCTAACTTTGAAAATGCGACAAAAGGCAATCACAGAAACTGGTGCAACAAGGAGAAACATTTCGACTCTAAAAACCCTCATATTTTGTTTTGAATTACCCTTCAGAATGATGTCAAGTCACCAAAGTCTACCAGACACAGCTGCCCAGTGACGTGGAGTGTCAGTGGGGGACAAGACGAGATCAAGACTGTGGAGCTTGTCATCGAAACAGCACCGATCAACATCGACTGGAACCCCAGGGACAAGTCCAGCGCTGGTAATTGTTTTATTTATAGTTTTGTTGTCTTTGTTCGCCACAAAACTTTTTCACTGCTGGGTAAATAAAAAGTGTTGCTCTTCTATTCTCTATAGACTTAAAATAGGAGGAATATAGTGAAACACAAAATGTGTTCCTGTTTTAACCAGCTTACCTTCTGTTGCAGACATTGATCCCATATGGATGTACAACGTAAGGCTGAGGCAGATGTTGACCCAGAAGTCCCCGCAGCGGATTGCTGCTCAGACTGCCTTCACCAGTGCTGATGCTCGCACGCTGCCTCAGTTCCTGTCTGCAATAGAAAGCCAGGAGTTCTCTTATGCTGCAGCTGTGCGTCGCTCTCCCATGAGTCACTCGCGCAACTCCTCGCCAACAGCTATCCTGTCGGCCAAACTCTCGCCGCTCCATCTGGGGTCAAAGGGCAGCAGTCCCTCCAGCACCGTGTCAGACAGCACCTCCGAGAGGGATCGAGAGCGCCCGCTTAGCGCTGGAGCAGTGCATGACCACCGCAGACAAAGCTACTTTGGTAACACATTAACTGTGGAAAGGGTGCAGGGCAGGGGGCATGCATGGACCAATAGTAGAGGTAGCTATAGTCATAATAAAACCTGCAAAACCTCACGACAGCCAGGGAGGCCGCGATCCCACAGTTACAGTGTCACATCACAGAACTGCCCAACCATGATACCGGGTATATTGTCTGTGACAGAAAACCCCAGTGAGGATAAAGAAGGGGCCAAAGCCAGCGATGGAGGGTGGATCAGAGTGGAGCGACAGAGGAGATTACCACGTCAGGACAATAAACAAGTTAGAGGTCGCCAGAGGAGAGGCGGTAGGGGAGGGCGTGGTGCTGGTGGAAGAACTTAATGTGGGCCACACGTGAACTGACAGCTTCTTGTATGCTGAACATGTCATGCACTGAAACGGTTTTGTATAAGAATTGTGTGTACTTGCAGGCTCCAAACTGAACTGCTTGGTGTAAGAGAATCACAATGATGCTTACAATATATAAATGCATGAAAATATAAGGTTTTGTTTTTTATTTTTTTAACTGGTACTTTGGTTTAATATAAATAAGCCTATGCTCCAATTATAATAATAAAAAATGGACAATTTAGTCTGTAGTTTCTTTCTTTCACACATATAAGGGCAAAACGGCATCCAGCAATAAGGTTGCATAAAAATATGAGTAATAATGAGCCCAGTTTTGTAAGATAATAAATATAATGCAATGACAACACAGTAAATAAAATGTTCAGACTTCTTTCTTCCAGTTCATTCATTCTGAGTTGCCTCTTTAATGAGTATTTTTGGCACTGATATATTACAAGATCTAGTGATGAAGGGCAATGGTCACATAAATTTAAGAGTTGCCATATAGGATCCACCCCAGTCTCCTTGTTATTATGTACTCCTTAGTTGTTGCCAGACTTTAGCCATAATGGTGCCAATTATTCATCAGCATTACATTAAATGTCCATATCTTCCTGTTTCAGTTGCCCCTTGGCAAATCAGTCCTCTTCTTTTAATCCCTTTATAATCTGTAACCCACACAGTGGCTGAGTTGAATAATCACATATTAAAGTCTGAGCAAAGTTTTCATACATCTCCATTTACGTCCTGTCTACTGCTTTATCATGCACGTGACTGCACAGCTTTAAACTGTGCACAAATTCCGTTTCTGTTTTAAAGTTGGAAAGAAGTCAACATTTTACCCGCCTTGTATGCAAATTGACAAATAAAAAGTTCGCGCCACGGAAAAGTACATGGAAGACGCATCGATTTTCGTTTCACTAATGGCCCACGAATGAACCCTTTTTTAAAATTTGAAGACTAAAAAAAGCCGGAACATAATTAAAAAGTTAAGAACGAGTTTGGGTTGTTAGTTTGACCTCCCGTTTCTTACAGACGGTACATTACTTTGCTAAACTAGCTGATTCGTTTTACGCATCTTTCAGGACTTTCCGGTGGCGCGGGAAACGAACAGAGCCCGGGCTGCGTGCAGCTGCAGGACCTGCATTGTTCACTGCAGAGGTGCTGCGCTGCACGTTTGTGTCTGTGTGTCTGTGCAGGAAGATTCTCTTTTTTATAGAAAAGAAAAGAAAAGAAAAATGCCCATCACCCGCTCCAAGGTAAGAAAAACAGCCCGACTAAAGTTGTATACTTTTTCAGCAATTTTGTGTATATATACACTTAATAGTAAAACATCCGGTTACAACCACTTTATAACTATCGGGTTACCATTTAAATCTTACTTTTCCTCTTATCGGTGATCTTAAGTTAATGTCACAGTTCAGAGTTTACTCACTGGAACGTTGACAAATTTGGGGATTTAACTTCCACAACTGAGCATAAGAATCTATTATTTTGCATATAAGTGACTAGATGAGTGATAAAATGATTCGATCAGTTTTAACTCCTCCGCGAACTAAAGAAAAGTTAAGGAAAATGAAGTATCGATGACGATTATTTATCGAAATATGCACGACCCAGGTACCTGCGTCTGGTTGTTTTATCACAGGCAGGGGTGTGTCCATTAAGATGAGGCTGGGGTATTAGTCGATCACTTTAGTTAACACTTTTGTAATAACAGCAATTTTTGATTTAATTTAAGCGAAAAACCACCTTAAAACTAACTGATGCCAGCTTTTGCACATTGATATGCACAAGTTTTAAACTTGTATAATAGTTAAACTGAAATCTTTGGGTTTAATTTTTTTTTTTTTTTACTGAACAAGAACATATACTCACTGGGCTCCAGGCATTTTCTCCATTTTGAATAGACACAGAAACCTTCCTGACTGTGTGGAGTACACTTCTGTTGCTGGTTATAAACAGACTTGTTTGTTGTCATTTGCAGAGACCTGCAGTCCATCCATCTCCATCCACCAGGATGAGTTTGAGGAGCTTTCGCAGCGTCCCGCTGGTTCCCATGGAGACCTCCTCCTCTTCCTCTGATGACAGCTGCGATAGCTTTGGCTCCGATGGAGGCTTTGCAAATACGGTAACAATAAATTTAATGCCATCAAATGGCGGCGAATGTGTGGGCTCTCTGCAGCGCCATCTGCAACTAAGGCCTGTCCCTCTGTGTTTAGAGGAGCAGCTTAAGACAGACGAGGAGGGTGGCAGAGAAGCCAAAGGTGTTTGAAGCTACATCAGAGGAGGATATTTGCAGCGGGTTTGAGGAGAGTGTGATCAACAGGCAGATGGAGTCCATGGTAAGATTTTAAGAAACAAATATACAATTGCAACATATTTCATGCCCCCTCTGGAAGTTTCTCTTACCTGCAAACTGTACGTTTCCATCAGAAGGTAGACGCTGGAACTCCAAAACGTGGCCGCAGGTCCAACGTGCTAAAGGTTGCCATGACGTTTCCAGACAAGAAGGGCAGGAAGAGGCCTGCATCCGAACCGCTCGCTCAACCGAAAGTGCAGGACTCTGACTCTGAGGAGGAGGAAGAGGAGAACTTCATGGACAAGAGAGCGCTGAATATAAAGGAGAACAAAGAAATGGTACAATTTAGTGTGTTTTTCTTCTCCACATTTATATCTGCTTAGTCTAAATTGCTGAATTAATTCATTCATATGTATTTGTAGCTAGCAAAGCTCATGGCAGAGCTGAACAAGGTACCTGGGCTCTTTCCGAGACGGATGGCGATGTCGGCACCCTCTACGGTAATTTCACTTAATGAAAAACTGTTGGATTTGCTGGTTAACACACACACACAGCAAAAAAAAGCATGTATATTCTCAGGGCTCTGTGTCAACGTTAATGCTTAAAACCTCTTCAGCCCCGACAGGCACCTCGGCGGTCCTTGGGAGCTTGCAGGAAAAACCCAGACCGTTTGTCTCGACCCCACACGCGATCCCGCACGTTGGTGGACGGACCCCCCAGCCCAACTCCAGAGGAGGAGGAGCCCGAGGACAGGTTCAGCCTGGTTCGCAAAAGCCGCTACTATGAGGAAGACGATGAGCCAGTAAGTCGTTTGACACATGGTCCTTCCTGCTGTACCTCGATGTGCATTCTGCACCATTGTAATTAACATTTCTCTCTTGTACAGCCCCGTCGCCGTACCTTCAATGGTGTCAAGGCCATCCCCCACGTGGTTCGGCCTGTGGAGGACATAACGGAGGCAGAGTTGCAGGGGATCTGCCAGAATGTGCGGGAAAAAGTCTACAACAGCTCCACTGTAAGTTCACGGTGATGCTGAGAAGATTTTGAGCGGATGCATTTTTTTGTAAAGTTTTATGGACGAAGATGGTAAAAGCTTTTTTTTTGTTTGTTTTGTTTTGCTTTCCCTCAGGGATCCACTTGCCACCAGTGCCGCCAGAAAACAATTGACACCAAAACCACCTGCCGTAATCCCGAGTGCGTGGGGGTGAGGGGTCAGTTCTGCGGCCCCTGTCTCCGCAACCGCTACGGCGAGGAGGTCCGAGACGCCCTGCTGAATCCGGTGAGTCCATCGATGTGCAAGATCGTCCTCGCGTTCCAGCATGCTCGCGATTGCGCAAGCGGGACTGATTTCATTCTTGTTCTGGCAGGAGTGGCAGTGCCCGTCGTGCAGAGGGATCTGCAACTGCAGCTTCTGCCGTGCCCGAGAGGGTCGCTGTGCTACGGGAGTGTTGGTTTACCTGGCCAAATACCACGGCTTTGATAACGTGCACGCCTACCTGAAGAGGTGACTGGAGCCTAAATGCTGCATATTAAAACGTGCATCATTTTTGTATTTGCGTGTGAGATGGTTAACACTCGGGGTTTTCTTCCCCTCTCCGCTGTGCAGCTTGAAGAAGGAGCTGGCGGAGAGCAGCGAGTGAAGCGTGGAGGAAGAAGCTGCTCCTGGTCCTGACTGACACGTGCTCCGTGACCATTTTTGACATAACGCACGGTTCAAATATTGTTCATAAGTTTGTCAAGCAGGATGACAGAAATTTCACACACTTTTTTTGAGCAGTTGAGCATTTGACTGACATCTGGAGAGGGTACACACAGCCAATTCTCTGCAGCTTGAAGCTTTGATAGTTTTTTTTCTATCCTCTTCACATGTTTTCCTGCCTGTATTCAAGAGCTGAGCCTTTGCATTAAGACTGGTTGAATGTGAGCTGAGGTGGAGCAGGAAAATATCTTAATCCTTAAACTGTTGACTTGCCCAAACAACCCCGGAGTGCATCGTTCTGTAAATGTACATATTCCCCATTCCCTGGGCATGTATTAAAAAAAATCCCTTTTTTATAGCCGAATCATCCTACCTGCTGCAGAAAAATGTTTCAGGCTTGTTTGAATGATCTACTGTAGTTTACATTGTTTTAAATGTATAGATTTTACACAGCCCACAGGGACACAAATATGCCTCCGGGGGATCCGTCTTTGTGCCTCTTTTGCGAATCAATTTGTGTTTTTACAAGTTGTTTAGCCTTTTGTAAAGGAAAAAAAAAGAACAAACAAAATGTTTGCTTTGCTTGGGATGTCCAGCAGAAACGGCCCGGTGATCTGCGAGCCACCGAGGTGGCGCCGGTGGAGAGGGCACGGACTCGGGGTCCACTGCCTCTTACCTCCAAACCGCGAGGAAGTGTGTGATATAGTACGGCGCCTGGTTAAATATCCTTCATTAGATAACTGCCACTAATGGCGTGGAAACAATTAGCACACTCTAATGGGAATCTCATACCTGTAAATCATCTTATCCTGTTAAAGCACGTTCTCGCTCTGCTTCAGTCTCTTTGGCTCATTTTCTGCCTTACACTGTTAAGTGGGAATGGTTGAAGGTGGCACTGAAGAGGCAATAGAGTTATGGCCGGCATTTTCTGCTCAGAAGTGCGATACTCTACACAAAATGACATGGAATTAACCTTTGTGTCATTCGCCTTTGAAATGTACTCCATTGGTGCATGCCTGCAGCAGGGCCCACTGGTACTGTTTGAAAATATAAACGGTTGAGCGTTTTACTTTACTGTAAAAACAAGTAGAGCTTGGTCTTACTACTGCTTGTGTTGTGTATATGAGGCACTGCACCCCTAAGAGGGTGAGTGATGCTGTTAAGGGTGATGCTCGCCTTGTGCTTATTGCGTTAACTGTACATTTACATTAAAGCGTTAATCACTGCACCGTCGTGGTATCAGTTTTCTTTGAGTCGACCATCACTCTGTCCAGGACAGCGGCGGCTGTAATTACTGTTATTGAAACGTGGAGGAGAGATCCTCAATGCTGGTTGTGATTGAAGATCTTAAGGACTGAGGAGGCTGGAGGTTTATTAACGCCTCTGTCGCCATTAGTCAGCTACAGTCTCGTGTTCATGGTGAGTTTGCATTCTTTCGGAACGTAAGGCTGACGATTGTTATCTGGTCAAAGAGTTGACAGTGTCCTTTAACAAGGATGTGGGGCTGCAGTGTCACTACACTGCCTGCACAAGAATGAATAGGTGAGTTTATCGCCATTTAAAACTGTACCAAGCTGCACAAAATCTACTATACAAATGAAATCATGTAAGGAAAGACCACACTGCCCTTGCACAATTTTGATTGAATTGTCACTGTTTTTTATTAACAATTTACCTGTCAATTGAAAATATAGCTTATGCAATATCAAAATATTGAAATGCCCAAGGTGACATCTGACAGACAATCCAAAATCCAAAGGAATTTAATTTAAAATGCTCTAAAGTAGAAAAAGGAAGAAAAAAAATGTGAATATTTGGCATTTTTGCATTATAAAAACTTGATTATGGGAATTGTATAATGACTAAATTCAGGAATAAATATTAAATTAGCACCAAAATGACCAAAGTGAACCCACCATTGCAGTTTAGTAGTTTCAGGGCTTTGCTAATCCTTGCATACAGGGGTCCATTATGGTGGTCAGTCAGTAATATCAGTTGCTAAGATAATATGCTGCTAGACAGAAGGAAAAGAAAATCTTGTTACTGGTAGGAGCGTAAGAAAATTATAAGAAGCGCCTCGTGTGAACATACAGACCACAAAATGAGACTGCAGCTTCAAGCTTTGAAGACTGTTATTAGCGCATGTGATTTTGTAATCTAATAATTGTGTCGATTTACAAATCAATAGTCTTCTATCATTATCATACATTTCTAATTAAGTCTGTAAATCTGGGGTTTGTTAATTACACAACTATTGACATAAAAATAAAAAGGCCTGGTTATATTTTACCATCTGACTAAAATATCCCGAATAACCATTTTCAGATCAGATCTCATAGTAAAATCTGTAATACGTGTAATATTATAATAAGTTCACAATTAAAGAAGGATCTGTAGCAAGATGGTTGCATTGTACTGCCAGAACACAATGCTATGGAAATAAAAATGTATCGTCATTATAAATAGAACTTCCAACATAACATCTCCTGTTTTTTCCTCCTTTTTTTCCTCCAAAAGGAACATTTCAAAAACTATTATTACTATAATAAAGATGCACTTGAAAATACTAGTCCTATATTAAATACCAATGATCATCCACTTTGGGGTGATGAATATTTAGGGAAGTAATTGTTTACAACGCTCAAGCATTGAGCTGATCTGGTAATCAGGCTATGAAATACAATATTTATTCATTAGAGCAGATTTAATGAGGCCTTGCGGCGCTAATTATGAAAACCAGTGTAGCAGTAAATGAGTAGCGCACGGTGGCGGGCTGCGGGGTACCTGTAAGGAGGGACTGGGGGTTGAAGTGCCCTGAGTGCCATGGCACACTGAGCAGCAACACACAGCCCTGACTGCGGCCATCCAGCCCACAGCAATACATCACCGGACCTGCAGACAGGTCGCAGATGGGCCCCGCGTCCCAGCATGCCCTGCTCTCCCTCCTCCTGGAAGGCTGGATTTCCCAAAAGCATCTTAATGTCCGGATTATCTGTTTTATTGCAGGTCAACATTCAACACAGTAGAAAAATCCCGCTACTGTGGACGTGCTCAGCGTGACGAGGCTTTCAAATGTTGTCTGACTGATATAGTGTCAGTCATAAAGCTGAAACAGGCTGAGCGCTTATTCTGCAGTTTCTATTTGTATGCAGGTCTGGAGATATGCGGTAGGATTTCACAGCATAATATGGGTTTTGATTGACTGATATTTTCATTATGGCTGCAGGGTAGCATGAAGACTGTTAATTTGCTTGAGTGTCCTGCAGGTCTATGGTGATTGAAGTAGAGCCAGAAGAAAAGCTGAATAAATGAAAGTCACAGGGCACAATCACAATCTGTGGGTCAAAATCAACTGATTAATTACAATTTAGAATCAATCTGTCAGTCCTCTGTAATAAACACCCTTTCAGGCTTGCTGCTTATTAACCAGCTTCTGATGGTATGTGACATGGTACATCGTGGTACAGCACCATGAAAAGCCAAGTTACTATGGCGAATGCCTACAAGTGAATACAGGTTTCCGATAATAAAATGAGATGAAAAAGTGAGAGCCAAAACATTGATTGTACTGGCTCTTTGATGCAGCTTAGCGAGACAACTTTCCACACAAGAAATCTCCATCTGGCTCTGACCTCTACATCCTGGAAAGTGTGGCGAGGAGAGTGCTGTTAAATGCACAGTGAGTGACTCTGGGTGGCAGGAGGCTTATGACATGTTCCTTTCCTCCTGTTTCAGCCTGCAAAGTGATGGAAACAGGAGACTGGTCCAGGTGTCAGGGACATTATCAAAGAAAAGGGCTGCCTGCAGTAGCTCCATCTCACAGGAAATTGCCAACTCACCCTAACAAAGGAAGGCATAAGTGCACTTGCTGCTGCCTTCAAGGGGAGCATGATAAGATGACATTATAAATACAGAATTGTTCCCGGAGGTGGAGGGGCAGGCACATCAGGCAGCTGAACTAGGCAATCCTGTTTTTCATGTGCACGTCTGGAGCCTGTGCAGGTTTATCTAAAACAAAATCTGCCTCTGATCCACTCCGGTTTCACACATTTCCTAAAAATGCTTTAAACTGTAATTGTGGATGTTTATACTCTGCACTACTGGAGAGGGCAGGCTCACTACAACTCCAGCTCCAGGACAACTCACAAACTAGAAGTGACAAAACCCTGATGGTAAACAGCAAATTCAAAACTATGCAAATAATGTCCTGCAGACTTCATATGTGGTGAGTGTACAGTATGTGATAAAGTAACAAAGTATTGAGTGGGCTGTAAATACTTACAAATAAAAATCCTGTAAATACAGGATTGGCTCCTACACATTTTGCATAATAAACGACATAGTGAGACTATAAAGGGGGATTTTAATTGCATTTTGTTTTGGACACAAAGTAATTTCTTTGTACCTTTTGTCAAGAACACAGTGCAATTATTGTAAAAAAAAAAAAAAAAACAAAAACGTATTAAAAAAACGTAACAAGCATTTAAAATAGATGTTCACTATAAATTTGCGCTTCTGCTAAATATTGGGACTGTGCTGTAATGCAACGCTGCTGCCTTTCATCGTGTTGGTAAGCTCGGGTCTCCTGCTCCACGGTGCTCCCAGACCCCTGAAGGGGGAGCTCTAATACAGGCGACTCGCTGCACTTCATCCTTGCTTTAACTTTCAACTCGTCTTCAAGAGGGCACGGAGGAGAAGGAGAGAAAGACTATCTGAGCTCTGCCTCCACATTTCCCCTGCAATTAATCGAACAAAAATGACACAGGGCACAAATAAGCTGCTCCGCGCAAAACAGAGAGGACCCAGAGTATTATAATGTCTGGCAGGAAATCAGTGCATTTTGAAGCACTTTGTGCCTTTAAAGCAGAGTCCAGCGGCAGACGACTGTAGAAGGGGAAGGTGGGTGGGTGGTGTGTGGGGGGGTAATTATGACCAGGGGAACACAGGGCTGTAATCTGTAAATCTATTCTTACCCTAAGTGAGAACTGGTACATTGGATTGATTTTATTGAGATCATACATTATAAATGGGGCATGGAGGAGCTTACAGCCTTGAGATGGTGGTGCTCACGTGCTTCATTAATTTTTACTTCATTAACTCTCTCCTTCAGACCCCTTCAACACACAATTCATCGCTGGCCGTGAATCTGGGCTACAGGCAAGCGGACAAGCCTGGGACGACTTTCAGCGGAGTGGATACACTGGGTAACGCTGTCCAAACAAATCAGTAACACCTGAAATATACCTAACCTCACACCAATCCATTATCATGCACGGGGGCCCCTTCTTAAAAAAACAAAACAAAACATGGTCACGAAGAATAAAAGTATTCATTCCACGATAAGCTTAATTGCTGTATCAATTTACCTGACTTATACAGGTAGGACTTCTTGTTAATTCCTCTTTGACAATATAAAATCCTGCTATTGTGAATGCGCGCTGTGGAACAATAATGTCTCCATCATTGTTTTCAAAATGGAGCAGTGACTGGTTAAAAATCCAACATGATAATTACAGATTGCAAGCCCTCTTTCTTAGCTAGCCACTGTACTTTCCTGCGGTGTGCTTACTCACTTCTGCGGGTTACCACTCACAAACCAATAGGTCCCCTTTCCGATGGACCATTTGTTTAATATTCTAGCCTTAAAACCCAACAATATCAATCAGTCATGAAAGCACCTATGCATGCTGCCCTGCCCTGTGTCACCATTAGCTCCAGACAAGTGATGGCCTCCGCCAGTTCACAAGGCGAGAAAAGGGAGGGAGTCAGGAAATAAAGCAGAATAAACGGATGGTTTGCACTAGGCTGTGAGCTACAGTTCATTTTGAAATACAGGGGGAGTATCTGTGGAGGTCACTTTCCCCCCAGAAATGTTTTAAATCACAGGAAAATACTCTGATCGGCTACTTCTCCAATCAAAAATCCAGAAGCTGCGAATATGGAAATGTTCTTTATTTCTAAAGTCGACTTGCTGGACAGAAGATTTCCTCCACCTCACTCGGAAAAGTCCATTCTGGGTGTTGTACGTTTCAAGTTTCCACATCACACTTGCGTAAGTTGCACACTGTGGCCCATGACTGTTTCCAAGCTAGTCACCGAATCATGCTCATACATGCGCATACTTATACTCAGACCTAATGTGAGTACAAAGGGGAAACTTCTCATGTTCAGCAGGACACAACAGCCCCACACATGTACATCACTCTGCACAATGAAAGTCAAAGATTCAAATGAGAAAAAACAAAGTAGAAGCAACACGCAAGGCTGGAGTGGAGGCTGGCTTTTAAAAACATGGACGTGAGTCACACAGTTTGCTAATGAGATAATGGTATTTTGGGGGATAAAATGGCCGACAGTAATGAGTCTGAGGCTTTTCAAATACAGCGTTTGTGTGACATCAAGTGCATCTGTGTTGAATCTCACATGGGAGCTGTGAAGTTGGTCATGCTTCAAGCCTGTTGTCAGACTCTTCCCTCACTGAGCATGAGAACGACACATCAGTGAGCAGGCGCTAAGTGCTTTCCCTCCGAGACAGCAATAAACTTCTTAACATTTCAAATCTGTTCCGACAGCTGTCCCGCCGAACATTTTGCGAGATCCGTTTCACCACACATGCTGATGTTGATGATTCCCTCATTACATTTGCCATCAAACAATATCTCCAAAGCTAACAGTTGACAAAATCCAGTTAAAGCGTTTGGGGCGAGCTCTTAAAGGGAGAATTAATGGGAGCCAAAGAAAAACAGCTCTTAGACAATTAGCACCAGAGACCACTCTATAATCTTAAGATTATTTTCACCACTTAAAAGCAGCACACATGGTTTGTATTGTGGTGGGGCAGAATGAACAACACGAGTGGATTTGATTTGGTCCCCCCTAATCTGCATTTCCTTTAACATGCCTTTCTTCTGTTCCAAAATGTCAGTGTTGATCAACTCCAGCTGGAACAGGCCAGTGTGTGTCATCCCAGTTGCAAAATCTTCGAGAAGATTTTTCCCAAGAGGATAAAATGAAAGCATTTGAGTCTGAGGCATGTTTCGAGCTGTCGCCTGTGATACTGTGCAGCTTCAATAGTCAGTGGTGTTTTTGTCAGTAAATCTTCTTGAAATGAATGTGCATCTTTTCAGCTTCTCTGCTATATCTATATACAGGATGTTGCCTACATTAGAAACATTGCCTTGTAGTGAAATTCACTCAATGTTTCTCAATTAGTTTCACATCAAATCAGTAAGACATCCAGGGCCTCGGCATAGTATAGAGTCATCTTATTGATGACCCAAAAACAGACACTATAATCTCCCTGTATGAAACTCTGAGTTGAAATAGAGTGAAATTAATCTACAATTCATTTTTCTGGAGAACCCCCAGGGCACTGAAACAGGCCCACAGGGGTCCCCAGACCTCACTTTGAGGACCACCATTTTGGATCGGTTTACCAGAAACATCCCAGAGCTAAGTTAATTTAAATAACACATTGTATTTTTGTGGATTAAAAAAAAAAAAAAAACTGTAATTGCAAAATCTGAAATTTAACCCTGGGGCTGGTTGCTTAACCAAACATGCTTTGGATGGTTAGGTTTAGTCACAGAGGAAATGTCTGGCACACAGATTGAATTTGTTCTCTCTGAAGTCAAAGGCAGGAAAACAATTAAGTGTCTGCCGCACATTTCACTGTGTACCACTTGACACAGTTTTTCACATCACTGGGGCAATTGTCTGCAGAGAGCAACGAGACAAAGCCATTACTTCCAATGTCTCAAGAAGATGGCATTGTTATTTTATGATTTTGAAACATTTCAATTAAGCCACTGATGGGGATAATAAATATAATGGTGTGAGACTTGCACTGTTTTCTTTTGTGCCGTCAAGTCCATTTTCAGGATGGTGACTGCCATTAAACCAGAGGTGCATCTGAAGACTCTTCGGTCCTGGAGGTAGATAGGTGTGAGTGTGAGTGTGTGTGTGTGTGTGTGTGTGTGTGTGTGTCGCTATCCTCCAGAGCCCCCATCCCCTCCTCAACCTTCGTCTTTCATTCAACGTCGAGTCCTTTCAAAACAAGGTGAAGTTCAGCAAAGTTTCTCTGCGGAGATGATCAAACAGTCACATCACTAATGGCGATGGGTGACAGGGCCAGTGAATACAGATCAGCTTTAATTGTGGTGGGTCTTACTGCCACTGTCTGTCAATCTGAGCCTTTGAATTGGTGAAAATTTGCTCTGTTCATTCTGTTAAATGATGTATCCAATTAAATGCTTTAGAATTCATGATCTTCAGTCAAGGTTAAATGAAAGCAGTTAGTCCTGTCAGTAAGGTGATTAAAAGCTGCCTACATAGGGCACATTTTGTGCAAAAATTTAAATTTGGGACTAAAGCATGAATCTTTATTCATTATGTGCAGTCCTGCTATATAAATGTCCAGCACAGTCGCTCTTAATCACCTTGTTCATTTTAAATCTCACTTTAGTCCTTTTTATTAAAAGACATCACAGTATTCAAATTTTAGTGTTTTACATATTCACATTAAACTGTGACCAGTTTAATGAACTTTCTAATAGAAAATACACCTTTAAAAAGCACTTTTGTTTTGAGTCTTTTTTTTAGATATTGAAAATCACATGTATCTTGTAGGGAAAAAAACAGGTTGTGACCTTTCAAAACACGCTCCATTTCTTGATGGCCAGCCACTATAATGTAATGCAAAATAATATTTGTCTCATTACCTTTTTAACTATGATTGAAGGGACAAAGCGATTCCTGCTCAGCAAAACAAAGAATGAGGGTTTTTTGACAGTTGGTTTAAATGAACAAGTGAAGTGCACCACAGCAAGGAAATTAATTTTCCTCCAGCAAGATGAATGTTGCAGTAGGTTATTAATGAGCATATAATGTGCTTGTACAAGTAAGTTTCCTGTGTCGTCGTGATAAATGTGACGATGGAGGTGAAGAGCATGTTGACTAATGAGTATTGTCCAGGGATCTGATCTCAGTGCCCTCTGGGTAGAAAGCCACCGTCTGGCTTTCACACATCACATGATGCTAATACTCTGAGGTCCAACCAGTCAAGCTGCTTGTTAAAGAAGCAGCTCAGTCATTTCTACACTCCCTCTGACACATCCAGGTTCAGGCTCAATTTTTACTGTGTAAAATGTGATTGAAAGTCAGTTACATGCAGCATCTTGTACATTTGCTTTGAAACAACATTAACTGTTAATTTGCAATCAGAATCAAATCCCTCTTGCCTTTAGTTGGAGTAACCGTCAGCAAGTAGGGCAGCTAATGAGAAATCTAATATTTGACCTGAGGGTCCTAAAGTTTTTTTGAATTTGTAAGAACTCTTGGAAGTATTTGCCACATATATTCAGGATTAGATTAATAGAGTAATAAGTTGTTATGCGTCCGTTAGTTTTACAGGATGTAAAAGTAAACAGTAAACTTTAAAGACTCCCTATCAAATCCATAAATAAGAGAAGAGAGGCATTTTTCCCCCATATGAGTACATGGAAGGCATTTTTTCATTTTCTTTGTCGAAATTATATTTCCACCTAAAGACTTGCAGGTGAAGAAATATAAAGTATGTAACATCAAACATAGGAAAAAAAACTACTGCAAAATGGATGAAAATGAACCACAGTTGTGCAGTATCTTCCCATGTGCAAAATCAGATTATGCATTTTGTCGTAAAAGTTCTAAGGGAGAAAGAATGTAGCAGCAGCAGCAGCAGCAGCAGCAGCACACAAACACTAAAGGAAACAAAATGAAACCTTCAGGTTCCTCTATGTTGAGTCCTATAGATACATAATGGGACACAGGCCCCAGGGCCGAGATGCACATTTGAATGGCTGCCAAATACATAAACTAGGCTCACTCAGGGGTTCGTTGTGAATAAATAAGGTTGTGGATTACATCAAATCTCTTCTCAAACCACCACTCCTGCATGCCACTCCCTGTGTGGAGACCATTTAAACTCTAGAAGGGGCCAAACATCAGCAGTTGGTCTCCTTTAAACAAGTCTGACTAAAGTAGAAAAATAAATAAAGCCTCCGGCGCTTTAATGTATTCAATTAACTGGGGTCCCTCTAGAGAACTGCAGCCCACACTTGGATAAAGAGACAGCATATCGCCTGGAGATGAATACACTGAATGCACTCATTCTGAAGACCATGATTGGAAATCTTCCTCAACAGGTTCTTACTTAATTAAAGTTCCCTTCATCTGACTTTATGTCGCTTTTGAGGAAAAATTGGGAGAGGCACATTAAAAGCCTGGGAAACTTTTTTTCCCCCACTACTGCATGTTGTTTACAGGGCAGTTGAGGGGGAGTGAGAGGGGGGGGGGGGGGGGGGGACTTGTAGAGCCTGTGATAACCTCCACCATCACTGCGGAATGTCAACTCAGCCTGAAAGAACAGAAAAGTATATCAAATCTCCGATTCAATCATAGACAATTATGTGGTGAAATGAGAGAAATTCAGCAGCCGTTTAGTCTGAGTGGGAGGAATAATTATCTGGCAGTCATTACTGCTCCCGTAATAGCATTTAACGACATTCATATACTGTATATGAACATATTGCACTTGTTGGAAACATGTAAGCCGAAAATAATCGGGCCAGCCGTTTCTGGAAAACATATGAAATCCTCTGTATGCTGGGAAGTGTGACATGTTCATCACGTCCTTGGGTGAATGATGTATATTAGTGTGAAATTTATCTAATTATCTCAAATATGTCTCGTGAGAATTCACTCAGCATCCCTTTGTACCGTATTTTCCCTCTGCAGCCCCATTGTGCAGCCAAGCCCCAACAGAGTTGCCTATCTATTAAAATCAATCTCTCATCACATTCGCCCACATCCACCATTTGCGACACTTTCTTCCATAACAAATCAACTTAATCAAGCTCATTAAGTGTCATTATTAGGTATTTATTGTTATCTCCCCCAGTGTAGTTCTGACAGGCCCACCCCGCCCACGAGTGTCCCCCCCTTGATACCGGGACCTTTGCTTGACACTCACTTCTAATTGGCCTCGATTGTGCCGGCCTTGCAAGAAAGAGGAGAGATGTGGCGTCGTTTTTGCTCCGCTACTTTCACGTCTGCATCTCTTTCACGGCTCGTTTTACTCCAGAGAGCTGCTAAAACAAAATCCTGCGAGGAAACCAACGCGCTGAAACGAAGCGGCGCTCTCTGGGAATTTGGTGGACGGACGAGGGGAAAGGGGGGGGCACAGGGAGGCGCTAACCCAGATTCCTTTTGTGTTTGAACACGGTGTTAAATACTGTGGAGGCTCCTTAATGCAGCATGGCGAATGTATTTCCACAGCTGTCAGGGTGATGGACAGAGGGGCGAGTCTCTCCAATGCAGCGACATGCTTCTACCTGCACACAATAGACTTGCAGGACGGGAGTGGAGACGGATGAGACACGGAGAGAGGGAGAGAGAGAGAGGGAGAACGGAGGGTGGATATATGTGTTGCTGTGGAGGAGGAGGTGGTGGCGGCGGAGGAGGGTGCGTGGGGAGTTTGTCCCATCGCAGGAGTTATTAAGTTTGTCTCTTGGACACACTTGGTTTCACCAGGGTGCTCATCCCTCATTCATAATAGATGCTAATCTGCTCAGGGCTGACTGATGACAGAGCTTCCTGCCCTTCATAGAATTAGTCCTCAGTTTTATCAAAGGACCCAAACTGCCTGCTAATTAGACTCATTTCCTCCAGCATGAATTATTTATTTCCATTGTAACTGATCAGAGGCGATTGTGACGCATCATGCTGCCACCGGTTTTCATACAGATGCGCATGCCACCACGAGTTCTCAGACTCTGAGCTTGGTGTATGGCGTTTAATGGGAGTGGGGAGTGGGGAGTGGTTCAGTTGTTTCTTCCCTAAATGAGGGGTTTTCATAGTAGCCCAAATTACACAATACCGGGAGATGCCTTATATACAATGAGCAGTGTCAAAATACGCATGAGTATTTCAGAGAGCTGTACACCTAACCCTCCTATGAAAACAATCTTCATGCCATAGTTGATGTGAATATTTAAAAGCAGATCCTTGTGTTTGGATAAGTTCACATCTTTTATAGACCATCTGGTCACTTTTACTACAAAATGAACTCTTTTTGTCCCTGCGTCTCCCTGTAGCTCAGCAAGGAATCTACTCTCTGGGAAAATACAAAGATATTTTACACACTACAATGAAGAAGACTTTGTAAGATATCTTCCTGATGTGATCAACTCAACCTCGGATTAGTGTCAGCTGATCTTCAGAGTGTATCTTTACACAGAATGAGGGCTCAGTCATGTAGCTTGTAAAGCTTTTGAACAATTACACTGACAAATAACCCTTTTAGTCCACATATTGGTATGTGAGTATTGCATTAAAAGAAACTATTAAAATGTGAGCCCATTCTCTAAATTACAGACACTACACAAAGCTACAAATATATACTTCCCATAGCTACTGCATGACGTTCCAGACTGAAGGTTTATGGATATATTCCATAAGTTCTGTTCTCCTCATCAAAACATTCCCTCCCTAATTACATCTACTTAAGCAATTTTGTGGAGGGAAAAAAAAATGTTGTGCTTAATTGCATTACTATCTGGAAGGCATAAATATGCAGAGCGAAAAAATGTATAGCAACGTGAGGGAACTGCTAATTAGTCAGATATTTGGTTTGCATTACCAAATAGCACGTTGCGCCCTGCACAGATAGGAGGCTAAAGAGAGTGAGGCTTCTGTTCTTGAAACTGCAATCAAACACAAGCAGATGTACAGATAAACACTAGAGGGAAAAGTTTGGAATAATTATTCATCTGCTCTCTCTCTCTGTTCACAGAGATACTGCTGCTTCTTCTTATGTGAAAGACACGTCTTCTCTACGATTTCACATCTATAGGCGCCAGGTATCAGATAGAGAGTGTATGGATAAAATACCTCCAACCACAATACCTACTGATAAGGTTAATAAAAACAGTCCAAGTAGTACAATAGCATGGAATGCGAAACAGCTGAAATATTCATGATGGAGCATTGTGCTGCATTTCAAAAGCATATATTAAGAAATCAGCCCAATACAATGTGCTCCAGGAACCTGCCATTTTCTCTCTCGGCGAGGGTCAGTGCACAATAAGGCTCAGTTTTATCACACAATTTAAAAGTTTATTCAGACTTTGAAGCAGTCTTAAAAAAAAGATGGCCTTCTCTCTACAATAACACTTAAAATGCTCTTTTGGTTGCCATTTTCACACGAACAATAGGAAATTATTTCGAGGCAAAGGAAGAAGAAATCTTTTATAATGAATACCACCTTTAGTGATTGCAAATAATTGCGTTAAGTGGCTTATTTGCCTTAGGTCGGGGAGGGTGACTCCTGTATAACTAATACAAGGATCTGAACCCTCACCCTCATTGATGAGGCCTATTCACAACTCGGCTGCCCTGTGCCCCCTCCTAGCTCCTTATGCAGCAACGTGATGAGGAGTGTGTTGTTAAAGTTTCAACACAGGGATTTTGCACAACAGTATTTTACAGTCGGAGCTGTAACCAGAAACGGGAAATTATCCACTGGATTAAAAACCCAAAACATGTTCTGTATTAAAACTACATTATTAGGTAGAAACAGGCTCATGTGGACTCTGCTCAACAAGAGGAAATCTCAAAATTTAAAAATATTCCTATGAAACTGTCTTTTTGAATCCCTTGTGTGTATTGGTGCACTGTGCATGACTGTACTAGTTGTTTTTGCATTGGGTTGTCATTTTGAGTTAAAAAAAATGTTCTTAAATGCAAACTACCACTGTTTTGTGCTTCAATATGCATGATCATTATCCATTACCAGTATATGACTTAATTAGACTCATTACTGTAGTGTTTTAGTTTTTCTTCTTCTTCTTTCGTCTATTCTGCATACTGAGTACTTAGTAGATAGTTTTAGTATGTGTTGCTGATACTTAATACATGTACATTTAATCACGTAACATTCAGAACGTTCATTACAGAATCTTTTACTTGTGAAAGAGTATTTCTGCACACTGATATTACTATATTTACTTAAGTAAATGATCTTCTTCTATCACTGCCTCTGCATCCATCCAAGGTAAAACACTGCTAAACCCACAGAGTAGCAGCAAAAATGTTTCTCTTGTATTTGTGTTATATTGTGTATCACTCTGGCCGGAAGCCGAACAGTCATAAAGAGAGGTGGATGCAATTATTTTCCTGTTTGTTGTACCTCACACTGAGCTGTGTGCATCTGTTTGCCGGTGAAATAAAAAACTTTGAAATGTAAACTTCATTACAACTTGATGTACTAAAAGAACAAGGTTTTCCACATCCAGTCAACATCTGGTTATTTCTTCTGAGTAATTTAGCATGATCTTGAAGCAATCTTTGGAAATAAATTGCGCTGTCTATTATTCATGGATGCACGCCATGCAACACGAAGCCCACTCTAAACACAGTTTCAAAACAAAAAAACTTGATCCATTTTGTTTCTGCATTGACCCCTCCCATTTGGCTGCGCTCAGTTACAGTTTACCTTTCAGGAAAAAAGGCCTTCATGGATTATTAGCGGTATTCTGGCTGACAGTGGAAAACAAAAATATAGAAATGATTGCACACATTGTCCTCCATTTGAAAAGAGATACCCAGGGAAATCATCAAGAGAACAAAAAACAGAAAAAATTTGGGACGCTGCAATAATTACTTTAGGGTATCCAGTACTCTCTCATGGAATATATCAGTGGCCACCATGTCTGGGGTTTGACCCACAGTTGCTGCAGAAACCTCAAACAAACAAGGGACAAGAAATGAACCTCCCATTATGGACGACTAAAACAGTCCCTGGATGAGAAAAGAAATTGACCACCTGGACAATGACCATCCAGTCTGTCAACAAGACTCACCATCTTCTTCAGGAAAACTTGTGTGGTTTCTGCAGGAAAAGTGAGTTCATCAGTATTCTGATGTATGTATATATATATATATATATATATAAATATATGTAAGAACATTTTCTTTTTATAAAGCACTGCAAATATACCTGAATGCATTTCAGTTTGAAGCCATGAAACATTTATTAGAAATGCTCATCTTAAATTACACAGGTGATCTCTTACTTTCCCCCAAAGGGTAGACTGTGTACAAAGATTTTCTTTATTTTAGAAACTGGAATTAAATAATGGTAATTAAAGATATATGAAATATTTGTGGGGGGTGCTCTTATCTGTAATTTATTAGCTAATTTTTACAAATATAGCATGATTAGATTAGAAAGTGTGATTTTCTCAGATGATTACAATAATGAGCGATTGGGAGACACAGGAGGAAGGAAAGTTTTGCAGTTCATGTACAGTTCATGTAGTCACTGTAGGAGCCAGCACTTAGCCTATTAGGACTAGTGCCTCAGCAGTGCACAATTAAATGTCTCCATGCAAAATGAGCACTCAGGTCATGTTTAATGGGCAGAGAGCTAATAAAGGTTGGGCTGAATGGCAGGAGAGGTGACTCACCCTACAGCAGCAGCACTAAGTTGTCACGAAGACAAGAGCAGGTGGGGTCGCTGGTCACCGGACGGACCCCATCGGGATCATCTTCCCGCAGAGAGCCACATCTCTTCTCCCTGGGGAAGGAATCACATCAGCAAGTTGAGAGTGTGACACAGAACAAACAGCTCCTAGATCCACACAAGCGATACAGATACACACAAATATATTTCCTGGGCATGCACTCAAGGTTGGTTTTTTTTTTTCAGCTGTTCTAATGTTATGAATGCGATGTTCTGCATTCGCTGACACATACAATATCACTGTTGGTGTTGTGCATCATGTTGGACGTTCATCAGCTGTGCGCTCAGGGATCTGTGTGGCTGCATGGCTTCATATTTCCCCGGTAGTACCTTAGACAAAGAGACAACATGACACATAACATAAACCTTTGAGTCGATACTTTGCTTTTAATGGAGAAAGATGAAATTATCAATACCAGCTCATTTACAAATGCTTTTTGTGGCCCAGTTACTTATAGTTAATTGATTTTAACAGCCACGTGGGAGACAAAGCAAGAAATCAATTGCGGGGCCAAGTTAAGTGACTGCGTGACAGCTCATATTGTGGCCAATCCAATGTAGTCTAATCTGAAAAGACAATAATCCAAAGAGGGCAGACAGGAGGAGTGAATATTACAGCTGAGTCTGACACGCCGCCTCCCACCACAACAGCAATACCAAACTGTCTGGCAAGAGAACACAAGATGAAGTGGAATAAATTCTCCTGGTAAATGTTATTACAAACAATGTGCCTTCATGTAAAAGAAAGAGGGAAGAGCAATCGGCGCAGACTGACCATTCTGCGAACCGTTTATCAGCTTGAAATGTTATTTCATGCATTAATACTTCACAAACTGCATTCCCCCCCAACACTTGCAGTACAAAAGCCCTCCGATTTATGATTACCAGTCAACTAAGCAATAGTGGCCCCCGCCGACACACCACTTCCTTTTACTTCCCTCACCGCGAGCTTGTCTCAGGGCCCCTGCAGGTTCAGAGACAAGGCTGTCAGGATAATGTGATCAAGGTGGATGCAGGCTGAGAGAAGCTAAATCGTGGCTGGGGGATGACATTCTTTGATTTTTAACCATTACAGAGTTTTCACAGAGCTGCAGTCAATTTATTTTATTTATTCTAATGAAGAGCATTAGGAGTGCCATAGTGTGCTGCACTGCACATTGATCGCCTCGTTAATCACACTTTGCAGACACTCGCAAATCAAGTTCTAACAGCAAGCACTGAATCAAGTGCAATGAAGCATAAGCTCCTTCACAATTTATGATCTTTCAAATTGCATCTTTTCAACCATTAAATTGCAAGATACCATAAATTTTTATCCTCTCTTCTTCAGTCCTGGTATTGATTCCGTCGTGTGAAAAATAGAAGAGTAGTAAATTCAGGCAGTTAGACAAAATTTAAGCCTTGTCTTCGGAAAGGAAACTGAATGGCACGGGGAAGGCTGTTAATTTGCCATCGAGAACAAATATCAGGAGTGATAAAAATTTAAAAGTCCAAGAGGGGCCTCAAAGACGTGGCTCAGATGGGTTTCAGTCCTCTGCAACCTTGAGCTCTTTTACTTCACTACCTCTCAAATGCCAGTGCACCTTCAGGGTCTTTTACCTACCATTTTTTAAGATTAGGTACCTGATGTGCTGCAGAATTAGAATTAAGTTCTCACCATATATGAAAATGACTAGATTCTCTTTTCATGTGCTGGAGAGACACAGAGCAGGCAGTATTCGCAGGACAGGCAAAAAGAAACCACAACTCATCTACTATAGTATACATACAGACACCATGCCGAAATGTCAACTTTCTGTTCTTGCCCTCAGCAACAGCAGCCAGATTGAAATATAAAAAAAACCCTCCACAAACTCTGAAACTCAGCACTTAGACTGGCCATTACATGTAACCTGTGAAACTCTAAAATGCTTGTTACCTGCCCCATACTGTTCTCAGAAAATGGCATAATTGTTCTTAGATTGCATCTCACTCGCGCCAAGCTGTAAGGAACACTTGTCAAACAATACAGTCAAATTAGTTCTCTGTGATTGAGCATGTTGAGGATCTATCCAGCACATTACATATCTAGGAAAAGAAAGAGAAGTGCCGTATGAAAGAGTCTCAATTACTGTGATAAAGTAAAAGGAGAGGCAAGAGAGCCAGTCAGCAGCTTCCAAAAGTTAAGGGTTAACCTCTTCAGGTCTGCACGGAAACCAACTCTTAAGTTATGATTGGAAAGAGGGCCTGCTGTTACATCTGGCATGAAAATAACAATGCCTGCAAAACTAAGAATAATTCTAAGACACAATGGTATGACTTATATCAGTATATCCATGTTGATGATGCGGGGGCATGACTACCCTAGGGTTGAGAGAGGAAAGAGAGCAAAAGCTGGTCCCTACAAGTTTCCACAGGCTACGTGAGAATTCAAACGGTTTGACAGGAGCACATGACATTTCAAAATGTCTAAACTAATTTTTTGGTCTTTACGAGCTGCGAGGAAGAAACTCTCCCTCACTGACGCCTGCACAGAGGAAAGCGGGACGGCTTTAATCACACGGCACTGCAGTGCCAGACAGCCGCTCTGAAAAGGTGAGGAGTGAAACTGCAGCGGCGCGGCCGACAGGCGTTGGGAGATAATGCTGCTCCAGTCGCTTTCATGGGAGGAGCTGCTCAACTCAAGACAGCACACAATGTGACTCCACATCCCGAGAGAAGCGACGCTGGTCAGGCAGCAAAAGTGTTTTTGACACAGACCCCTCCCCAAGGGAAGGCAAATCAGCAGAGGAAATAGCACGTAAGGAAAACAAACCATAATAAAAGGCATAAAAGCTCACAAACATTGGATTGATCAGACAATTACAACCCATCTGGCTTGTTAAACTCAATCTGCTATCACACACAGGCTGGCGGATTGGCTTTTTTGCAGTTGACGGTGCAGTTGGACTGTTCCCAGGTCTGCAAATATAGAATATCTTCAGCCGTGTCCTTTATGATGCAAGAATCATGGGTGACAGTTTAAATTGAAATATGAGCGCACAGCATACTGAACGTCCCAGCTGCATCACAACAAAAATAGCATCGTTCATCGTTCTGATCCTAATATGCTGATCCATGACTTAGAGATCCTCAGATGTTCTGGGCTGATCCGAATTCTCGTCTAAGACGTGCACCAGGCGCTGACTGCGTGGCATGTTCCTCTTGCGGTGACTCACAGTTAACTGGACCAAAACACAGTCTGACTCTATAGGCAAGCGCATATCAACAAGCACACAATAGTGCACTCAAAAAGACTCTTTCACCAGCCCAACAAAGGGAGATGCTCCCGAGTATGACAACTTCTTGTGAACGACAAAACGCCGCTTGACAAGCTTTCAAGGGATGGTTGAGCTCTGGCAGATTACAGAGATCTTTATCTTTTCATAAAAGGGAGTGCAGCATTTAAGTGCCAATGACTGAGAATACAATCTGAATTGTAAAGTGTGTCACAGTCATTACATGGAGATGTAGGGCCAGTAATGGTGAGAGTAATTGTGTGATGACAGTTTCACTGCACAGTGACATTCTCTAGGGCATTGTCATCATCCCTGACAGGTAATACGGGTCCACTGGGAATTGGGTATGTCTTACAGTTGGAGTTTCTTCATAAACACCCCCCAACCCTCCCCAGCCCATCTTTACTTACAGCTTTGTCAAACCCCACAACCCGTGGTGGCTTTTCAATATAGCTGCGGGTCTGAGTGAGGTAATTAGATGTTAATGTGAAATAATGGAATCATGGCGGGTTGTTACATAGGGAGAAATGCAGACCTTGGCGTGATCTCGGAGTGAAAAGCACAATTGCTTAAAAATCAAAACATGCTGTCAGCGGCTCACCTAAGCAGCAGAAAATGCCCTGACTTTGGAATACATTACAATGGTAATTGCTCTGACAAAATTACCTTGTCTAAGATGAGCTCAAGCAGACATCTGAGATATGCATGTCGATTGGCTCAATTTCATGATCATTGGGAGGCTGAAATCAAGGCCTTTATGTGAGAGAAAATCAACAGGGAAATTGACATAAACATCTCATCGGAGACATTACGCTGAAAGGTAGAAATGGCTTCATTTTCACGCGCCATTGTTGCGAATCTATTTGACATGAAGCTATACTTTAAGAGAACCATTCTCCGGGCGGCGACTGCATTTGACGCTGCAAGGTGAGAATATACGGTAAGTGAAAATGGGGTTATTGTGTTTAAATCGTTCATTTGGTATTCTTAATAAGTAATCGGGGCACGTTGCTCCCTCTAGTGGTTAACTCACCTTTTGCGTATTTAATCAAATGTGTTAAATGCAATGTTTACTTTGTGTGGCCGGATGGCAGACGTATGAGTAGCCGTTCCAGCTCAAACGTGCCTCTCCTTTCACTGCAGCGTTTGCAACCAAATCTGTTCATTTGCATCTGAAATTAATCCTGACCAAAAAGGGGCTGAACAACAGCCAAGACCGAGTGGATTGACTTAATAAACAAAAACATGGCATCATGCATGAACTCCCACCTTTGACTGTTAGTGGTGTCTCTTTCTGTTTGTGCTATTCCTCACAAGTATCAGGACAGGGAGAGTTAAAATGTCCCTCGTGTCTGTGATCTGATGAGGATCACCTTCATCCATTTGAAAGGTGATTTCCGAACAAAATTGTTTCTCCGAACACATGCTGCTTGAGCCGAGAGCACATTTTTCCAGCATGTTAACAAACATGTAATTTCCATAAACACGTCCAGTAATTGACAGCTTGATTTGGGCTCTGCCAGGAAGCTGACAGACAGATCTTGGCTGTTTTAATGCAGGCGGCACAGGCTTACGGCCTCACCAGGCTGTAATGAGCTTCTCGGGGCTTTTGTCTGGATTAGACCACCAAGCACAGACAAAATCTCACACAAATCCCATCCAACAATTCTTTATCTTGTTAGATTATATCATGTGCTGTACTTCAGAATTACTGTCAAATGAATAAAGAATTAAAGTAAAATAGCGAAAAATTCTACATTTATAAAAAATTCAGCTGGTAAATAGGAATGGTAAGTAAGGCCTTATACAAGGTGCCTGCAGGCAGTGTAAGATCAAGATGAATTGAATTTGATACTTTCCCTTTTTAAGACTACATTTTAAATAAATTTAAAACTGATTTTCATGCAAGAGCAACTGGTTCGTTTCTCAAACTGAAATGCACAGCAGGATAGATGACAATGCATGTTTGTGTCAGTGCCAAAGTAAACATAAGGTAAGTGGATTTTTTGCACAGAAAATGTCAAACTTAAAAAAAACAAAACAAAAGAAATCTAAGAAAGCTAAAAAAGACATCAAAATATAATACATTTTTCCTTATTTCCAAGTCTGAGTTTAGTACAATAGACTTTTTAGGAACTTGCAGCATTATGCATACAATGTTATATGAATGTAATATAAAGGACACTCTAATTCACAGGTCCCATTTACTTAGTTTCTGTTAATGCAATTCAGAAATGGCCACTAAATCACATATTTCTTTTTGGAAGGTAATGACAAATGAAAAAAAAACTATGGTGGATTTGGTCTCGTTGTTGCAGACTGTGACTGGGGTCTATACTGAACCCTGCAGTATCTCCAGGCTAAGGTCTGCTGCTTGAACATCAGCAGCACATTCAGGTCTATTCTCCATGTAAAAAGCTCTGGGTCAAGAGCAGCACAGAGACGACGGTGGGCACAAGAGGGAAAAAAAGAGTCTGATAAATCTGTATTGAACAGTGTGTGAAGGATGTTAATACATATTAATGGTGACAGGAATATTTGCAAGTGAATACACTAGCAAAGGGGATTAAACATAACTCTCCATAGAAGGGGAGGTATCATCACTCCCATTCTGGCGTGGGACTCGGCCGTATCAGATTCATCCCCATGCACATTGCCAGCAAACACTAAGCCCTTATCTCTCCACTGGGCCTCTCCGGAGAGTTTACAATTTCTCGCTTCGTTGGAGCCTGAGCTGAGCTTGTTACTGGCACAAAGGCTGTGAGGTGGCCTGGTTGAGAGCACAAAGCCGCCCTCACCTCTGGACGGACACATTTCCCTCAGATAACGGACGACTTGTTGGACAGCAGTACCAGAGTGTCCCTATACATTATTATGGCAGCCACACGCCCTCCAAACCAGTCGGACCCACAACAAAGTTGAAGTTAAAAAAATAAATAAAAATACAAGACACACTGACATGGCTCCAGCAATGGATTCTTAATAATTAATTGTGTTAGAGGTGGCAGAGGGACGTGAACCCAGCAGATGTGCTCTGATTCCTGGGAGACGCTTAATCGTCCCGCCATGGACACTATTCTCTGAGGGAACGAGCAACAGAGACAAGGTCCCATTTGCTACTCCGCTGACCTCATTAAATCCCATGGGGATTAATGATAGGAACATAGACATGAAATTTAGGGTAAATGTGCCTTTTAACCACACCAAAATCTTTCTTTGGTCATCTTTAGACAGATGAAACCAGTTCGTAGTTAAAATTATCAGGGTAAAGTCGACATCCATTATTCCAGGTCTCTGCTCTTTATTCAGCTAAAAACCACATGCACTGCTATAAGTATGTAGTTGTGAGTTTTACAGAAACAAATGACAAAATCAAGGTAATCACTTTCTGGGCCAACCCTTTTGGCAGTTCAGACACTGCGTTTGAAAAATACTTTTTTGTAAAGGCCAGTTACAATGAGTCAATTAATCAACAAACAACTCCGACTTTGGATTAAATTATCAAGCTGTAAATTAGGAGTTCATTTCATCAGTGGTACAGGCGCCATGGAGCCTGATTTTTAATGAAGCAAACTGATGCAGTTTAAAGAAAACAGGCTTGTGATCTTAATCAGGCGATGATTTTACAGGAGAAAAGAATGCATTCAGGGGTTAAAATGTAATTTGAGTGCTTAAATAGGGCTTGTTTTATTAAAACACATATGTAAATGTCCTCTGAAAAAGAGCTATTTCCTTCCTTTGCAAATGTTTATGTGAGAAGAGTGAATTGTTCGTATTCAGGTGACCGAGATAACACTGCCATTTTTCTGAACTTAAAATTACGCTTTCCAGTTTGTGGCCAATTCATAATAGCTAATTCTAAATGGAGATTTAAAAGTCAAAAGATGCTCTGCATACATGATCCCAGTGATTGGCTAAGAAGACATTGCGAGTTCAAATGTTGCTGCTGTAATTTCAGACTTTGGTAGATTTTTTTTTTTCAATGTTCATCCTGATTGCACTGTCTTGGGCCACAGATAGAGATAACTTCTCAAAGTGAGTGGGATGCGGTTACACAAGGCAGCACATACTGAGGCCCATAAAAACAGGTTGGGTCATAGCACAACAGCGAGCTTGTTAACAAAGCTCTTTGTGCTTTATGGAATAGAGGTTCTTATGTGGCCTTGCTTTGCTGCATAGAGGATACTGACTACATAAAAAACCCTGCAAGATATTTCACTCCTTTTTTTTTTAAAAGAAGACAACGCCAATATGGTTTCAGTAGGTTTTAAGTTGACGAGTAATATTGGATTGCTGCTTGTCTTACAGTAGGTCTCCCAGCCACGGCAATTTCAGCAGACATGTTGCTGAGACAGCTCCGGCATTGTTTTCTGGGACAGTGAAATTCTATTTTCAGTTTTACTTGGTGCAGTAATTATCCGCATTGTTGGTGAGAATAAAGAAAATAAAGTGCATGAATATGTGCCGGTCAATTGGATTCTGTCAGTTCAAGCAGAATTGGGTACACAAGCGAGCAGCTTGCCAGCTTGTAATAACGATGGTGTTTGCGTGGAACAATTTCCCCTCTAAAACAGCTCATCAACAGCAGAGAGAGTCTGTCACCCAGGGTACGGAGTGACAAGTCTTCTGCATCTCCGTCTGTTATTAACATGTCTCTTACGACAAGCTCAATTATCTGACACTGCCCGTAATTTCCATTCCTTTTTCTGGCACAATGTAAAGTTCCTCTCCTTCATTTTCAAAGCTGGTCGTTTTGGATCCGGCAAATACTGATATAAGACATGTGTGGGAGGAGGAAGTGAAAACTGCGGGGAAAAACATGTGCAAGTCACAGCGAAGTTGCTACAGGCTCGCTTTGCAGAGGCCTTGAACATTTCTGATATTTGGCACTTAAAAGGCCTGAATGCTAAATATTTTTATCAAAGTCGTGTCATTTGGTGGTTTCTATTTGAGAATGGCTGTTACATACTGAGTGATGGGGCTTGGATAAATGCACTTATGGCAAAAATAATATAGATAGAACAATATAACATGTGAGACGACAGAAATTTGAACATCTAAAATTCAGCGAAAGCAGGTTAACTGTCAAATGATGAAGCACCTGTGATACGATACGTGAGCTCAAATCTAATCCAAGGACTCAGATGTCCTTTTAATTGTTTGTTCAGGATAATGCTACTGAACCTCGCCCATGTCGTTCTTAATATTGTAACTACTGCTCTAAGACCACAGACCAGTTTTATTTGCAATAATTCTGCCATATGTGAGGCGGCCTGGTTCTCAGTGAGCTTCGTGTGTGTGTGGTGCCTGTGACCTTCGATCCTGACCTGCATTGTGGCGAAGCTGCATTCATTTCAATGTTCAACAATTTTCTAAAGGATCGAATTAATGAAAAAGAGAGATGAAAAACACATATTACGTTAAAGGGTTGTGCTAACAGCACTACTTGATTAGCAAACAAGTAGAAGCACGCTCGTTTTTTTTTTCCATTCATTTTAATGAACCATTCAAACAGCTTTTTTAGAGAGCCGCCTGATGATTATTTTCAGACCTCGCAATCATTTTGAATAAATTAACTAAAATAGAGGATGAATGCCATTCATATCATGAAACTCATGCTCTTTATATTTGACACAGGGAAAGTATTGGTAGACACCTTTGAGAACCTTTTATCTTTAAGATTTTTTTTCTTCCTTGTTGGCAAGCATGGTTCTCAATAGGAAAAGTTCAAGTCAGAATCATAGCCGGTGACTGGGGGCTATTTTGGAAACATTATGTTTTAGTGCAGACCCCAAAGGCCTGTTAGAGATTGCCTTTGAGTCTTAAAGCTAGACTGCCTCCACTCGTGTACGGGGGGGATGCATGATAAAAAGTGAAAATGTTCCGCCAAAGTGAAATATCGCTGTAAGTGGGAGTGTCTGGGTTGCTGCGGGGGAACGTTAGAGGAAGTGGTAATGATGACAGCTCTAACTCAGTGCAGGTGCAGTAAAGCATGGCAGGTTGGTCAATTGCCCAGAACCCATTACTTCTCCCCCGAGACCAACCTTGTAATGTGCGAGGTACCTTCTGTAAAGGATTGACCTATTGTCAACAGAGAAATCTCTCAGGTTTTACATAAAGACACAAGTGTTCCTCACAAGGTTACGCAGGCAGGTTAAGAGCATATTAAATGTCTGAGTGCACTGTTTGCTAACATTACATATTATGACAGAAAAAAAAAGCTTGAAACACTGGTTTGCTTCATCGTTAAACCAATGGGACAGTTCCTTTGTATGGAATAACAGAGTATTCTAGCCCCTAGCAACATATTCCCTGCCTGGATTTCACGGTTGGTCTTGTTGGACAGGTTTAGTATTGGCCTGTTGAGCTGTAGGAGACACTTTGCATTTTCTAAGAGAGCACAAAGCTGGTGAATGTAAAATTCATGATACTGTTTCCTCTCTTTGAGAGCGCCTTTACAGGAGCTCGAAACATTTGCCACTGTGCCGGAGATGGGAATAGGATGACCTTGGGTGCCAGATACATCTCTGTTCCTGTGTCATCTTCAGACAGCCTCTGTTTGACCACTACCTACCAGATGCATTCTATCCGACACTTGTAACAATAGTGTAAATGGGACGAAAATTGAGCTCACCTTAAAGGCGGACTTCAGTCCTCTTGAAGGCTGAAAGCCCTGGATGAGCCCAGTGCCCAGTGGCGGCTCAGAGTCCTTGTTTTGCTTCCTGAGACGTGTGTAATCAGAGAGAAAGTCCTGCACAGATTACAGTCTTCAATCAGTCAGGGAGGAAAATGATATGTACATCATTGTCTCTGCAGCACATCCGAGGCACTGTCAGGCTGCATGCACATTACCTGTGTCAAAGCTGCCAGGGACATGACGAGGGAAACTGAGAGCCATCACGGAGCCGCCACTCAGGGGGGTGTCGAGTCTTCGAGCGCAGCAGCCAGATTCAGTCTCCATGGGGACTCTACTCTGACCTCCAGGATGTTGTTGACACCATTTAATGTACATTTTCAGATACAAAACGGCCCCTTTCATATCCGAAATCGTTTTCAATGGGCTGAGTAACACTGAAGGCCAGCTCTTGTCACCAAAAGAAAATATTGAGCGAACACTCACAGTTTTTCTCCGACTGCAGTCTGAGGAAGTTGGAGCTGTTGTCACATTTGACCTTGAGGTGCACAATAAAGACAAAGAGTTATTTCATGCAGTGGGAAAACTATATGACTGTTGTAAGTATTGGCTAAGGATGATACCTCCTAATCTTCTCATAGGTCTCTAGCATCATCTATACAATTATCTCCTCACTGTAAACAGACACATAGTGTGCATGAAAATTGTGCACAGGGCATGCAAAACAGCAGGAGGGAAACACTTGACAATAAAGATAACAAAGATTGATTACTCTTGAAATAAAACACAGTTAGGTCATAATTTCCCTGAAACAGGAGTGTTTCATTTGAAGCGGTGAATGGAAACTTCTGCATATGAAAGGACGATGGAAGATGATTTGCAGCCACATCATACTTTTCTGCGTAGCATGCAGCTTCACATTTAACCACCCCACCCCGACTCCATAAATAACGACCGAAAACAGATGACAAACTAAATTCACGGGCGCGCGACTGCAGGCCGTGGCTAGGTGGCGGGTTTGCGTAATAGCCCCCCATCCCGCACCAGGTATCTGTTCACCTTGAGAAGTCCAGAGCGAAGCGCAATGTCAACACAAGCACTCTCTAGCTCGACGATTCTGTTTGTCTCTTCTGGTCCTGCTGGGGCTCCAGAGGGAGGTCACCAAATTGTCTCTGGAATAAAAAAAAAAGGCACTGACCTTTGTTAAATTGGCCACATTCAGTAGACAGGGAATATCAGGTTATTGAGTTGATCCATGCTGTGTTTCCTTGCCTGGGGAAAATGATCTGCACTATTGTCTGCCTTCTGCAGTTGATCAAGGGCAAGCATGCGTCAGGAATGTAGAAACACGAGACACGTTTTAAAACGCAGCTTCAGATGTCCTAATGGTTTAAGAGAAAAACACCATTAGTACCCTGCTGTAAACAAAATGTTAAGCAGGATGCTAAGTGCTTTTCACTTGCCATTTGTATCCAAAATGAAATAAAGGCTTTATGCTCTACATTCTGTGAGATGCTTCACAGAAAAGACATGCTGTAAATGAATGCAACCGCAGAACCCCCAACAATTCATCGCACTGTACTTTCAAGTTGTTGATTCCTTGAGAAAGGCAAATAATAGTCATTTTGCAAAATTGCAGGCCTATCCTTCAACAACTGAGGAAAACAGTTAAAATTGGGCAGGGATGGGGAAGAAGCAGCCCTCTCGCTGAAGTATTTTGTATATTTGGGACAGTATAATGAAATAAGTCATTTCTGCCAGCAGTTCACATTACCTCCCAATGGTTAAGAACCATAATCCCAATAGCATTTTGAATTCTATCACACATACAGTCGGAAATGTTATTGCATGATTATAGTGTTCCTCTCGCTCTGCAAAGTTATTGTATTTATGCATTTTGCACATGAATTGGAAGGGAAGTTGAACACCACGTACAATTACACCGCTATTCAAACTGAGCTAGAAGAAGCAAAGCTATTTGGTAGAATAAAAACACACAAACAACTTGTAGTGTAAGAAATGTTCAAAATGATACCTGTCCATCAAAAAGCACAGCACTGAAGCAGGATAATTGAAAAAGCTTTCCTTTTTCCAAAATTAGACTCAAGTCGAATTGTGCCTCACAGCACTTTTGCAAAATGTGCTCCGCATAATGTTCAAGCCAGGTAGGCAACAATGAGCAACTAAGTGTGTGCTGCAAAGATACGTTTGCTTCAACAAATCAAAGCCGCCGTACACTTTAACTTGCATCAGTGTCGGCCTTTTTCATTTAATAACTGTACATTGAAGCTACCTCTCCAGATTCATTCGCTGGTACGTGACAGGCTCGGCTCGTTCTTGTGTTCTAAGCCGATGTTGATATTAACATGTAGGAACACAAAGAGAAGAGCTACAACAGATTGCTGTCAGGTGATCAGTCTAAATGACACTGTGTCACGCTCAGCAGCCACGGGATCTCTCTTCCTCCTTTTACCTGCCAAGCTGCTGGGGAGGATCGCCCAACGATGGCGGCTTTTATCTGCCATGGCCAGAAGAACCATGCCTCTTCCTGTTAAGAGGCAATGGCACTTTGTCAAGCAAGACAGTTATCCTGGCACTGACACCAGACAATCGCCCTCCGCTCCTCAATACATTTCCAGCTGTGGGTGTGATTTGCATTATAAAAGCTCAAGTCCTGAAATTTTATATATATATATATATCTCTATCCTGATGCAGAAGCATTCCTGGATGACACACGTAAAGAAATATTTCAAGGCACTCACTTTTTTTTCTCCAGGATCTGCCACACTTCACAACGGGAAAAACCATGATTCTGGTTGAAGATTGTCCCAAAGGTCTGTGTATCAGAAATTTCATTCCTGCAGGGGAGCAAAGATTATTACAATATTCAGATTACCGAGCAGGGGAAATTAATTGGACTAATTAACATACAAGTAAATGATGATACCGTTAACACATTTCATTAACTCAAACTGTCATTCTATGTTCCTGGTGCACTTGGTATTGCATTACAATGAATTGGATTCATTAAATTATGCAAATGAAAGGAACGACAAAACGGACGAGTCCCTTTTAACATTATGGGCCTCATTTTCTGACTCGTTCTCAGCAAATTGACGAAGACTCAAAAAGCATGTGCTTTTCACTCTGATTTACCAGATAAAGCTTTTCAAAGACGACCGTTTTGATTATGTTCACAGATACTAAAACCGGGCAGGCTACAATACATTTCAACTCCCTCGTGCCGCCATCTTGAACCTTATATAAATGGGGGAAAAAAATAGCAACAGTACCTAATTAGTAATTGTTCCATTTAGTGCAGGAGGTAAAGACAGTGATATAGCATGTGTATGTGCAGCCGTGTGCTGGTAATATCAAGCTCATACATCAAAAATGTTAGTTACACAAAAAATAACTACATTTGGTAAATTAAAAGGGATGAGAAACTGTGTCTACAGATTAAGACACAAAACTGATAAGATTATCGTTACCTCACAAACCTCTGCAGGGTTTGTTCAAAGTCATGAGACAGAACGCTCCTGACATTTCTGTGTGACATTAGCTTGTGGTTAATTGAGGGTCCATACCTCCCCATTGGTTTCAAGTGACTTCTGTCTTCATCTTAGCCGCGCTGCATGGGGAAGGTCAAGGGGTCAAACATACCTCTTGTCCTGCTCCCTTGGCTGTAGTGACATCTACTGGACTGCCCACCCAGTGTAAGCCCCTGCGGGGGCTGGGAGTGTGTGTGTGTGTGTGTGTGTGTGTGTGTGTGTGTGTGTGTGGGGGGGGCCTGTCTGGACGACATGCGTTCAAAAGGGAAACAAAACAGTTTGAAGTACAAGGAAAAATTCAAACTTGCCTTACGTTCAGTCATTTTAGTTTGAAAGATCAAGCTGCCCTCAGACAGCAGACATGGTACAACCAAGACGATTCAAAAGAGTTTCAAAATAAAGCAAAAAAAATCAAATGAAATTCAGTTGTAACAGAAAGTTTATACTGATGTTATATTGACATATTTGTACAGAAGATGTGACTGAGGACAGAACTTCAGTGTCTAGTACATAATAGAAAGATGAAGTTTGAGTGTTTCTACCGCATCTTGCTGTCTGATTTAAAGGCTTAAATTTCATTTCCTGAAGTGGGTCGTGTGGTGATGAGTGGGAAAAAAAAAGAAGACATTACATAATTGTCATTATGTATAACAAAAAAGGGGGGGATATATGCCACTGTTCAGTCTGGATGTGTATTCATGGGAGGGGTGATAAAAAGTAAAACAAAACAAAAAACTAAACACAATTAACATGTAAAAGGAAAATGCAACATAAAGTCAATAAAAAAAACAAAGACAGGAACATTGTACATTTACTGACAATGAGTGTAAAGCAGGGTTTTTTTTGGGGAAGTATACAAAACATGTTTTTTTTATACAAAAGGGTTAACAGCAAACACAATGAACGTGATGAGTGCAGTGCTGTTGGAAAGGGTACCGCTTAGTAATACAGAGAATGTTCAACTGCATGGTGGGACTGATGGAGCAAGATACTGGTGAAGGATTCCGCAAAGCTGTTTCCATAACAGGGGGTTTCCTTATCGCAAAAAAAAAAAAAAAGATGGAAGATTCAACAAGTACAGGTAACATTGGTGACAGCTTAATTCACCTCAGATTTGGTCCATCTAATTACATTTCTTCACAATACCCCAACATGTGTCAAGAAGCTGGAGGGGTGATTTACTTTACTCATATCACACAGTCACAAGTCACCCTGAGTTTGAAGTCAAATTTGGCAATTACCTTCAAAGAATGGCTTTTCTCTTCATATTACAATGAGTTTCTGTTGTTGTCGTCGTCGTTTTGTTGTTTGGAGGTCCTCCAAAAAACGTTCAACAGAAGAACAAAAAAACATTTGAATTGTATATAATGGAGCTGTATGAAAGATTTTGAACTTTTAATATCACAAATGCATTTTCTATGTAAAGCTTGATATAAATAGCGGTTCAATCAAAATATTTAACAAGCAAATAATGTGTTTCAACAGTATATCAACAGTATATGTTCAAGAGGAATTACAATATAAAATTTTGATTGTTGTTTTCATTTTCACCTACAAAATGTAGTCGGCGTGAGCAAAGTTTTTTGTTTTGTTTTTTTAAATAAGTGGAGGAAGGAGGGCTTGCTGATTTGCAAACAGACCGAGTGAAGAAAAAAAATAAAATAAAAATAACACACAACGTTAAGAAATTTGCATGGACATAAGCAATAACATTACTTCAGCTGGATCAAATTATCTCTGTTGTGAGATTCAGTCTTCGCCGAAAAGCAATACAGAACAAACCTTGCTTACCAAGGACATCATCAGAATACCATCGACAAAAGGCGAGGAGAAAATTGCTCAACTTACCAATAATTTCTCATGAAAAACACATTATTAACAAATAAGTAGATTCAAAACAAAATGGCATCCTACAATTGCAACTACACAATATTGTACAAAATAAGGCATTTCCTTGTGTGTTTACTGCAATGTTTTTTTTTCCCCAAACTTAATCTTTTTTGTTTTTGTTTTTAGTTTCCATCTCTAGTTTTCCCTCAGTAAAAACTGAGTATGAACGCAGACTGACTATTTCTGTGTTAAAATATATATATATGTATGTGTATATATATATATATATATATTTATAATTTTAGTTTTTCTTCAAAACTTGGATAAAAATGCAGGTGGGAGTACACAGTATGAGAGAGTTTGTAGAAGTTCATAAGAAGAGTGTAAATCACTCCATGAGTTCACTGGCCGCTACCGTGGTGACGAGCTGGAGCGGGATCTCTGCATTGGCCAGGATGTCCTGGGCGGTGCTGGAGCCCTGCTGGATGTTGGTGAGGATGAGGGTGGTCCCGCCTGCCGTGGTGATGATACTGTCTGAGGACCCCGCGGATTCCATTGAGGCCACCACTGAGCTGCCCGAGTTCACACCTTTTTTGTTCTGATGAGTTTTAATGTGCTTCGCCAGGTGGTCGCTCCGCATGAAGCGCTTGGAACATTCTGGGCAGACAAACTTCTTCTCGCCTGCCAGAGAGAAAAACACAGTTTGAAAGATAAATAGCTTTGCCGGTGAATAATACATCTGGAGAGGGGCAACCGTGCCATGTGTGTGGAGGATGAATTTCACAGGTAGGGAGATAAGTTTAGGGCGGCGGCAAGCAAGATCAATTTACTTGTTAATCACGATGCAACATGAAATAATAAAAGGCCGAACTGTGGCAGATTGTCTTCAAAAAAATTTGACTTCCATTGTGTGCTGTATGACCTACAGCCAAAATTAAATTGCCGCATTAGTCGTTGAGGGCCAACCTGTCCCACACAAAAACAATGAATAAATTTGCCGTGCATTTCACCCCATGGCTAACGTTCGTAATTACACAGGAATACTCTATAAAATTCAAAAGGGATCAGACGAGCCGACGGAAGGCTGCGTCCACGGTCCGTAGGGATAAAAAAAAAAAACAAAAAACAAAACACTGGCAAAAGCTACAGCTCACCACTGGCATCTCTTGAAACGTTCCTGTTACGTAATCTCATGTTAACAAATCTTTGAAATTACGGTGCAGGACAAACTGATTAAACATTCGGAACAGGAGAAATTACAACCGAGTCTGTGAAATCTGGATATGTTTTTCCACAGAGGTCTTCAGTCGTAACCTGACATTTTACATGTAAATCCGAGGGGGGACGAACCCTGTTATTTCTCACATGACTCACACTTCGCAGGGCACAAATGAACAAGTTTTTTTTACTGATGTTTTGCTGATGGGCGAATACCAAGGGAGCTAAAAAAAAAAAGAAAAAAGAAAAAAGAAAAAAAAAAAAAGCACCTGTGTGTGTTCTCCTGTGTCTCTGCAGCTCGTCGCTGCGTGTGAACCTCTTCCCACAGAACATCCAGCTGCAAACAAAAGGTCGCTCCCCCGAATGCCAGCGCAGGTGCGCTCGCAGGTGCGATGTCTTCCCGTACACTTTCCCACAGCCCGCAATGTGGCAAATGTGCTGTTTCTTCTTCCCCATGCTGGATCCTCTGAGACACACACACACACACACACACACACGAGCTGATTTTATTTCCCGTGCAGCGGCGAGAGCCGGTGACGACGCAAGTAGAGGCCGCGGGGGGATTTTTTTTGACAGAAAACAACCGGTTCGGGGCTTACTCACCTCCCGCCGGACTCTTTGCAGTTGGGGCAGGTGCACGCCACTCGGCGCAGCCTCTTTCCCTCCTGGCCCAACTGGTCCTCCTCGTCCACCAGCCTGACGCGGAGGTGGGACAGGTCGCTCGTGTTCAGGGTGGAGTCGGTGCTCAGCTGCCAGTCTCCGGAGTCCGGTTCTTCCTTGATCTGAATGTCTGAAATGAATGCGGACAGGCACGGGTTCTGGTAAGGGCAGGCCAAAAAGCCTGAACAGCTGGAGGCGTTTCGTAATCGAAATTTCACAAGTAAGACTCCACGTTAGGCACAATGATAAAATAATTAGTTGACTGACAGACAATGTATCAGGGACAACTTTGATAATTAATTAAACGTACCCTGTGGACTTTTTTGGGCCACGTGAGTGAGTGTGAAATGGATGGATGAACCTTGCTGCAATGAAAAACTTCACTACAATGTTTTGATGGCCGCAATTACACAAAAATGTTTAGACACTGAACGGCGGTTGCAGCAAAAACTACATTTTTACGACAAATTATCAACTCAAAAAAGCTGTAAACAGCTTTTAAGACGCGGCTTTGTTGATTTCCTCTGCATACGACCGTAAATTCGGATGCCTCGTGTTTTTTGACTGCCGGACAGGCAAATTAAGCAACTGTTGATTTTGCATTTGTCATCGCTTAAGGGTAAAACTATAGGCCGTTTTCACAGCGGACATTTTGACCTGTCATAGCGGGGAAGGCGCAGGTGTAATTAATAACATTAAGGACGGCTCTTCTCTGTTCGAGTGTCTCATTAAGCCATGACAGTGTGACAGTGAGCCTGCGTGAGCAACGCAGCCGCCCAGCAACCAAAGCGGATGAACGGAAATTCAGCCGTTGTCAATTTTAGCATTCATACGTTACTTGCTTTTCCTATCATGGCATGTCGAGATGTCATCTGTGAGAAATATCTATTAACTGATAAATTGAAGGGGGGGGGGGGGGAAGTTGAGATTAATTTACAATGAAAATAACTTAAATCCGTACAACAGTACAGATCGGCAGGAGCTCTGACAGAGTAAACACGCGTCACTTGGGATCGTGTGCTTTGAGCATCACCAACACATTTCCATTCGCTGCCATTGTGTGAGGGCAATAATTGCAATAATTAAGGGTAAATGCATTTTTTCCCCAAGTAACCTGCCAGAGATGGGTGTTAAAGTGCCAGGATTTTTAAATGAAAAGTCAGGAAAATAAAAATCAAGTTGGTAAAGATGGCATGGGGTCACTTGACTCCATGAACTAATAACAATTTCATGTTAATAAAAACAGACGCTGTACCTCCAGGCGTGTCTGGGTCTCCCTCCTGTTGAGCCACGGAGTTGACGGTCACCGTCTGCAGGTTGGGGATCTGCCCGGTGCTGATGCTGACCGGACTGGAACCCAGAGACAGGGTCTGCACCGGAGCCAGGGTTATCTGTTGGGGTGGAGTGGTGGGCAGTTGGAGGTTCTGCAGGTTCTGCACGCCCTGCACCTGAAAGGTCTGCCACTGGATCTGACCCGACGGTGTGACCGTCTGGGCTTGGATGATGAAGGTCCCCGGGTTGATCAGCTGCACGTTCTGCAGGCTCTGCCCGCCCGTCGCCACCGACTGCATCACCTGACCGTTGGTGGTCTGAACAGGCACCTGCTGCAGCTGGATGATGGGCGGGGCCGACGACACCTGGACGCCCTGCTCCTGATTCTGCTGGATGAAGCCTTCCTGGAGACCAGAGCATGAGTCGGCTTGTTCTGTGGCCACCGAGGACAGCGAGGAGTCTTGTGTCAGCAGACCGGATTCATTCGCTGGAACATGGAGCTGAGAGGAAGACGTTGGCACAAAAATCTCAGGATTTGCATTCGAGTTGTTGACTGATATCGTCTGTGAGAGGTGATCATCCGTCTTCACCTGACCCTCTGAACCATCCACAGGCTGACTTGCCATAATTAGCTGGCCGTCAGCGGTGACCCCCGTTGCTATGGTCTGAGCTCCAGACAGGCCCAAGGAGTCCAAGTCCACACTGTTAATAGGAACAAAAGTAATGTTCCCGGGCAAACCCACAGGCACATTAGTAACAACCTGACCCTGGTTGTTGAAGGTGGAGCTGCCAATAGAAACCCCCTGGATCTGCTGGACATTGCCAGTCTGTGATATGAGGTTCTGGTTGTTATTAAGGATGTTTGCAGTTGACGTTACACTGAGACTCTGGCTGCCATCAGGCAAGATCTGAATCTGCCCCGTGGCATCCTGAGCCAGAGTGGCCCCTTCCACGCCGGACGTGGAGAAGCTCAGCTGTCCATCGGCTGTCTGAATCTGAGGAATTACTTGGTACTGAATGTTAGGCACTGCATTGGCATTGGAGGTGGCTGTTCCCGACGTCACGAAGATCGGCTGACTTTGGAAGTTCTGGAGAGGAAGAACATACTGTCCATTTGATGTTAAAATCCCTTGACTTTGGATCTGTATCATTCCAGATTCATCCTTTGCTGCTCCTGTGGGCGTTAACACCTCCCATTTATCAGTCCCGGTGAGCTGAGTAGACGGATCCGATGTCTGAGAAGGAAAATGATTGACATTAAAAAAAATAAATGATAAAGCACCTGTTGCTAATGAAGTACATTGAAAGCAATGCCTAGCACCTTCTTCGATGTCGAGTTGCGGTGTGAATTTTTAAACTTATACATGTACCCAATTTTGGCCCAGTGTTTTGAAGGAAAAAAATGGTGCTAACACTTCACAATCAGCATCAGAAACACTGGGAAACAAAGAGCAAAATGAGCAAAATTAAGGTCAGAAATGTACAGTTCCCCTTGGTCCAGAAAACAGAACACTGAGTTGAAGAGCGATTGTTATGGAATGACAGCACTCTCATCATCGACAAAATGAACGAGAACAACTGGGCAAAGGCACCAGGTTAAATAAATGACACTGCCATTCTGTCACAGCTGTAATTAAGCACTGAATTTCCCATAGATACAAAGTCAGCTCCATTGCAGCTGCTTTAAAGTGAAAGCCTCTAAGGCTAAGTTCTCCTTGCCTCATGCCTTCTGTCATATTGGTAGATTTTCAGCAGCATTTTGGTCTCATTTCGCTGTGATGAATAAAATGAGTCTTGGTCTCAGCACATCGATTATATGGGAAATGGAACCGACACCCAACAGAACCAACTTCCTCTTATGAAAACATGAAAACCAAAGCTCGCCTGAAGAACATATTAAACAACATTATTTTTCCCCCTCCTGGCTCACGTTCCATTCTTACCATTCCAGAACACTTAAGCAACAAGAAATGTGCAGTTTCATATGAAATTTTCCATCATTATTAAAACGCATCGCTACTGAAGAACATCTTGTCAACAAAATTTGGGATAACAAAGACTAAATGTTACCAGCTCAAGCTACATCTTGACCCACATCAACTTATCTTGACTCATTAAAGAGCTTCATTTTCCCACATGCAATTGTGGTTCACGGTCAATGTTGCTGTTTTCTCAGAGTGTACAACAGATTAACATGAAAGCATTAGAGTTTGTTACCAGCAGGGTCAAATACATTATATATGGAAAGTCTAGTTACACTGCATTTCCAGGGATGAATGTACTGACATTGAATCTCTCATACAAAGGGGCCATTAGATTTAAAAGCCACAGTAAATGTACTATATTATGAAGGGGCTTTCACAGGACCAGAAGAATATGGGTGTTTTTACTGGGTCTGTTTCAATAGCTAAAATGGTAAAACAAACAAACAAAAAAAAAAACAACCAAACATTCCAGGTGGAGCAATGAGATATTCTCCTGCATTGATGCCAATATGCAGTGGCTGTCATGCCATGAAATCGGGGTCGCGACCCTGGCGACGCTCCCACCGCCAGTTTTGCTCGGCTCTGACTGAGGGCGTCTGCTGTAGCTGTGTCAGATCTAGCAGAGGTGCCGACTTACCACTCCGGCGGCAGCACCTCTGTCCACCTCTGACGACGGTGACCCAACCTTAGTGCAGGTGGTTGCTAGCAGGTCGAGGGGTGATGCCTGAGAGTCCTACCCCCAACGGGCAAAATTTAAAAGGAAGAAAGTGGGTGGCCATTAGTCTGGGCCACATAGTGTGACTCACTGCAAGAGAGCAAAGGCTGAAGTTTGGAGGTTAGAGGACTTTCTTGTCCTGCGTTGACCCTCCCCAGGCAGCAGCCACAATAACAGCCTGGTAATGTTTTGGACTGGCTGGGGCTGCGAGTTATACTATGTCGCTTCAATCCCAGCAAAGGAGGCGGGATTTGAGAGCAGCCTGAGAGGTTCAAATCAGGGTACAATACCCCCCCTCCAAGTTTGAAATGCGTGAACTTCAGTAAGCGCCACTCAGTTACTGAAAACACAGCAGCGACCTTATACTGAGAGCCATAATCCCGTGAGTAAAACCTTACCTGGCCGCCCCTGCCGTCCTCCTGCTGCAAAAAGTCGCTATGACTGCTGTCCACGTCCAAGGCAGCCATATCTTCTGGTTTCATTGGCTGTTCTGGGGCTGTGTGGTAAAAAGCATATACCTTGCAGAGTGAGAGCAGCCGAAGCTAACGTTAGCTAAACAAACCACATACTAACACATGCATCAGTCACGCTGCTGTAACGTCTGCACCCCAGCTAACAATACAGTCACAACCACCGTCGCCAATCCCCGTAGAAATAAACAGCCATGTCGAAACGATTGGTTTAAGGAGAGCTGACTTTTAGTGATGTGTCCTAGACAAGCTAACCTAGTTAGCTGCTAGTGCTAACTTAGCCGGCGGTGATTAGCACTATCACCGACAGGCATCTCTGCTAGCCTGTTAGCGAGCTAATGTAGCTGTAGGATGCCTGATGTAGCCTGTTAGCCTCCGTGGGTGAAGAGTAAGACAGATGTTACATACCAGTCATTGCTTGACTTGTCGTAAAACGGAGAGTCCTGATAGTCACAACCCACCGGACATGATCAGCAAATTATATTGATTGTATACGCGTAAAAATCAGGTGATAACTGTCAGATTTCTTTGTATTTTGATTGACGGGCGGTGGGTAACACAAAGGGTGGGGCCTCCGCTGTTGACTGGGAGTGTTTGCGTCACATACAGGAAATCCCGCCGTTCTTCATCAAGGTGATTGGTTACTCCATTTGCACACCGTGTTGTCATTTGCCAGTCGACGCGTCAGTCATGCGTTGTTGGACTCTTCCTGTTTATTATGCATTTTCATTTTTATAGTATCGGCGTTGACGTCTGTGTGTGTGTGGTGGTGGTGGTGTGTGTGTGTGTGTGTGTGTGTGTGTGTGTGTGGGGGTTAAATCGATTACTTTTAGCTTCATTGTCGTGAAAGAGATCTGTACAGTGAGAACACTATCTTGTTGCCTTTGTATTGTGCAAAAGTAACAAGTACAGCCCAAATGGGTAAAAGATCAAGACACTGAGGTGCACACAATTTGCCAAGTACAGGGGATTTATACTCATAATTTAAACGGGAGCATTGTGACCAGCAGCAAACACCAGTCAATTAATGTCCTGTTAGTTGTCACATAATGACATTTGCTAAGAAACAGCATTTAGACAGTCCCTCACCTTCAAAATCAGCAGTAAACTGCAATCACGCAGCTATTTTCTCAAGGACTGCTACTGTTTCTACAACATATTGTAATTTAGATATGTGTTTTAAACACACTTTTGCAAATATTACAATATCAATCATTATCACAACACTATGCACAATAGTGCCTATTAAAACACTTATGGGAATGTGGAGATCATGTGTTGGGACTGATTGTGAAACATGAGAGAAAGTAGTCCACTTTCCAAGATAAATTTCACTTTTTTTTTCTCTCCGGATAATGATTCTGATAACCTCACCTCAGGGATTTAATACATCATCATTTAAAAACAGGGATAGTAGCCTCCTATCACTGAATGAGTGTAACTAGTTGAGGAAACAATTAATTTCATGTATTTAAATTTTATTAAGTTCGTGTATTCCTATTTTCAAGTTTACAAAACAGATCAATTCTATTGATGGCCCTGATATCTGAAAATCTGCCTCTATGATACATCTGAATTCTCCCACAATGCCATTTATCCTTGCTCTTGTGTTTTTGAAAACTAACGGTTGCATGGTCTTACTTGTGAGAAAGCGAGTGATCAGCAAGTGTATTTTCAGATGACTTTTGTGACGATTACATGAACAAAAGCACACAATCAAGACACAATCTGATCGTACATTTGACTGGATCGCTTTCCTTCATCTGATTGTGCACATTACAACATTGTGAAAGTGCATTGAAATGAGAACCCTGCATGCTATTGTACGTGCTCTGTGCCTGTGATGCTATCAGGACCCCACTTCTGAGTATTATTTGTGGTGTGTCAGTTCCTCACAGTGCGCGACTGCAGTGAGGCTATTTTTCTCAACCTTCAATTCAAACTTGGCCCATTACAGCCAGACTACAAAAGCACTTTCCATGCACTCAGGAGCTCACTGCAGTGAATGGTGGATATTTCCAATCACTCTGCTGTCAATCCAAGTGTCAGGTAAACACAGGCCAATGGAAACAGCTTTTGAAAAACCTTGCAGCTGTGTCTGTCTTACTCCAGGAGTCCTTGGAAACATATCAACAATTTCTACAAAGACCTCCAAGTTAAAGGGAAAAGTCAAATATCCTAAAAGCAACATGAATGCAACACCCCACGGGACACAGTGGCCTACATCAGACATATAACTGCCATGGTGTTTGTCTTCAGACCTGCGAGTGTTGTCTGCAGCTGGAGCTGCAAACAAAGGAAATGAGATTGTATTGACAGACCTTGTATTCACCTCATGAGAGGAATCTGTGAAGTCTGTGGTGCAATTACCCAGTGGGAGATTCGGTACATCTATAAGGATTCAGTGTGATAGATATAACTATAAATAGGGCATCTATGACCTTCTCACCACATGAACACAGACCTCTAGCTTTCAGTTTTCCTTTAGGGAGTATGGTGGGGATATGTGATACAATATTTATATGATTTATTAACAAATCTGTGTGGAATTATGGATGAAAAATTGTAAGAAAAAACATTGTTATAAAAGCTTCTTCTCAATTTGACGTTGTTGTGGCATGGTGCAGAAATGTAAAGGATAAGAGTGGTAACTCAGTGTTTCAGATTAACATATTGACAGTTGTTTTCATGAAGGCCAGTCCAAGAGAGAGTGACCCCACGGAGAGAAACTGCCCTGCTGGAGGCACCTTGTGGGACACTGTAAATGGGACCTGAGACAGAAAATTGAAACTGGTGCTGCATGGAGACATGTGGATGGAATATCAAATGTGTGCTACAGACAACTCTGAAGCACATAAGGCAGCAATGATCATATTGCTCTTTGTCTGTGGTCCTAGGACTTAGCTGTTGTAAGTATAGAAAGGGTGGAAGTCAAAGTCAGCTGCATGAAAGTTTTTAATTGTGATTTTTTAAGTGGTTCAAGCTCTACATATTTAATAAAGACTATATGGATGCAGTCACAATCAGGATCAAAACAAAAACAAATAAAACTAAACAAAGAGAATTTGGTCAAACAAAGATAATGCATTATCTAATGCAGTTTTATTATAAAATAGTTGTACACACATAAAAAAAATAAACAAGAAAAATACAGTGTCTATAAAGTGATTAAAAACTTGTGGTCCAATTTGTAAGGTGCAATATACTGTATGTAGTACAGGAGTGCATAGCAATGCCAGGCACAGTGAATACATTTTGCAGATAAATTCCTCTATGAACAGAGACAGATTATAGTATACCACCAGTGAATAAAGATGTTTTCATGTATATCACATATAGTGAGGGTGGATTAACAAATAACCAAAATGTACTAGGTACATAGAATTGCACAGTGTGTGTATGCTGTGCTATATGTTATATATCACATGTGTAGTATGTACAGTAAGATGTGTCATTATTACAGGGTCTCGCATGGGAGTTCATATGTGTCTTACGTTTAAAACATCTTTTCTGCACTTTCTACAGATTAAAAATACAGAATCCATTTGAACAAATTCTATAATCGTCCAAAATGTACTGCAAAATACAACTGCAAAAGAGAAACTAAATTTGTCATGCCTATTAAACACTTTCAGAGACTCCTCTTCGCTGCTATGAGATTCTTTATTTCAACATCATACTGGCAATGTTTTATCACTCTGACAGAGACAGCAATGAATCAAGGCACAGAGTTGTGTCATGATAGTCCAAAACCAGTAAGAGGAAATTGTTGCATAAACCCTCATATGTGAACATGAAGTGTTATTTTAGTGAAATCCTGGTTCCATATTGATTTCATGTTTATTCTGAGTGTCAGACACAAAAGTCACACAATGGCAATAATTACAGCATGGCAACACGTTTATTGTCATCCAAAATAGAGACAATTTTGTCTCCATAATAATATGATACAATGCATTTATAATAACCATTAAATTTCCCAATACAATCCCTTGTGCATAGTTACTGCTCTTAAAATGCCTCACTTATTTATATGTTCATTTGTAACTCATACATTCTCATACATTCTTTTTTATCTATTTTTTTAATTCTTCAAAGGCCTTTGGTGCGCATGTGATTTACGACAGCAACAGCGTGGTCTGTTTTGTTGGGTGTGTGTTTTAAAACGAGCTTTCCACTCTGTGCCCCCCTTGGTCTGATGCCACTGTGGTTTGCCTCGGGCCGGAGTGGCACCGCCTGATTGATGGTGCTGACAGAACATTTATACCAACAGAGAATCTGTCACATTCCTGGACTCGTATTTCTCGGAGAGGTTATACCAGTTCTTACCATCCACCTATTTCACATGATTACGTTTATGGAGACGTTTAAACTAATTTGTTTTCCATCATTAACCGGTGGTTGTGTTTGCATTCATATGACCCTGATGACAGGAGAACCAATGAGATTACAGTTCATTCCTTTTTGCCTCTCCTGTGACAGAGAAAGGGTTGTCATCAAACCTTGAAATAGCCTGTTGAGGATGCACTCGCAAAAGAAGACACTTTGTTATGGTGTTTTGTTCCTATAGAGCATCTGCGTGATTCTAAATAGCTTTATTACTCACTCTGAAAAGATTTATTGTCACATTATGAAAAACAAAATACTCCATGAACCAGACCACTGGGAACAACTCGTCAGTCCGTCACCCTCAAGACTACAGCAGATGAATAATCTTCTGTGTGTGGGGTTTAGGTTGGCCAACACCACCACCACCCCGAGAAGAATGCAAAAACAGTTTTGACTCAAGCCCCCATTGTGCTCTCCAGAGGATTTGTATGGTTTCACTTAGAAAACAGTCAGCTAAAAAACAGCCTGTTGTTGCTCACAAGACAGTATATGGGTGTAAAATGTTGGTAGCAACAGCTACCTTGACCTGCTGCATGAAATTTGTTTAAGCGATTAAAAAAAGAAATGGTGGTTGATGCTAAAGCTACAAAGCAAAGTAAGCTTAATGTTATCTGATATACACAAGCTGTCTTCCTTCTTTTGTTCCATCTAACCACAATAAACACTATCCTATATTTTGCCACTGATCTCAAACCTTAAAGACTATAATCCACCTTATTTCCATGACAAACACTGTGCTTTGTAGTGCTAGCACAGGCTCGGCGCCATAAAACATCCTATCCAAAACTTGGATATGCAATGCTATCTCTGTAAAATGACCATTTTTATTCAATCTTTTTGTTCCCATCAAAAGGCCATTTTGTTCTCTGCAGTCTTAATGGTTACACGATATTCAGCAAAGCACTGCTGATCTACAGCTCTTTGTTGGGACTCCCACGGAGAACACAATCTTACTTTGGAGCACTGCGGCTGCAGCCATACAATTCCATCAGCATAAATGCTTCACAAACACTTACACACAAAGTATAGGGGCGAGAAAAACACTACTTCAGACAACAGGAATCGTTTTCTGGTTGTGCTTGTGGATTGTGTCAACTTCTATTTTCGTACTATACGGAATATCGTAAAATGTGGACTTTTTTGTGAAAGAAATAGTTTGAATGAATATTTCTTTTATTTAATTTTTTCTAAGTGTGTATTTTTCCCTATTGTTGAGGGATGGAAGCAGCAAAACGGAAAAACTTAACAAAGATGCTTTTTTTTGTCATTTTTTGAAGATTGTAGCTGAGAACCGTAGGGGCATTGAAGGAGAGGACACATGTATTCATCAATCATAAATAAACTAAAAATTGGAAATGAAAGGTTAACTCAGTCACTTTAGAAATAATCATTTTAACTGACCAACTCTTCTGTCCGAAACACCTGCATCCTGCATGTGACCTTCTAAAATCAGCATCACTTAACAGATATAATTGTAATTGTCCCCTCTCTGCCACAGTCAGTGTCAGCTGTGTCTTTTAATTCTCTAATCAGTGGTCGGCAGGACTGCTATCACCATCCCCATGCAGCTTCCCACTCAATACAGACATCCCAAAACACACACAGACTGTTTTTTTGTCAAATGTTTTATTGAGTGTAGACATCTGGGCTACTGTAAAACATGCATTATCTGCAGAAGGGGGAGAGGAGCAGGTGGCATTGTCCCCGCTGTCAGCTGTGTCAGTGCTGGCACCCGTGATGGAGATTAATGAAGTATCTGGAGAGTAATATGCTCCTTCAAATGCTGCTACAATTTGGAGTGGGGGCCGATCCTGATCTTAAATAGCAAAGCTGTCAGGGTTTACTGAACCTGTGCTTTGGCACATGAGAGGAGGGGGTGCGATCGTACAGGGTGGGAAACAAAAAGTGAGAAAGTGACAGTGAGTATCAGCCCCCCCCAAAATGCCAGTCAGTTATGTAAACAAACCGATTGTTCTTGTGTCACTTTTTCTTTGGTGCATTTGGTGTATTAAATTTGAAAAAGATGATGTCTCCATCTTCAACAACGTAGTTTCTTCCCTGTTGCCTGTATTTCCCAGCTGCCTGTATGGTAACAAAAAAAAGAAATTAAAATAAAGGCTAATGGTCATATAAAACAAATCAAACATTGTATGATGCCCAGATTATAGACTGCTACATACTTGAGCTATTCATTCATTGACATCATGGGCACTATAGAGCCCATAATAAGAGTGTATATTATAAATAAAAATAGAAAATAATAGTGCAGAATTAGTATCCAATATATCCTAATGCCTTCAATAACTTGACTCTAATTGCAAATGTTTTCTCTCCCTCTCCACACACACACAGGGACAGGCACACACAAACGCACGCATGCACACGCTTCCAATGTTTTGTTCAAGGGGTGCCTGAATTCCCACTGAGTGAATAATCCTCTCTTCTGCCTATTTCAGTTTCATGTGCACGAGCACAAAATTGTTGTTAAATAAGTCTTTGATTATGGCACTATCAAACTTCTCAAGGAAACAAAATAAGTTCCAACATTTCTTTTGTATACAGTAAGTGTTTGTTCTCCTTCCCGGCAAACTCAAAATAATTGACTTGAAGTGCTAATACGGACAGGTTTATGCATTCTGGTTCTGCACAGCGCACAATTAATTAGAAGAATCAATGTCCCTTTAAAGGCTCAGGAGACCATTTAATCCAAGCTCAATACAACCAGAAACAGTGGATGGAGAGGGAGACAGGGGGAAAAAATCAATGGCTATTTGTGATTCCTAAGTATGTATTAAACCAGACATGTCTAACTGGTTCATTTGCACTTGAAAGCAGCCATCTGGAGCAGCAAGCTTGGCTTAAGCAGATATGATTACTAATAATGTGATATCCTTGTACATTGGCCCTATTCAGGCAGCCTATTCCCACAACTGGCATTAAATCGCATGGACCTTGGCTGCATGTTGTTATGAGGCTCAAAAAGGGATTAGCAAGAGAGCATGGAGTGAGGACCTGACACTCAGATCTCAACCTCGGATAACAATGGCGAAACCCCCCCAGAGACGGACACATTTCACCCTCTGTTTGCATCTTATGAAGGGGTGTGGACAATACACTGCTGCTGCATTAAATATTGAATGCTTATTTTTTAAAAAAAGGCTTGAATAGTAAAGAGATCTGAATGTTTTCATAGGGCCTTTCCACGCCGGTCCCCACAGGTCCCTGTGTGTCACCATGATTACATTAGCCCAGTCTGTAAGTGGGCACATGGAGTTGATGGAAATGATAGTGGGATTGTAACAGCGTGGTCTACAGCTGCTGCTCACACACTACAGCGTTAACTTTGAATTACGTTGAAAAAAATATAATTCTACAGCGTTGATTAATTGATTATTAACACCTTCAATTACCAAATGACAGTTTACTGACGTGAGACCGAAACTAAAAACAACACGTGTAGTAGGAGTGAAAAAAAACCCCAAACATTTTGAAGTAGCCTATTTGCAAAGTACCTGCTGTAGTTGGTGCCTGGTTATTGTCTTCACAAATTCACCATGAAATCAGTTATTACATTTGACAGGCTTGCACACATGAACAACCCACAGCCCAGTTAAAAGGTCAAAACAAACACCGACCATCATAAAAATAAGATATGCAAGTCACATTTATGTGCTACGCATCCATGAAACAGCCCTTATTCCAGGAATTTCACACTTTATTTAACTTGCCGCTTTATATCACTGTCACATGCCTGCGGTGGCTTGGGGATTTGGCAACGGAGAGCTCTAAGCTAACAGCGCGCTCTATAGATCTGATAAATGCCTGGTGAGGTGAAGAAGTGCTACCTCTGAGCGACTGTGCTAAGCCACGAGTAAGAACTACCATCAGCCAGTTAAGACACATTGTGATAAAGATATGCACAGCTGGAGCAGAATGGCAGTGTTTAGAGCCAGAATCAGCTGGCTTGTCAGGAGTGGTGCTGGAGAGTGTGCAGTAATTTCTTCCCCTGAGTAAAGGTGAAGAGCAGTTTGCAGTAGGAGCTGTGTGGCGACTGTCAGCTCCACTGATCACAGGAGACTTTCCCTCATCTCCTCTGGCACCCTGACTGCTCACCTTGACAGCGCTCTCGCTGCCTTCCTCTTTAAAATCCTGGAATTTCATTACTTCCGCCATAATGAAGCCCCTCTCAAAGTCTGTGTGGATCTTCCCTGCAGCCTGCGGAGCCTTAGTTCCTTTCTGTCACAGGGAAAGGAAAAGAGAGGACAAATGAATTGTTTTGGAGAAGATGGATTACAGCATGCAAGCGACATGGTGTTTGATACGGTGATAGTGTTGCGAGCATCACTCTGGGGTGTTTTCAGTCAGGGGCATTCTTGCCTCAGTCCTGATTTCTGGATAGCTTTCCACTCGGCTGTGCCCTGCTAGGGCGGCCTGCACGCCGATAAGGACCCGGCGCTGCTATCAATGCCTTCTGATTCCCATTCCGTGGTCGTATTGATTTCTGTCCAAGCAATCTTGCCTCATTGTGGGCCGCTGCTCGGCTCTCTGGTCATCACAACAAGAAGACCTGGTGTTGCAGGGAGAGGCCAGGGTGGTACAGACCTCACTGCGTCAGGCCTTACACTCCAGAGTTTGGTCATTCAAAGACAAGCATTTAATAACATTTCACTATAGGAGATGCAGGGCTGTACCGCTAAAGTGTGTCAAACGGTTTTGTTTTCCAATTCTTGAAACTGACTGACTAGACAGTAACAATTTTACCTTCAAAACATGCATTAAAATATGTCTCTGCAGTTATTTCAGTCCAATTATTTAAAAAAAGCACAAAATAAAATTTTAATAGTTTTATAAATTCTTTGTGCTCTGAATCCTATTTTAACACTCCAAGACACAACTGGTGACTGATAAAATGTGCAATTTATATGCGCTGAAATAATGGCGGGCGGAAATGACAAATGACCCAAATAAGTGACGTGGGCTGCTGTGTATCATTATGACTCCTGCCTGTCGACCTGCTTGCTCCCTCTCTGCTCTGCGGCTCTGTGCTCAGCAACTGTTGAGCAGTTTTAATTATGTATATAATCAGGTTGGGGTCAACATATTTCATGCCAAAAGAATGATGCGTATTTAATGACTCCAATACATTACCATCTCTTTGCAATCTCATTGACGGAGTGCTTGTGAGTTTAACTACCATTAATCAGCATCAAGGTTTGTCTATCTGGAGAAAAATAGATTAAGGGAGGGATTTTTTTCATATGGCGCATTACAAGAGATCCACATTGTCCTAGTTAAGAGCTATGCAGAGCAGGCTGATAGATAATGGTCACCTCGAGGCTGCCTAATAAAGCATGTTAAAGGACTTAGGAACACGACATTACTGAGTGTAGTTTTTACAATGCAAGATGTATTGGCTTAATATAGTTACTCACTGATGCTTACCTGACTAAATGCCCCTCACACACAATCAAGGCTGGCTATAATCAGTTATGTCGCGGAGGACAAGCGTGTTTTTGAGGATGCCTTTGAAGTGCTTTGAGACTTTTTTTTGTAAACAGCGAGGACATCAGTCACGCTGGGACGAGTGTGCGCCTAAATCCGGTGATGTCATTCGACTTAAATGCAATGCGGTCTGTGTTAAAAAAGAAAACAAAACAAGAGGGAGTGAGCTCACCTTTCCCTCTGGCCTGCACAGAGTCTGGGAGCCATAATGAATTTGACCAAACTCTGTGCTTGAACTTGTTTGCATGCGCTTCATATCATCTACTAGAGTACATTTCATATGAATCTAAAATCATATATAATAAGACTTGCCCTTATTTAAATGTTTGGTATTCTCATTACATACACCATTATAACTTCATTTTCTAATCAGAAACAAAAGAATGAGGACAGTTATTTTAGTTCTTTATGCTGATATTAAATTTCCATTTGTGATCAAAATGCGAAGATGTAGTTAATGTTGTGAGATAATTACCTATAGATTTAGCCAATTTTGTAAGTTTTATGGACTGATGGAAAATATAGTTTAATATCAAATTTTTATCAGAGCATTTTCTTTGGCTGTTGAACATAAATTATCTTGAAATGTGGTTTAAAATATCTGTCTTAATTCTGTTTATGTATCCCGCACATTCTCAGTGTTTCATATTGATTTAGCTCAATAAGAACACTGAAACTCACACATCTGGAGATCTTTTAAAAATCGATGTGTGTTCCTCTCTTTGAAAGACATTAACACGAAAACAGGCTGAGACATTAAAAGATTGCTATGGGCTTTCTCCACTTTTTGAAAAACAACTGTTGTGTCATGACAGATCTGTCATACACAACCCAAACACAACAGTCCTGCCATTAGTCCTCCCTTCATGAAGGCGATAATGTTGGGTTTTTATTTGGAATTGTGCTGAGGCTGAATCAACACATCTTTTAAACAGTTTCAACATAAACTAAACATAACAATCTTCATGAAGGACCATTGTATTAGACTGTTGCACCTAATAAACTACCATCTGGAGTGTGGTGTCTTTGAGTTGATAAGTAACTGCAATTTCGAGTCTGAATTGTAACACACTTTTCTGTCATCAGTGCTTCCAAATAAACATTATTTATAGCAGTTTATTCAGCAAAGAGATTCAAGGCATTTTAGAGGATAATCTGGAAAAATTCTTGATTATTTGTCGGCAAAATGAGAACATTGGAGAGGTCCACATTCATCAACTTAACTGATTTGCTTAGTGATAACTTCCAAAATAGATTTTTCAAAATGGTCTTGCAATGTTGTTATGTTTATGGGATTGGAAGCATTTTGCATTGTTAAAGTTTGATTTAAATTTGCAATCCCTTGGCATGTGTGATGGGATGGAAGAATGGATTTGATTATGTTCAACTCAAAAAGTTACTTTGCTGCATTAAACCCCCTACATGGCCGTATAATATGTAATTCCTCGCCTGTCAAAAACCTTTTAATTTCTGTACTCAATTCTTTTATTTGCTCAAGAAAAAAAAAATTACACAATAACAGCATGCAAAGCCTACATCTGTATTGATGTAAGTCCTGCGATCCCGTTGCACAAAGCTCTTGGCGGGCCAGGCTCAGTAAACTGAGACACACAGGGAGGAGGAGCCCCCAGCAAGGCCCACAAACAGTCGAATGAAAAGCGACATCAATTTTGGCACAGACAACCTCCGTCACACAGATTAGGCAGGCACAATGCACAGGCTCCTTATCTCCTGCGGCAGGAGGAGGGCAGGCAGATCTGCACAGGATGGAAACATTCTCATGGACGTAATGGGCAAAATCAATTGTTGCCCTCCTCAATCAATGTAGCCCCCACTTTCACTGTTCAGCAGCTCACCAGTAATTGAAGTTATCCTTGGCCTGTAATGACTAGCTAAAGCACAACCATGACAAAGTTGAAAGTGTGTGATATCAGTGACGGGTGCCAGCAGGGTGGAACGTGGGACACTGTGTGTGTCCCTTTGTGTGTATGTGAGTGTGTACATGGGGTACGCACCCGCACACAGCAGGCAGCTGGCTCTTACCCGAATGGTCCAAGCGCGGACCTCATCTGGTCCAGCGGTGAAGAAGTACTCCAGCTGCAGGGCTGCGTAGCCTGTCTTGATGATCTTGCTCAGGGCGCTGGTGGGGAGAGACATTTCAGCTTGAAATCAGGGGGTCTGAACTGTTTAAGTATTCTTTATTGCCACAACGCCTCGACAAAGTTCACTTCAGTGGCACAGCCCCATTCATTCCAATATAAACTCATTAAGTGAATAAGATGGGTCACTTCATTTCACATAAGACATTCAACTCTCCAATGGTTTCTTTGATTAATTAGAAAGCTTACACTCATTTAGCATTTTTAAGAATTCAACCCAGTGCCTCGCTCTGCGCTGAGAGAGAGAGGGGGGAAAAAATCTGCCGTCACAATTTTTCTCTCCATAGAGCTTTTTACACGAGAACAATAAACTCAAAATGCCCATGTTATAATTATACCTACAGATGACAGATGACAGTTAAAAACTTAATTTAGAGGAAAACCCTTTGACTGAGTTGTTCAGTAAGAAGAGGGATCCTTTGCTTTATAATGGTAATTACTCTGCCATTTATTATTCTATCAGCACATGCAATTAAAGGAGTGCATGGAGGACACAGCTGATAATAAAGTGTGGGGAGACTGAATGCTAATTAACCTCTGAGTCTTGTGCTCCGTGCAGTACTTCTGCCTCTCCTCTTCACTCGTGTCCTGTAGCTGGCTCTCCAGGCCGCCGCTGAAGGGGATGACCAAGGCTCCGGGGTCGTGACTGTCCACCCACTCCTTGATTTTCACCAACCTGATAGAAGAAATATTAAAAAAAACAGATCAGTCACAGAACTAGTTGGAGGTTTTGATTAACACAAAAGTATTTGTTATCTGCATGATGCATGCATTTTCAGGAGAGCAGCTGAACATATGAGTGTTTGCGAGAGAGGCTGCGCTCCAAAGGTGGCATCTCTTTCAGAGAGGGTGATTTCTTTCCAAAAGTCTCCGACAAGACGTTTAAATTTGACGTTTGTCTTTTTTTAAAAGAGCAGATGCACGGCTTTAACGTGCCCTTCATCGCTTGTGGTGAAAGAAGTATTTAGATTGTGTACCACTAAGTAAAAGCTGCAATATAAAAATGTAAAAATATACCAGTAATTTTAATATCAGCTAAATGTACTAGGAGTATGAAAATCAAAAGCACCCATGCAATATTGGGATATATATATTGAATTTTAATTTTGCATTAATGTGTAAATAACATTATAATGTTGTGTCGGTTGTGTTGGACAAGGTGGAGGTAATTTAGATCACTTCATATACTGTTGGACAGATTAATCTGCACATATATCAGTATTTTAAAGCCATTTCACTCTCAAAAAAACAATTTTCTTAAAACAAGCGATCAAAAAAAATCTGGCACTGTAGTGAAAATATTTGAAACTCTTTTTAGTTTAAATCTCCTTTAAAAAAAGTTCCATAAAGAAGTGTCTGCATCCTAAAACAATAAACAATAGGGCAGACTGCTGCACAATATAAAATTATTTAAAACTTCAGAAAGTACTTCACAAAAGTTGGGGGGAAAGGGTTGGACTATTCTTTGTGCACCTGTAGATTACAAACACTTCATTACAGACTAAATTGACTTGACGTGAAGGAAATGTATTCCTTTTTAGTGGCTGATATTATTTTTTGTGGGGGAAATAGCCTGCTAGTGGAGTAAAAATGCTGAATTTTACCCTGAAATATTATTAGAATTATGCTTCGGTAAATATACTTCATTGCTTCCTTACCACAGGTCACAACACACTACCTAATTCTTACTATAAAGGACAAAGAAAGTCATTCACCTCCTGAGTGTCCAATTGAACATACAGCCAGGAAGGAGTAGAGCAACTACCCACAAAGTCTTTCCTTACTTATAAATGTCAATTTCTTAACTGCCTAAGTTTTTTTTTGTTTTGTCTTCCAGTCCAGCAGGACACCTGACATTGCAGGACAAAGATATCCTTACACCTAATGGTAACTCGCAGTCAGAACAATATACGGGGGTTAGGGCAATTATGAGATTAGCCCCACAAGCTCTCAGGCCGGGATTGGACAGGACTCAAAGAACAGCATCAGCCGAATCCATTTTCACACGGCGGCCCCGACAGAGCTCCTGGGCTGGATTGATTCTAAGGGGTCCCTGTCATTATCTGTAATCCTAGTTTCCTGTTTAAAGCCCATAACAATCAAAGACTGGGAGGGACCCGACCACCTCAATACCACATCTATTCCAATAACAATGTCACTGCTTTATCACCTACAGCACCATATCACTGCTCCTACCTAATGATTATCAATATACAATATATGACAGAGTAGCCGGTGCAGGAAGAGCACAGTTTTGCTTTGATTGGATGTTTTTCCCAACGAGCCGCCGGGTAAATATGAAATGCTTCATATGCCAGTTTGTCTGTTGAGATGCACATCTATTAGGAACCGTAACCTAATATTTCCCTTTCCGTTCACACTATTTTTGCCGAATTGATGTCTGACTGCCACCGCAATAAGGAGGTAGCCGATGTCTCACCAACAAAGGACGGAAAAATAAAACACATTTAGTCAAAGTCAAAAACCCGAAAACACAGGAGATGGCAGGCGCTCCAAGAGGGGAAAAAATCCAATCTGAGATAATAACAGATGTAGTTTGTCACTTTTAGCAGCACAGCTGTCTATTTGGTGGCACGTTATTTGCATTCCTCAGGTATTGCGTTCTCTACAGGCGGCTGAATAATGATTCACAAATCACTCTCTCCACACCAGTCAAGGGCTGTGATCCTTTGAATAGACCATTGTACCTGAGACTGTAATTGGTGAAGACTTGACAGAGCTGAGCCAAGCCAGCCAAGTAACAAAGAGGCCCTCGGAAAGAAGGCTGAGGGATGATTTTAATAATGCGAAGCTGAGACGGAGAGCGTGAGCTGCAAATGAGCACGGGGGGTCTCCGGGTCCTTGCACTGAGTGACACAGGACCAGACAAACACCTTGCCACGGGAACATGTAACACCCCCTTCTCTCAACTCCAGAAACAAAGCACTGTCAATTAAGAGCCTTGATGCTCCATCAACATGACTCCCAAAACCAATCCTGTCGACTACGCCGCTGCTGCTTTGCAATCTGTATTTATGTCCCCTCCAATTATTTGTGTGAAGTTTTTTGTGTAAATTGGGGGAAAGAATGTTTATGTAAAACATGCAGCAGATATTTTTTGTCTTGCTCTCATCTTTCTGTCATACGTGAAATTCGAAATAATGGGTGGGGTGGGGTGGTGGGTGTTGTTTTCCACACACCAATTGGTCTGTTTACAGTTTTTTGCTTAATGTCATGTACAGTATTCCCTCACTTTCAGTGACATTTGCAAAACAGGCATGACTTTTTGAGAAAACTGAAATTACTTGAGAAATTCTAGAGTACAGACAAAATGTTTTTTTTAAAATTGTTTTACAAATCTAAGCAGCAAACACAAGAAGTGTGTGTGTCCATGTCTTGTCAGTCTGCCATTATGTCCCGGCACTGAGTGCCATTGCTCACTGCTCAGTTAATAGAAAGATTCAGCACTTTCTGGTCTTGATATCCCTCTTTGAACAAATGATGCCTGAAATTTTTATTCTTTTTATAATGGAATTCCAATGGCCTTTGCTGCAAATCAAGTGGAAATTTTTGCATATCAAGTGGGAAAAATTAAATGTTAACCACGTTTTAATGTGATTAAGGGTGACAGGGACATTATTTCTGCTAATCATTCACCAGCTTGAAGGCTCAAACAGGGCTGAGGAACAAGCCGCGTGTTTGTGCTTCTCCCGCTGCTCTCAATGCAAAGAGAGAAAAATAGTTTCCTCGCGCGTGCTTTCATCACTCCTCTACGAATATAAAACATGAAAGTGCTATTTACGTCAGTTTATGCAAACTGATCAGGACAAGTACAATCTTTGCAACGCCATGCAGATCTTCATACATCTGTTTATCTTACATCTAGGGGGAAAAAACAGCTGTCATGTTATTTGTTCTAATCTTTAGATTTTAAGCCTGTTGTATTTACAACACATCTAATTTAAATGACAATATATCGTGAAATGACAAAATAAAGAAATCCAAACAACTGGAGCTTCCACAACAGACTGGCTCTGAATGGAGATGTCCCACAGGGGGCCACCCTCTGGAGCTAGTCTATTTGTCTTTTTTGTGCGAGAATCTTGGGGGGGGTAGTAATTCCTGTGTTTCCACATGCCTGGGGCTTCCCTGGGCTTTGTCAGTGCTTTGATCTGCTTAAATGGCTCAGGAGGGGAAAACAATCGGAGCTCCTAAAGTACAGGGGCAGCTACCTGAGACAATGACCTGGGCCTGCGTCTGACATACATTCATACAGGTTGGCTTTATCATGAGAGCTTAGCCAGTTAAGCCCGTGAAAGGTGGGCCATCACCTCCAGTTTGAGTGTTCCTTTCAGATGCAACCGAACGCTGATGGACCCTAAGACTAATCCACTACCTGTGTCCCCTGACACACCCACAGGGAGAGGACCCCAGCACCTGAACCTGGGTATAACAGCCAAGCATGTGCCACTGGGCCATTTTACACATCTTGGCAGCCGCTGGCCTTCATGCCAGGCACAGACTCATCAGGTAATAAACCCAGAGTCCCCTCTGTCTTGCTGGTCCCAGGCTGCGGGGACGAGCAAACTAGGGGGTTAGGATGCTGTGGCAAACAGCGTGTTCCAAACCCCCTCCCCTTTCCCTCCGCCGAGAAGGGAGAGAGAAATGAGAGGTATGAGCTCATGGCGGCGTTTGAGGCTGGGAAGTCGGGGGCTCTGTGGGAAGCTTTTCATCCTCCCAGTGGTGAGCTCCTGAGCGACGAGAGTGCAGACGCTCTCTGCTCCCTGCGGCCGTGGCCGGATGGGAAGGCATTACACATCAGCCTCGGAGAAGAAGGGAGATCTGACGCGCACGCGCACACACACACGCTATCGCCAATATTGTCAACTTCTTTCAGCCTTCAAAGCAATCATGAGTTGAAGGAAACAGAACACGGTGCAGGCACAATGGGAGCAGCTTTAATTAAGAGCATCATCTCACATCATACCTCAAACAAACCTCGAGGGTGTGCTGGTAACAAGCTTTTTTTTTTGAACAACTTTCTTTTCTTTGATAACTACCCCCATTAAAAATTTTAAAGACAAATCTTGTGACTTTAAATGTTTGCACATGATGGATAAAACCCTAACAAACCACCATTCCCCGTTTTGCCTTTACGACGGCTGATGAGCACACGTTATCAAAGATGTAGCCATATTTAAGTCTGTTTGTATGGTGGATGGGGGTGGGGGTGAAAAAAAGGAAAACATCAGAAATTCAAACAGTAACCCAGAGGAGTACATTCTACATCACCCAAAATAATTCTCTATATGGGGTATCCATGCTGTCATTCACGGCAGTTGACTGGGTGAGAGAAAATAAGGGGGCTGGGGTAGAGTGGGGGAGTCATCACAATGTGACAATTGTGACAAGAGCAGGCAAAGTGTAGCGCCAAAGAACGCCACATGGATTTCTCCATCTCTTTTTTTTTTTTTTCCCCAGGATGACAGCTTAATGTCTACCACATGCAATATTTATTCTCATCGTGTGTCAGACTGTCTAGCTGTCCTAGGGAGTACAAAGAATGCCACTTATTAGAATAAAAGCAGAAGGAAGGTAATCAAGGACATATGTAACATCAGCCAATCATGCCCCCTTCCAATCCGGCATCGTTTTTTTTTTTTTTCTTCTCCCCCCTTTTCACAACAGTTCCAACAATAATCCTGATAATAAGCATTCAGGAGCTGTATGTGGCAACACTAAATTCATTTATTTGTCTCATTAGAGCTGCCAGGGCTGCAGGCTACTCACTGTGGCATGTGTGTTTCGGTCTTAACCTTATCACAACGACAATAAAAAGCACGGCTAGACAAAGTCAAAGCGATCAAAAAGTATCATTAGACCGACTTGAAACTAGCAGACATGTCTTTTTTATCTCTGCGATGTTAAAACTGCAGGCTTTACACAGGAACAAATCCCACGGCGCCTTCAGAAGAAAAGCGGGCATGTTGTGCCGTGACGGAGGTGTCTACATACATTATGAACTGTGGGAGGCTCACTCAGCATTAGGGTTCTTTGGCTTGGGCCTGATAATTGAGGGAGAAGTGACAATCTGTCTTGGATTTTGTAGAACAAACTGATTTCTTGCAGGGTCATTAGAGAACAAACAAGAGGAGAAAAGTCTCTGCTGGACTCAAGTTTAGGGTCTGTCTCATTAGTTACAACAACAGCGCTGTGCCTTCACCACTGGGACACAACAAAGACAATAGGGTGACATGTGACATGTCAGCAGCGTCCTTTCATTACCTGGACTCAGGACAGTCAATAAACAGGCTAACTGGACCGACAGGACTTTATTAGCACCATCTGTTTCAGTTTTACTATACAACCTCTCATGTTGTTTTCTCTCATTGAAAGCAAGCTAAAGGCATCCATTAGGGCCGACTGTGGGCAGTAGGGTACACATCGTACCATGGGAAAGTGTTTCTCAGGATCCCACACTGCACAAGGGGAGAGTGGACGACTGTGCACAAAATACAAAAGGAGCAAGTGATCGTATATCTCCCACACCGCTTTGAAAAGTGAACTCCAACTCCCTAGATAGTAGTTCCTAAAAACTTGGATGGAGCCAGTGGTTTTGCACTCAATAAAGTTTCAGTTGTGTTTATGGGAATTATGGTTTGGAGTAGCTGAAGTGGGCTGCAGTGACTGCTTTCATGGAGTGGCTTTCAGTGAATCATAATAGTCACCCCCCCCCACACACACCCCAACTCAGTTTTTCCTCTGCCTGCAAATGTTGACAGATACTCAGAAATGGGTGGCTGTTTGTCAGACTGATCATACAAAAAAGAAAAAGAAAAAAGAAAAAAAGATGCATGCTTAACTTATTACTCTTCAAAACCAAAAAATGGATTTAACAAAATACAAATCAGCACTAAAGCTGTGCAGACGAAAGATCTTTTTCCTTCATGTCTTTTGTTTGGAAATAGCTTGGATGAAATGGGTATAACCTCACCAGACAGAAGGCCCACACATGACACAGTGATATTCCTGTCACAGCTTCCTTTGCTTTAATTGCCAAAGCTCCTCCTACAGGCCAACTTAAGTAACAGACTTGGCAAAGGCATTTTCCTGCCTTCCTCCTCCTTCCTGAACGGTGGAGGTGTTTCTTTTTAACTTAGAGCTAAAGATGTCACCATCCGCCCACCCACTAAAAAAAACATTAAAAAGGCCAAATTGAAGAACACGCTGCAGTATGGAACTATTTTGGCTGTGTTTACCTGGTACGTACTGAGACTGAGGTACCCAATGCAACACAGGTCGGTAGGCAAATAATGTTCAAAGAGATCAGGTATTAAATATGTTAAAATTAAGTACATAAGAAGACAAAAGAAAAGTATACACAGACTGAAGAGATAAGTACACATGCCCATAGCTTTACATATATATATAAAAAAACAGATACGCAAATACACACACGCACATATACTGTATATAGTTAATAAAAGCTTCAAGCAATGGTAACCTGCAGTTCTTGCACTCACCAGGAGAACTCACATCGCAGAGGCACTCACAGACAGGTCATGCTTACTAGTTTCCTTAAAGGTCAACTCATTTTCTTAAGAGGCACCACTTTACTTTAATGCACATTGTACAAAGGAATGAAAAAAAAAAACAGAAAAAGAAATGAAAAGAAAGAAAAAACATCACTGTATACCTGGGCTGTTCTCAACTGGGTCTTTTATCGTTGCAAAATGTGACTGCTCCCCGTTCTCCGAGGAGGATGGAATAAATATGTTATATCAAAGCTATCAAAAGAAATAAAGAGTGCTAAATATGACGAGGCCCAAAGCTAAATAAACTATATCTTAACTGACAAGTGAAAACACACTAACGCTGGGCCGGCTGCAGTTTCCACATCATCACCAGTCCTCTAATGACCCTCTCTAACACCCAAACTACGGTATGTGATGCAGAGAAAAAAGTCTTCCAGGCAGCTCACTGACGCCGAGGAAAGAGGAGAAAACCTCTTGATAGACTCTTGTAGATGCCATTCCCTATCACGCAATGCCTCTCAGTCATAAACACATGACAAATGCGGCCTTAATCATTTTTTACGAGCGGGGATGTGCAGGGGGCAGTGCATGGCTAGAGGGGAGAGGGGAGCGGTGAGCAGCAGGCGGCCCCCTCTGCACAGAGGAGAGGGCTGTGTGGTAAAGTCTCCTCTGGAACATCACTCGGGCAGCGTGCCTTTGATCTCCACACCGCAATTACGCCAGCATCCAAATGAGCATGGAGTCGCCTCTGAAACAGACTTCAAACATGCACATGTACGCATTCTCATACACATGCACTGTATAGGATTGGAGCCATGTGCTCCTCTCAACAGTAAATGATGTACTGTCTCCAGCAGAGAACCTGGGGATGAAAGGAGGCCTTGCTCCTCGTCTGATCCCTCCATTAATGATGGTTTGCTAAAGCTAATACTGTGTATTCTTGTCTAAACAAGGGCAGCTTGGTATGTGGTTCCCATACTCCAAATAGAATGATCTCTGTTTACAATAAAATGTTTTCAGAGACTCAAAAAGTCTGATAAAACTACTATAATTGCCTATGTGTGTGTAAAAAAAGGTGTAATATTCAACAGAGTTCTCCTGTCTCTACAACATACTATTAAGTGGGTGTAGTAGTAAAAAAAAACAATTACCTATCCTACATAAAAAAAAACAAAAAATATTGTTTGGTGGAGCATGTTGCTTAAATAAATAACACCCACCTCAAGCCTGACTGGCAACTCATACTCAACAAAGAACAGCAAGTATAAAATAGTACTTTAAAATAAAAACCGAAAGCACAGGAAAATGGCCTGAATGGGTGTCCTGAGAGACACCAGTGAAATTGGCTTATTTGCCTCATTCTAGGATTCGCCTTCTTTTCCTTCACACATTAATGCTGAGATTGCAATTTGTCTTGCCGTTTGCTATGAATAGTCCTTAACCGTATCATCATCTCAACTGTGCTGGTGGAAAAACACGGGAGCGTGGCGACAGCCAAATGGCAGTCTGGCGTCTCCGCTGCAGACTAGCTGCCATTAGGGCTGAGAGCAGCATTTATTGTACAATTAGGGCCAACGAGATCTACCTGTAATCATCTCCATACAGGTGTGAGCTCCTCTCTGGACAAGGGAAGTGACTCATCACCTGTCAAACATCAACACTTTGATGTTGGCATTGTTCACCGTGGAGCCCTCGGGACACCTGAGCACTACTGTTTGCCTGCTTAAAACACACTAAGATTTATTGCATTTCTCACACACACACACGCACGCACACATGCACATTCACAGGCAACATGAAAAAAACCCCTCTCTTCCTAGTGATGACGGATGTTCCACATACCATGAATCATTTGATTTATGAGTTCTCCTCCTCCCCCCTGTCTGACAGTCATACTTTCGTGTCGGGGCGTTTAAAAAAAAAGAGTCATAGGTAAACAACTTCCCTTGTAATACAATGCTGCCAAGTAAAGGACTAAAAACAAATTTTGCAAGAACTGACACCACGATCCTAGAGGGCAATTGGAAAAGTGCAATGACAATCCACAAGTTGGTGTTATTGACGAAATGGCTGTAGTGTGGAAAAGTAGCCCTTTTCAGATATAATGGATGTCTAACACCAGCCTTCTAGATCATCTCTCACTGTGGCCAGATGACAACATTACTATAAAAAAGTGTTTCTAACCTAACAGAGCACCGTAGAGCTAGAAACACAGTGAAGTTTGCATCAGTGCATTAAAGGTCCTCCTCAGCCTGTTGCACCTGCAAAAAGAAACATGCAAATCCTTGTATATTAGCATAAAAAATAAAAATCTCCTTCTACCCACTGAATACACACAAAGTCTCTGTTGTCATTGTGATCGGTAGGAATCCCATGACTGTAAAGTGAAAGCTTGTAATGCTGCTTGAGTAACAACATGAAGACAAATACAGTCATGGGAGAAGAACAATTTCAGAAAACTTTCAAAGGGGCTGTATGTAAAGTTCTCTGCTGTCAAACGCTGTTTCTTATTGGGAGCAGGTGGTGGTGACGGTCGCTTGCCGAGAGCTTCAGCCTTCATTGCATTTACAAGACAAGTTTGTAATATGCGCTTTGAGCAGTGCAACTTCTTCAGGGCAGGCTGGAGGCTGGAGTGGTTCTCTATGGGAAAGTGACACCACGGGCTGGCCGGGCCCTGGCTAGCTGGTTAGCATGCTAAGTGAAGGCCAAAAAAAGGGCATTTATTGCTAATGCTTGCCAGGTAGCAATAGCAAAAACTTACATATAGCCCCTTTAAGGGATGTTATGTTATTAAAGTTATTTGTGGTCTACAGATATAAATTATTTGTTTGGCTTTGAAAGTGCATATTTTTTTAATCATTTAAAGCTCTCACTCTTTGATATCATATGGAAATGAGAAATTTTGATGGAAAATTGAGACCATATGCCAGTATGTGCTTAATGAAGTGCAGAGTCTGGAGGCTAGTTGGGGTTTGCAGAGCTGGATGTTGTGTTAAAGTTACTTAGTGCCACCTCCAGGCACATCTTCTCACAAAGATATGGCTGTTATTGTCAGCAGGAGGCCACAGTCAGTATAGATCAACAAGGCCAACACACACACACACACACACACACACACTTCTCACACCCCAGCACATGCAGTATGCAGACGCATACACACACACTTTTTAGGCCAGGAGTGCAGATTCAATCAGTTAGTAGAAATCATAAATAAGGAGGGAAAAAAGCACTTTGGCGATGATTAATAAGTGCAATGATTTGACTCCAGCCCGTCACTCAAGCACTTACCATTTGTTCTTTTTCCTGATGTAGTCTTTCTCAGAGAGGTTAACAAGGTAAATCATTGGTTTGGATGTCAAAAACAAGTATTTGTTCAACACTTCAATCTGCGATTAAGAAAGACAGGGCAAGGGATGAGAATCTGAACTTTCCAAAGGAGCCTTTGAGGACAGCACAGACAGAGGCGAAACAAGTTAAACCAAAAAAAAGGGTCTGGTGCAGAGGCTCTGTGGGGAGAGATTATTAGGCCTTTAAATGAAGATCAGCACAGCCAGATGTCATTACTTGCACAAAAGTAATGTCAAATTACAATCAACAAAAGACTGTGCATAATATTAACTACTGATCTGCACAAGAGACACGTTGCTTGAAAACAAAAGAGGTGGAAACAGCAGTTGTACTTTCAGGTCAGATAAAAAGATTTGCAAGATAAATCACATAATTGTGACTGCAACATCAAAGGCTTACCTCCTTGTCGTTCCAATCGTGATAGTAGCGGACGTGTTTCTTTTCATCCACTACCCAGCTCTTGATTTTGCACATAACGTCCTGTTTGGGGTTAAAAGAGAATGAACAAGAAGCCATTAAAGGAGATGAAAAAGAATATAAACCCAGCAGGGTATGGGGTAATTATTTCCTAAATGCATGGCATCCTGATGAAAAAAAATGAACAATGGCTGTGCTCGCATTCGAGCAGGAGTGGCCTGGCTTTGACGGGGATGGCATGCACAAGACCCCCTTCCCTCCTTTAAATCCTGACAAAACGCCTTCTGGGACATCTTGCTTGGAGTCGCAGTTTTATACTTCACTATTCCGCTGGGACTGTTTAATGAAAAGAATTGAGAGAGGAGACAAAATTGGAAAGAGCAAGGAACTAATTGGAAGTTGGTTAGTTAGGTGTAAATTATTGGGCCTTCCTCAGGCACTTTGCAGAATGTGGCCGTACTGAATAAGTACTAGTGAGGTACGGAACAAATTATTCACTGTTTCCTCTGGAGAAAATATTGAGCATTTCCAGCTATATGTGCCACATTCATTACTGAGGTACTTGTGGGTTGAGACCACAGGCAAGACTGGGTCTTGACAGGATCTGGAAGCGGAAAGGGTGGGAAAATGGGAGGGAGGTAGTTATAAAATTTGTAATAAAGAAATTGAGCCTATTATTGTTGATCCAGCCCCAAAGAAATTAGCGGAACACATTCTTTTTGTTCCTGTCAACTTGACCTCCCCCTTCATATAAAAACTCCCCCACCCCCTGCAACACTCCCCCTACCTCCTTTTCCCTCCCCAAACCCTTGCAGCACTTCACAATCACACTCCCTTTTGAAAGAACTGAGGAAAAAATCCTGCCAGAGCCTCAATTACACAATGGCAGAAAAAGCTCCACACACTGACCCCCAGCCAGCTGCATTCACTCTCTGCACATCTCTCTCCACAGGAATTCTAAAGGCCTTTTAGTCAGGCAGCCAGAGTGCAGCCAGCGGGAGAGAGCGCAGGAAGAGCTGCATACACTCCGCCCGCGCCGGCCCAAGTCTTCACAGAGAGATTAATCATCTGTGAAATGGAAACAGCAAACGGACGGTGACACAGGCTGAACCCGCTCCAGGTTTCCCTCATCAGCTCGCAGCCGCCGTGCAGCGTTCCTCTAACAGGCAGGTGTTAATAAAAGGCATATAGGTCCCACAGGGGTCAAACACATACGCCTGCCACCATGAAGCGCCGCTGGTGGGCCGGCTTCTTATTATTGTTTTGTAAGGATAGGGATTTTGAGGATTCATCTGGACAAAAGCGGCGAAACATTGTTCTTGTAAACACAGTGCCGGCAAAATGGATTTGAATCTTTATAACAATGCATACGTATGAGCCCTGTGCTGCTGCATGCAAATAAATATTGCTTAAAGTCACCATGAAAAAATATGTTTGGTAACTCTTTCAGCCTGAAAGCAGAATTTAAACATAATATACTATTTTACAACAAATTTAAAAAAATTTCTTCACAAAATCACATTTTCTTAAACTCAGGTTGCAGAAGCACGTGAACCAAAGCTGAAACCAACAGAAACATCCTGTTTCAGAAGGGAGTAAAAAGAAATAACCCACAAATACTTTGCTATTATATTCAAAGTATATTATATAGTAACAACAATTCTCCCTCAGAGTAAAATACTATGGTATAATGTTTCTGTATCTTGCATGACAGTGGACTCCTATGCTGCCCACATACCTCTTCATGATCATACTTCAAAACGTAAGCAAAAATATAAAAGTCATCAAATCAGACTGTCTAATTTGTTAGTAACTATATAATGAAATCATAAAATTACGTTGCCCTCTTATTCTAATGTCACCAAAGGGTAGGATAAAAGCGTTTTTTGCACACGAAATTTCAGTTCCACATAAAACCTGTAGAGCTCGTGGAAGTGATAGTGGAAATTAGATCTTATTTCAAATGCCCCAGCGTCGAGGACAATCTAAGAACATAACCACCGTCTAAATAGTCGCACAGAATCCCCTTTCATTTCATAGTACCCCATGGCTCTACGAAAGAAAGTACGAGGACTACTCATCTTCTAAACTGTACATCTTTAGATGCAGGGCTGATGCATGCACTGGATATAGATGTTGACATAAACGTGTGTGTGCCTACACGCAGCTGAGCATGGACCCAGCCTGTGAGACAATCACACGCACACGCGCACCCACCCACACCCTCATCTAAAAGCTTGGTGCAGCCTTTGATAAGCACCATTCTTTGCCATCTAAAGAGGTCTTCTATAGATTCTCACTTGCCGACGTGTGCACAACCTTTGACAAGTAATGTAGATCATTTTTATTCATTGCCTAAAATTGTTAGCAATTATGTGTGTAAGCGGCCACCTGCCTGGCCTGAATGGCTCCTGTCTGTGGGGCTACAGGGGTGTGGGGAAGTGCTTTTGGCTGTAAGGCGGAAGGCGGGGGGGTGGGGGGGGGAGGCAACCAGGAAAGGGGCCTCTGCAGCAGGTGAAATAGCCCCTCTCGTTAGCGTAATGAGTGGTCGGAGCCTCGGTGTGTTGGGGCCTGAAATTGGGCATGCCGCTCCGAGTGAAAGGCCAGCTCCCCTCACGTGCCGGCCTATCTCAACCTGCTCCGATGATGGAAGGGCAACATGAGGCATTTTCAGCCAAATCAGAGCTAAAGTTGGGCACTAAGCCTCATTACCTTAACAATATGACCACCCCAATGCGTGTGCATCCACATACTTTTCGATCTGACATCCAGAATATGGATTTTTTTTTTCTGATCTAAGCCCGCATTTTGCCCTGCACCTCGCTGGGTTTCACTGACAATCCACTGTCAAAGAATATTCCAAACATTTACAGTATTCATAGCGAGGTAAAGGCATATGTGTCACCCACTGCATGGCCTTGCACAATTTTCCTGAGCTGCTGTAGGTGTATAAGCATGAGCAAGAGCTGTGCCATGATTTGAGTATTACTTTAGATGAAAAGAGCTGTGTGGAAACACTTTCATTAGCCCAGCGCTGCGACCCGGGGTCAGCAGCTGAATAAGTAACTCTCTATTAATGATTTCTACAGCAGAAAACCCCTGACCCCTGATCACTTTCAATCTCAGAAAGGGAAAAAATGGGGCAGGGGGAGGGGTGAGACCTATTGGAGGGAGATTAAAAAAAACATACTTTTTTTTCTCCTCCTTGGCCATGTGTGTGGGAGGGTTATTATTTGTGCCTTGCTGTGAGGGAGAGCAAAGGGCCTGCTGGGACATTGACTCACATATTCTGGTTTGAGTTTCTTGTCACCGCCTCTAATGGCCGTCTTCTCCAGCTTGTCAATAACGGGGCCGATCATCTCCTCATCCTTCAGCCTCAGCTCCTCGTGGATGATCTCCATATCCCTCACTGGGTCCACTGTCCCCTCAACATGGATGATATCCTCATCCTCAAAAACACCTGCAGCGACAGGACACAAACACAAACACAAAAAGCATCAGTATAGAATTTTTTTCAGTAAATAACACTGCTTTACATGAACACATGTAGTGCAAGCAACGGAATCAATGACATTGACTTCTTGAGATCGAAAGTGAAACAGTGATTAGATTTAGCCCAGAAAATCATTGGCTTTGCAGAAAGAGTGGGAAAAAAATAAACATTGCCATGAAAAAGCACAGTGGGTGTCACAGGAAAGTCATAACAAATACATAAAAAATACTCTGGAATACATTTAATCTTTCTTTTTAGCATGCAAGTGTCAGAACTGTAAGAAAAACCAGATTAGAGTATAAAAGTAAGATCCACCAAAATTGGCTTTAATTTCAGCAAAACAGTCTTGTTTGTCAACCTAAACAAGAGTAGCAGGTTTGTTGGTCATGTATTTCCTGTCCTATTGTCTTAAAACTAACAGATATTAAGTTGAAAAATATGAGCAATAAACACAAGTGAGTAAGATTTCGCAGAAAAAAACGTCAACAAGAGGACAGTCTTCCCCTAATCACCAGTGTAGCCGTGGCTGCACTGGTGATTAGGTAATGAGGCTCTGAAGCAGACCATTTAGCCAGCAGTGGCTCTCAGGACTCAGTCTGATTCTCCAGCAGGGCTCAGCGTGAGGAAGGGGGTGGACATGGGTGTATATCTGTCACATGAGAGTGACAGCCTTTCACATTACCAGCGGCAACCGTAGTGGACCATCTGAACGCGGTGCCGATGCATTCTTTAGTTTGACAACCCTTACAATTTGTGCACCTTTGTTTCGTAATATCGCTATAAGTAGCGATTCTGCAAAAATAAAAATAGTCCACTACCGCATGAATACAAGGTATGCAATAAAATGGCACTTAAGTTCAAGGTATTACTGGCAATAAAAGAAGAACCACTGTAGCTATTATACTGTTGTATGCTATGTTACTATCTTATATTATTAGATTACTACAATTGATGAAAGTCAGAAGCTAGCATTTTAGAGCTGACCAGCGGAGCTTGTTTGAAATATTTTACATACTGTGAAAAGGACTAAGTTCATCAGTGACAAGCAGATGATTATTTCATTAAGGTGCGTCATAAGCTTTGTTTCCTAAGCTATACAGTCCTGTGTGTCTCTTGAATGTAGTGGAGTAAAAAGTCTGTGCTGTAAGTACAGTGGTTGACTGAATTGACTATATTATACACCAACACTGGAGATTTATGTAAAGCACTGTGTAGCTTACTTCGGAATGTAACTTCAAACCTTTGCGTAAATCAGTCAACAACAGCGAGTTGCGAAGTATCACTCGTGGTATAATGGGAATACCATTTCATTCAGCGGGGAAGTGGATGTCACGCGAATGATCACTTGGCTTTAAGTATTGCCGTGTTGAGGGACACGATGTTTGGAATGTGCGCGCTGGAGTGTTATCGACAATCCATATTCACGTGTTGACACCTGAGGGACTGCTGACAGGTGAGGCCCTGCGAGATGATCGCGTCACCGGCACGATCCACATTACTCATCACGTCATCCCTCAACAAGTTGGAACGGTGACACAGGGAGGAAACATTGATGATTCACACAGCTTTGCATAGTTAATGATGGGAAACAGCACACCTGACGACGGGGCTCAGGTCGGATCGTGAGAAAGCCTGCTGAAGAGACTGTGCGGCTGCAAACATAGCGCCCACAACTCCACTGATCACACCAACATTGTGTCATGTTAGATATTAGCAACACTAGTGATGCGGCTTTATGGCAAGCAGTATCGGTCAGCAAATAAGTCAGTAGCAATTGGATAAATTGCCATGAAATGTTGTACAGACTTTCATGGTCCCTAGAGAAAGAATCCTAATGACTAATATGATCTCCTGGCTTTTCCTCTGGTGTCAGCCCCAAAGCCCCATTTGTTATTTTCAATGAAATGTCTCGGCATCTGTTGGAAAGGTTGCCATCAAACTTTGGTAAAGACACGGCCAAATGATAACTTGACTGGCATGCTAATGCGCTACACTGGACACCTGCAGAAGTTTGCGTTCAGCTCAAAAACAATGCTGTGCATGAGTGTCAGAGATGCTAGCTTGTTTGCACGCTCTTGATCCTGCTCACTAATAAGAACCAGCGCCGCCGAGATCAGTTCTGAGTGCTTTTAAATTGTAAGGGACACAAAATTGGAAACTGATCCAATATGAACTCCCCAGTGATCTCCCACATGCGTAGAATATCATATCATATTCCTCTACTGGGTTAAGGAGGGATAAGTACCTGATTTTCTGTAGAACTAAAGTACAGGGCTTTTGCAATTTAGCATCACTCGTCATTAGCATCGACGCAAAAAAAAAAAAATAAATATACAAATCCTACACCAGTGGCTTTATTACTCATGCAAGTCAACAGAAGCTGTAGACTTTTGTGCAAGCTGTCATCCTGTGCGTTGTCCTCATGGTGAAATGAACTTATCCAATTACTCTTTGCCTAATCAGGCTGTTTTGGTTCCTCTCCTCTTGCAGAGGTACTCCACAGTATAAACAGTTCACTTACGCCACACAGAAAGGGGCTAATCAGCGGAATTATTGTTTTGCTGCTCCAATTTACAAGCTCCCTGTTCAGCGCTGATTGGAATGAAAATTTGCTATTGTGTCTGCATGAGCTCAGAAAATATAACACAATGTAATCATTTTGTTAGCTGCAAGAATATACATATATTATGAACAATTATGATGTACAGATTTGATACACTACCCCTCCGATAGAAAATGTATACATTCATATAACTGTATAATGTATGAGTCTGTTGCTTTGTTTAGTATATTTATATATATATATATATAAATTATGACCGAACAGGTTTGATAAAGGTTCACATGGTTGATAAACCACTCATGATTGGAATAAATCACTGTTAATGGAAGCATTAGAAATGACTATATAGACAAAAACACATTTCTTACTTTCTTAAATAAGCAATCAACAGTTTCTAACCATCATTACATGTCTTAATAGAAAAGCTGATAAATCAAAAATTCAAAGGGGGCTTTGAAAGAGCAGGAGCAGCTGATCACTCACTATTTAGTCATCAGCTGACACTCTCTCCTCTGACGACCACATATTCCAAAGTAATTTGCTTTAATTAATTTCGCCTAATTTAACATTCGCATCTCCTTTACCCCCGCCCCAGTCGAGGCTTCGAGCTGGAGAACAAATGCACAAGGTGAAAAGAGAGGAGAGAGAAATCTGAGGGGGCAATCTCCACAATTAGTCCTTTAACAACTGGGCCTGGGCAGGGGTCTGTGAGGACAGCTCTCGTGAGGCTGCAGCGCCACACAAAGCCACGCGCAAGACGGCAAAAGCACAAAAAAGGAATACGAAGAAGAAAAAAGATGTTGGAAAGGCCCAGTCTCAGGAGTCAGGTCCGTCTATTTCTGCCTCATGTCAAATAGTGTATGTTTTGTAGACATTATTAACAGGTGCTCCTTTTCTGACAGAACAAAAGGATTAGATTCTAGTGGTTGACTGGCGTTCAATGGCCTGATTAGGGATCAGGCTAAGCTCTGCAAAATTATGGACTTTACAGCAGCAGTGCAGGCTGGTGTCGCCTGAGAGGACAAAACTCTGTGAACTGACATTTAAAAATAAAATATATGTATATTGCATATGTACATGAATATATATCATTTACTTTCTTTGTGTTTTTTTTTTTTACATTAACCCCATCATGGAAATATCCCCTGCATCACATGTAAGAACAGGTATACACTGAAGAAAGGAACTAAAGGTTGTTTTTTTTTTAAATCTCTATTTTCCCTTTGCACCAGTTTAACACTTGAAAGCAGCAAGCGGGCTGGCGCTAGTTTGTATCATTACTTTTCTGTCAGGTACACAGACAAGGCAGTCATCTGAGTCAAGTTGAGATCAATACTGATTGAGCTGCTCCCCCCTTGATGTTGCTACCTGGGAGGATATGTGGTCAACATAATTCAGTTAAATTACAGTATTCACTGACTTCTAACTTCCTGTGCGTGTTTTCACATGCAAGATGGGTAAGAGCACATCTAAAGGACTTGCATTCCTTGCACTGCTTTTAAAATGTTCATGCAAAGTCAGTGCCGCAATTCTCCTGGTATTCAGAGCAGTAAAAGCTATTTTACGAGTCTGTCAGGCAAAGCACGTTATGGATGTCTTCCCGGGCATAAAAACACTGGCAACATGCACAAGGGAATTTATGATCATTCAGGAAGCATCTTCCTGATGTTCATTTTAGGATATGTGAAATTAACAGTAATTTGGAGCACGTTGCTTCTGTAACAGAGCTTGTGGCATTTTGAGCCTTGTTTCTTTGCGTATGTCGGCAGTGGGTTCGGAGGTAACACCTCGAAAAGTGTCTCAAATTCCTATGTAATCTACTGTCAGAGGCAGTGTCTCAATCCAAACTCAGTATTTAAGGTGCATCTTTCTACCATGTTTGATATCACTGACTGACAATAATAATAATTAAAAATCTACGGGAAAGCCGTTCAGACAAGCTTATTCTGTGTACAGATGCAAAGTGAAGGTATGGGGGGGGGGGGTTTCAGTTTTCATGAACTCTGACAGAAAACAACAGCGTTAATTCCCTTATCATTAGCTTCACCTCTGTCATTCCATTTATTTTGCTCAGCCGTGGAGCATGCGGGTGCCTTGATTGAAAGGAACTGTCATATGCACACCACTGTTGTCCCACATCATTCAGTGAACAAACCTTTTTAGATCCTTAACTACTACAGTGCCGCTGATTGCACAGGCACCAGCAATTTCCTAACCAACCGCCACCTGAACAATGATGTGTTCAGCTTTCAGGCCCTCCAGCCTTTCAAAGGTGAATCATTTCACAGTTTGGAACGAGATCTCCATAGCAACTCCTCTTTGAAGGGCTTAGAATCACCATCCAATAATTCTATGATCACCGGGCCTTGCCATTCCCAGTGGTTCTTTTCACAGCGGACAGGCAAGGGGGGCACGAGGAGGAAGCAGGAAGATTCTACAGTCTATTTCAGGCAATTCATCTTGCAGCCCCATTAGAATTCAAAATATTGCGACCTTCAATCACCGAGCATGTTATCTGGGGCTGTGGCGATCTCCAGTCAAGATGGGTAGGCATTTTGCTCTAATCATCTTCGATGAGTGGAGGCTGACAAAAACGCTTCATTCTCGCTGAAGCAAAATGCTCATTTAAATGCTGTGACAGCACCTCAACACAGCCCGAAAACACACAAAAGGAGGACAATCCCCAAGCTAAATGAGCTAGATTTAGAATTGCAGTATTGGATAAAACATCTAACACAAACAAAGAACCATGTATGACGCAGGGCGATTTATTTTTCTAATTCACATTGCAACATTACTGTTGTTACTCACAAAAAAGGTATTAGTAAAACAAGTAAAACAGATGCAGGGACCCAGACTGTCAGACACGCAAAGTATTTTTCCGTGCAATATTTGTAAGCTTACTCTTTATAAACCACTGAGACAAAGATATATACACAATTTGATAATTTGAGGAATTTTGGTAAGGGGGCATTGATACAAGCATGCACGACCTCTGGTGGGTACAGTAATTATGACAGGGGCAAAGGAGGAAGTCAGGTGATGTCATAGTGAAGAGCGACAAAGTAAGCTTTGAGTACAGGTTGAGGTGTATGGATGGGGGAAACAGAGAAACGGAGACTGGCGTTTGTTTCCTGTATGAAACAAGGAATGAACCTGGTTTCTGTTATTACTGTTCCCATGACAACAAAGGTCTGCTGCTAGTATGCTCCGATGGGTCATATCTGAGGTTATAGGGACACGCGACCTATGTGGTCGCTTAAGTTGGATAAGTCAAAGATAAATTGGTTCCTATTCTATATCTTTATTCTCAACAAATCCCACGAAAGTCTAAAAACAACAATGCACTGAAGCTTCTCACAAGTACTGCCATTCTACCACAAAGCTGATGTAGCTTGATGCTGCGTTCTATAGGCCACCATCAATGTCGAACAAGAAACACATCAGTGAGTGAGAAGACTTGTTTGAGAGTCGACTTAGTCATCAAATACTGAAATGATTAACTGGAAGAGGACTGGCAAAGTGCTAATATTTTTTTCAAAAAAGTGTTTTTATGTAAAATAAGGACAAGCACAGCAGCAGTAATAAAAAACAAACATTAAAACAACTACTTCAGACACAACATACCTACTGCACCTGGTGCTACCATGATATGTGAGGTCGCCTTTACTTTAATAGCTGCAGGTATTAGCTGCAGGCCTTCTCTTCAGTGTTTGTGATTGATCACCATTTTCCTGTGTTGTTCACCTGCCACCTCCCGCTATTCACCATGGTGCATGGACCATTCTCAGCAGAGCTAGGTAGAAAGCGAGAGGACTCTCTCCATCATGAAAACAACGTTAGTTCAACTAAATTTGTCATCGATTTCTGATGACGTTGGCTAATCCTTATTACAATGAACATGGCCACTCTGTCATTTATTCTTAGTCAATGCCACGTATACCATCCTGGTGCCAAAAACATAACATATAATATACTTTTGTTCAGCCTTTGGATGAGCTCTCTCTTTCAGACAATTCATCTGCAAAAATAAAAAGGCATTTTTAATAGCTACTTTTGGTTGAATAAATTTATATCAATAATGACTGCAGCAACTGATTGTGCAACCAAACTGCTGACAAATTCACTTATTGCCCGATCTGTTTAGATAGTCACACACACGTATGTCACTGAGCTGGCGGAGGTTTTTTGGATGCTTGTCAAGTTTGAAAATTTGCGAGCTGCTGAGTGATAAGGCAGAATTCCTGGATAGCAGCCATTACTGGCGTCAGGGAGGAGGCAGGTTGGCCGTAAATCATCCATGTCTGAATAGTCATTCCAGTTTGCGCTCATTGCCTGTAGCTTTACAGGCACTTTGATTTGTTCACTATAAGCGATTAGTGGATGGTGGGATGACGTCTGAAGGTTGCACCTTCCAAACATAAATACAATATACCCCTAGATTCAGATAAGTGCCAGCCAACTAACTCAATCAGTTAACAATGATTCATGTGAAAGTCACTGAGGATACTGGAGCTCTTTAAACAGTGAACATTTTTTCAAGGTGAGTAATAGGACCATTTTCTTTGAGAGGTACAATTGCTGTCAATTTCTTGTTGACTGACACTTTGATTCGACCCAACACGCCCAAAGTGTTTGGCAGGTCCTTAAATACACAAACTAACATGAGACAGGACCTAAATCTAAGATGTTAACATTTCAGATTCAGTTACGTTTGCTCACATCAATTGTAATTGTAAGCACAGGAGTTAAACAGGCTTATACTTTTAAGTACGTCGGACAGGCTAAAATGTTTATTTCTTATCCCCTACTCAAGCGTATTGGCATAATCATAAAATACAGATTGAACCATTGATAAATTTACATACGGGTATAAGACATAATGGTTGTAACTGACCGCTGAGCTAGCAGCCCAGTAGTAGTAGTGAATATTAACTGTATATTACCAGTTTTTCATTTGGAAATAAAGATTTGGATTTAGATATGAGGACTGGTACAAGTCCCTTATCTTAGAATACAGCAAAGCTTCATATATGATGGGCTGGTGTTAATCCTTTCAATTAATTGTTGGTAAAACAGCATATTTCCCAAAAGATCAAACTATTCTCACTGCAATGTGTTTGACTCGTGATGGTGATCAGTACATAATGTAAGAAAATACAATACAAAGATACAAAATGCTCACATCTGCAAAGAAGGCAAATTTAAGTCTAAAACACAAAGGTTTTAAGATTACAATGATTTTGCCATGAAAGATAAGCAGATCCTCAAATTAATCAATTTAACATTGCAGCTCTACAAAGGATAAAGTTAGGTAACATCTGTCCTGCACTATTGCTAAGATTTCTTATGTTTTAACACGGGGGACGTTCTCTTCTCTACTTCAGGCAGAGGAGGAGGAGTGGGAAGAACCTCAACTTAACCAGGAGTTCAGGTGTTGAAAGCATGAATATCACAGTGAGGGGAGAGTCTATGCCAAAAATAACAGCTACTTTCCAGTCGGCTGCCCACAACCACTGCCAGTCCCTTAAGATTAAACATGCTATACCACAGTATCTTAAGGCTAGACTCTTACTGAGTGTCGCGCAACCGTAAATAAGTCTTCATTAGACGTGAGCTGGAGGTTTCCTACGGTGATGGGGGTGGGGTCGGGGGGGGACACTGTGTGAGCATTCAAACATCTAATTGCTGGAAACCAAACATCTGGGAATAAGGCCAGGTGAGTTGGCAGAGTTGCTAGCGGGGGAACAGAGGAGCAGATGAAGTAGAACATGTCTGTGTCTTGTCTCAGACAGCGAGGATCCAGCCGCGTTCCAGTCACTGCAGAAGCACTGGGAACACTTAGCCTGCAAACCATTTGGTTATGAGACCAGGGAACACCAGGCAATCAACAGAATCAGCTTTCAGGATGTCATCATGCGCCCTAATAGTTTTTGGAAGGTATTGTTGAAAGCAAATCCACTGTTTACACAGGCTTTTCAAAGTCATTAGGGGTTGAAAAATATTCATAACGTGCACACTACTGGGGGAATTTTGTGATCCACACATCATGAGGAAAATCCAGTTAGTCTACTCCTTGGGGAAAAAAAAGTTTAATCACATCACTGAACGATGGTCTTTGTGGAATGCGTCACATTGGAAATATTCACTATTTCTCAAATGTCACAACCTCTAAACAAAGAATTGTAAACCTATTTTGGAATAAAGGATCAAATCATTTCGTAGACACAACCGGCAGAAACTTATAGGGCTGGTCTTTAAAGTTTAACAAGAGTTCAAACTTAATTTCTTTAGATTCAGGTCAAATGCTTGTGTCTTCAGTTTGCACTAACAATCACACTGAGTTGTGTGTTGTTACGCTGTTCATCTCTCTCTAGTGTCTTTATAGGCCCTTCTACTAATTACCAGACAAAAAAACCTACCACTCCAGACACAGAAAAGTGTGTTCCCCAACAACCATATAATCAAGCTATATAAAAGTAGTGGCTTCAGCATTGCAGTCTGCCTGACACCAGATAGATATAATTACAAAACAAAACCAGCTATGTTTAATGGTTAACTTGTGAAACGCACCGCATTGTTTCCAAGGGCTTCATGAGATGGGAAACAATGACATGCCAGAGCAGCCAGATGTAAACACACACACAGAAGAAGCTTTCGATCGTCCTATTTCCGACTGGTGTGGATTTGTTTGTCTTCTTTGTGTGAGCAGAAACAAAAGAGTTGGTTTTGGGAGAGGAACTGGCATATACATTTGGTCCATATCAAAGGAACTGTTTTTTCAACCATGTATATAATACTGTATATAAAAATATACATAAACCACATAAGTAGCATACATATCATACAGTAATAACTTTCATGAGGGTAGGATTCACTGCAGAATTGTTGTATTAGACTAGCTGTACCTAATATACTTGACTGACTGAGTGTATGTGTGACCTGTTCTTAAATATTTACGTCCAAAGACGGATATGAACCTTTATATCAGCAAACACTGATGAAAGCCTTTAACTCACCTTACATATCTTGTACTCTGTAAATCATTACTGAGTCTTACAGTGGGTGGTCTTACCCTTCCACCTCTCAGAAAACTACAGTGATCATGCAGAAAGGCTATTTGAAAACTGCACCGGGGCAGAAGTAACATACTTGTCACTGATACACGGACAACTTTGGAACAATATAGGAAGATGGCCTTAATCTTAACCCTTTCTCTCTGGCTGTTCTGTGCCCGCCACCACCGACTCTCTAATCAGACCTCCATTCACACAGAGGGAAAGTCAATAACGGCATGCGATCGGCAAACAAATTCAGCTATTTTTAAAAGGGCCTCCGCATTCATCTCAGTTGCTCTAATTTGAATTATTCTAGCGTGTAACACTTTAATTGTGGAAGACGAAGACGATGTCAGAGGCACGGGAGAACTTGAGGCAGAGGAAAACTTAGAAAGTGATTTGATGGCTACCTCGCTGAAGCACACGGTTTGATGGGAATGATTTGCTGAGCCAACCACATCTACGTATTCACAGACTTACAGAAGGCAGTATTTGTAATCATTCCAAACATATAAATCATTATTTGTTCTATTATTACTGCAATTATTGTCATCAGCATAATTATTGTTACTCTAGTATTGAGAATAGCAATATATTATTTATTCATTATTATTATTAGAATTGTTACAAAAATACACAGGGGAAAAAACAAAAAGGAGGGGAAAAGGAAAAACAAACCTTTATTCTCGTAATATATTTATTAATAACTTACTTACCTCCACTGTACTCAAACTTAATCGCAAGTGGCATGAGGAATCATGTTACAATAACATGTGGTGGTTCTTCTCAACCGTCTTGTAATGTTTCCAAGCCTCAGGATATGATACTGATTGTGTGGAGTTTAAACTAGACACAGATCCTTTCACTTCCCACCTTCTGTGATTCTCATTCAGGGAGCCTCCCAGTAGGAATGTGAGGTTTGGTCTGAGTTCATTAATGCCGACTGCTATGTTGATCTTGGCGCCCACCACACAAGATGCCTACTCGGAAGGCTACGGCACAACCAGGCCCTCATGGAGGAGGCTTCGAGCAACATTTACTAAATATTGTCAGAAGATACACCTGCACATATATGCTTAACGTGATTTGTTGATGATCTTTAATGTTATGAGGGAAAGCAAGCCTCCGTTCGTGACTCACGTGTCATGTGGAAAATGCCGTCACACGCGCTGATATGGGACAGAAAGGCATTTCCCAGGCCTTGGCCAGCGTGAGCACCTTTCACCAGGCCAGCAATGTCGACAACATTAAGGAAGGCTGGGATTTTGCTGCAAGCAAAAAAGTAAAAGGAAAAAAAAAGTCAGCTGCTTGAGACTTCAAACCATATCAGTACCTTTTTCCTTTCTAATAAAACAGAAACCATTTTGCATTAGTTTGTGCTTCAATTCATTACAACAGCCCTGTTAAAAATAGTTTTAGCTTGGGATGCTGTTGAATTGGACTGTATTATAATGTGAAGTGGTGCATTTTGCTTCACCGTAAGTGCAAAAGAGGTAAACAAAATATCAGAAATTCAATTACAATGTAATTCAATGTAACATCACAACAAATTATAGTCTCAAAATGAAACGTACCAAGGTGTTGAGTCAACAAACAAATAACTAAAGTGGTCTCAAAAGAAAGTGAACATATAAAAGAATGAGTGGCGTTTCTAAAATATTTTTCTTAACAGTTTTTTTTCAATAAATCCCATTAAAAAGACCAAAACCAATGATGCATTATTCTCTCTCAACGCTTCCACACTTCTCTACTCTGACTGTGGCTCTCGAGCCCACACCCACTGGTTCATTAAATATGTAGTTTCACTTCAAAAGAGAGACTTGCAGCTGGGTGCTATAGTTTTTAGGAACATTATTCAAACAGGAGTAAATTAAGCTTTTTTTGGGACTATTTACAAAAACGGATTGAAACATTTGATGCTGGTGGGCTGGCATTAAAATCATCAGACATGCTGCACTGCCCATGTTATTTTACTGAAGGCACATGTCATCCAGTGCAACGGCCTGGCTCAGTGAGGCTGTGGATACTCAGCCTGTTTTGTTGGATCAGTTAATTGTTGCTTTTAATCTCTTTGGCACATGTTTAACTTGTAGTATTGCTAATAAGCAGTGTTGGGCAACATATTTAAATGTCCTAACAGTTACAGTTACTGGTTACTTCCTTCCAAAGTAACTGACTTACTTTGCCAATTACTGTATAAAAGGGTAATACGTTACAAGGGAAAGTTACTTTTGAGTTAGTCTTAAATTCCTACTTCAATTCTCTTACTTATTGCACGCATAGCTGTTTTATTTTATTGCTGCTGTGGCTGTGACAGTGTGGGATTACTGACACTGGAAAAAGTCCTCACACTGGCACATAGAGTAAAACTAACTAACTATATATTTGTCCATGACATTAAGGAGAGAAAAATAATGTCCATATGTTCAGGAGATAAAACTCGTATTGCCATTGGCCATTGTGTGGGCTAACGCTGATTGATTGCTTCACACATTTGCAACACTGTGAAGTTGGGTAAAGGCTACATTTGTCTGTACAGTCTGGAGTTGTTCCTTTCACACGAGGCAAAAGTCATGAGTAACTAGCCTGTTTAATTTACAGTAATTATAATTACACTTAATTAGAAAAAGTAATTAGTTAAACTGATTACTGCTAAAAGTAGTGGACTGAGCATAAGCAGGGCAGAATTCAAAGAGGGTTGTATTCTAGTGAAATTCATGCTGCTCTTCGAAAAGCCCGAGCTTTGCTCTGGTCACTAAATTCCTGTGCAGATATGTTCTGTGGTATTCTGCATGCCAATTCTTGTCAGTCAAAAAGAGACACCTCGTTCGTAATCTGTCAGTACAGCACAGCGAATCTGAATTCAGCCTGCTTTAACAGCCTCTCTAAATGTGTATGACAACCAGGTGTTGGAGGTGCAGATGCTTCCGCTTTTTTCTTTTACAGAAAACCTTGGGATACAGCAGCAATCATACATCATACAGAACTGGCAGCTACGTGTCAACAACATTGTTATGTGTTTTCTCATACCTATAGTGAGAAAACCGTCAGAGACAACAGACCTGAAGTGTGAATAACACGTGAACGATGAGACCCCATACCTGGCGGGTTTGTGGAATTGGCAGAGGAAATCATAGCGTTCATCTGGAATGGGCACTCTGCTTTCATTTGGGTCAATGGTGCAGAAGGGGAAATTTTCAGCTGCAGCCTGACTCTTTGTCAGCACGTTGAAAAAGGTTGACTTCCTGAAAATAAACAGCAGTGAGGTCAATCCATCTAAAAAATGCTGGTGGGTTTAGCCAAATGATTTGATAGAATGATCCTGAAACCCTCAAGTAAATCATGCAAAATAAAATATTTTATGTACAATAAGAAAATGATTATTCTAATGGATTGAATATTTGAGGACTTGAATCAAAAATACTCTGTAAAATACTATACCCAATTACAAGGTCAGATAATCCCATAATAGATCAATTGTACATGGAATTGAGGGGCCAATTACATTTCTGATAGATCTCAGCTGTTGGACTGGATCAGCCAAATACTGCCCCATGTTGTGATCACAGAGAGATTTATTTTCTACGGCACAAGCAGCTCAAGTGTACTTCAAAATCTACAGACAATGGCAAGTGTCTAAGAGTAATAATGGCATATAATCCAGGACTTTCCATCTTCATCCCCTCACTCGGTGCTTCACATTGAAATGATTGTTTGCTAAGTCCTATGGCCAAAGCCTAGGCATGAAATTGCTTGAGATTGCTAAAGTGCATGCATTAATTCCTTATATAAAGCTAAGATTGTTTCTTTAACATACTTGAAGGCTTTTCTTGTGTCACCTTGGGGGAAAAAAGAAAAACCTTCCATAGTAACATGACAACCACTGTCAGGAGGAAAAAAAATACCTTAATATAAATAGTTGTGGAGCAAACTGCTTACTTACTTACTAAAATGTGAATTAGAGGATACTATGCTGATCAGTCATAGGAAAAGTGACATGCATTGAGAAATGTGTAGCTCTTTGTCATAGTCATCTATATATATATATTTTAGGTTGATTGCTTTATCAGGGTAAACCCTGCCAGTGGATTGTTTGACACATATGACTGGGAAGAAGCTCCAGTGCATACAGACCAGAAAAAAAATAGTCATAACTTTCTAACAACTGTTACCCAAGGGTCAACTGGGTAATATGAAGTGGGGAAAATCAGGTACTCTTAATTAACAAAGGTTTTTCACTGCACAGCAATTCATTAACTCTGTGGCCTAAAATCCAAATCTGCTCCGCCTCATTCCAGGAAGTAGGGGGTTAAGAGAGTTTTTTTTTTTTTTTCATTTGGTAAATTAAGAGCTAATCACCAAGTTAAGCAACAAGAGAAGCCTGAGGAAGGAGACAACTGAATAGTCAGTGTGCACACAACAAAAAATTGTGATTTTGAAAATCTCTCCCTACAGTCACATATTCACATTCCCACATATATAAATTTCTTCAAAGGGGTCGGTCTAACTCAATGTTTTAAGTAAACATGCAAATTTGCAGTGTCTCAAATGCAACTGTGTTTGTGATAAATTACATGACCTTTGGCATGGTTGATGTTTGTGTTAACAGCAGTCTGTTTGAGAAATGATGACTCCCGAGCTAGTTTGCTATCCTGAATACAGATGTGAGATTCTTGTTTTTCTGTGTGAATGCCTTGTTAATCTTAATCACCTTGTTTATCCTCATGCAAGCTGTGTAACTCAGTTTCAGGGTGACACTGTTTGGTTGTTTCCCTGAGCTTGCATCTGTACATTCTGTATATATTAACACTTGCTAAAAACTACTAGTGGCTACTGTATGTCAGAATAACATACACATTTTGTATTAATTGAATGTGATATTTTCTATCAACCATCAAAAAATATACCATATGTGTGTATATGTATGTATACTAGGACTATGAGAACTGTTTAAAATATCTCCAGGAACAAGATACAGGTAGATATTTAAATTAATTATCCACAGTGGTTTCTATGGCAGTTGGACCATATACTGTGAAAACTGTAAGGTATATCCCAATACCGAAGTGGTTAAATGAAAATAATAATAATAATAATAATTTGAATAAAATTGTATGAGAAGCAGAATGGAAGTACATAGGACAAGTTCTGCTCTAAACATAGAAATAGCTGCAAGGCTGACTGAATCACAGTTTCCCATGTGTGCGCAGAATGGTCAGTTACGCCCGACTAACAGCAGGCTGGCACGTGAATGTGCAATCATGAAAAAACCATAAGAGGGTTGACAAGTTGTACTTTGACACAAATGTGGTATGGCAGCCCACAACCTCAGTGAGTTCTACTTGTTATACCAGGAAGAAAATGTGGTTTTTGTTGCGGTGAGAAAGGAAAACACTGGACGCTTGAGAGAGCTTTGTGCAATAAGCTCCAAAAACTGGTGGAAGAGCTCAGGAAAACGACACATGAAGAACTACAATCTTCTTCAGAGAACTGAGTTTTATACAGATATGTGCAATAACTGGATAATATCTTGACATCTTGGGCCTTATCTGTCTCTTTAAAGCCTACAGTGTTCCGGTCTTAAAAAGAACAGTTCTCAAAAAGATAAAAAAAATCCTGTCAGCTGAACAGACGATCACCACAGCCCTTCCTGTAGCTCTGGGGGTGCGGTGGGGGTGGGCGGGTTACATGAAAGTCATGTAGGATCTGCCCAGTGATTGCACCCTGTCAGTGATGTTGCTGAAGGTCTTGGTAGATGCTGACAAGGTGGATTCGTCTGGCCAGGTCTGACATGCAGACAGTCTTAACACACACTATGGCCTTGCCATTCATGCCCACAGCGCAGATTCTTCTCCACCAATAAAAAATCTCTTTCATGTAGACTGAACCTCTCTTCTCCAGGTTTGTATCCATCTCAATGTTCAAAACATTCACCATGTGTACTTTTGCCAAATGCACCATCCTCTCCTAAATACCTCACATTTCCTTTTGCACCCTTCGTATTCACCAATTGCATTTGATTAAATCAACCATGTTTTTAGTTTCACCACGAGTTGCTCACCGTAAACTTCATTTACATAAATTCATCAACCACAGCCTCATCATTTACATAACACAAGCATTTTCCTTCTATTAAAAAAACCTAAAGCTAGAAGTGGGAGACGAGATCTAGGACAGTTTTCACGTCTTTTTTCTTCAAAAATAAATGATAATCAGCTGCAGATTTCAAGATTTACCTACAAAAGGTTAATTCATAATTGTACAGCTCTAAAGTAAATCTTGCAGGTCCCTGCTCTTGTAATATAATACTACTACTATAATAATAATAATAATAATAATAATAATAAATAAATAAATAAATAAGACATGACATGACCTCCCCTCCCCTTAGATGAAAACATACACAAAGAATACATAATGACAAAACAGGGCACTTGCTCAGCTGCTCATGTCCATACTAGCATACTGGACTTCTTTGTCAGAGTCATTTAGTTGGAACAGGTGCTTGATTTTTTTCATCAGTTTACAATTTATCATTTTAACTGATAATGTAGAAAAGTTTCTAGATGTGCAAATCATCTCCTACGTAATTATTTGGCAGAGGCACTGATTGTACCTGTGAGACAATTGTGGGCAAATAGAGACGATGAATTCCCCTCAAAAATATAGCATTATACAGGAGTCTGACACACACAAGGGAAAGCTGAGAGTTTGTTGCCTTGAAAACACCAGTGACCTTAACACAGTATCCTCAAAAGTACACTTAATCTGTTGCATTTAATGTGTGCTGTCTCTGTCAATATCAGAAAAATATTATTTGTTAAATCTAGGGACTCGTGGTTCAGTGGTGCAGTAACCACTGGAAATCATGCGCTTATGTGTTCACTTTGTGACGTCAGTTGGTTCCTTAGATTTAGAGCCACAGGTTAGGTGAAGTGGAAAATCTAAATTGCTTGACACATGAATGTAATAGTGACTCTGTTGATGGCTCTACAGTATGTGTTTTTCCTGTGATTGACTGGATGAACCTGACCTTTGACCTGTGCACCCTAAGATGAGTGATAAGTGGGTATTTAAAACGAATAGACAGTCAAACGTGCTGATGCCTTTTATTCATTTCAAGTCACGAGATGTAAGAATGTGAAGCAATTTACATTTATACATAAATTTTTTAATGCTAATGCGTGAATGGATTGTAACACAAACATTGCCTATAAGAGCATTTGGACTGATTTCTATTTAAAGAACTCGGGATGAATTATCTGGGAAAATCCAAAGGATGTGATGTATATGCTCACTCCTGAGCTCCTTGCCTCAGTGCCTCTCTCCCGCTCCGAAACAGCACCAACAGTATGCGACATTAGCCAATGTTAGCATAGAAATGGAGTCCGCTAACATCAAAAACTGATCGGCAACATTGATTGCATATGTGCACTAAAAACTAAAAAAAATCTCTAACTAGTGAAGATCCTCCGGTCAAACAGGAATGTGACTGACATCTTGGGGGGAAACTAGTGTCAACATTTTCACTTTTATTCCAAAAAAATGTAATGTTACTTAAACTATGATCATACAAAGCCGGATCTCGTGTATGTCATGTTAATGTTTTGAAGATGCCTGGGATGCTCGCTTGTGCATAGTGTTGGGACATGCGCATTCTCACAAGCAACACAATGCAGACTGCAGTTAACTTGGCGGCCACTGGGGACATGAATAACAATGACTTTCTGAATGTTGCACATAGAACCTTTAATATTTTATTCTGCAACCACAGAAGAGTGCTAGGAAGAACATAAGCTCATTGTTCGCATACTGTCATATAATAACATTCCGATATAGAGGAAGCATGACAAACTCCCATTAATAACATGCAACGGGAAATTGAAATGCTCGTTTTTGTAATAGAAAAGACACTGTTGTAATAATGAAACCCACTTTTATAATTTCACAAGACACAAGACACAGACTACATACACATGCAACACGGCATATTAATGATCAGCATTTTAAGTATTTTATTTGAACCATGTGTTTTGACTCAATTGCAACACATATCTGCTGTAGCAGTGACCCCCCCCCCTCCCAAAAAAAAAAAAAAAGTTATAAAGTCAAAACACAGGCAAGGAAAAGACAGAATCAAAAGCTCCTTTGGGATTTGATCCTCACCTGTCCCAACCACTAACAGCCTTAGGGGGCGCTCCCCAGGTTGTTAAGGAACATTTTAAAAATGTTTCCACGTACAGTTATCCAAGGAGCAAGGATTATTTATTTTGTGGCTATTATGTACATCGAAGGTCTTGTGCAACATTCTCCATTACATTTTCCTTGTTTCCGTATAAATTGTGATGTGCAGCAGGTGTTGAACAACTCCTGTCAAAAATTATACATAAGGGCTGAAGTTGTGCATTCACAACTTCAAAATTTGATTTCAACTCTTTGGTCATGCATTGTATTGTACTCATCTTACATCCTGCCTTACATGCACTTATGGTTTCATAGGAGGCAAATATAGTTCAGACATGGACAGAGCACATGTCGGTGCATGCAGTGCATTGCAATACTATCTATGCAAATAAAAATGTTTTACTCACCCAACATTGGGCAGGCCAACAATTCCTATTTTCAGCGACGTACCAAACCTTCCAATCAGTGGTGGTGGCGTTGGTGCATCACCTCCTTTTCCCTAATAAAGACAATGCAGAGATGTCTGCAGTCAAAAAGAGCACTTGCCGTTATATAATCTACAGTGGATTCTTATTTTCGTGTGGAGCTATTCCTTAAAAAAAACGCACCTTCTTCGGAGCCATTTCTCACACCAAAGTCTTTGCTGATTTCCACAACAGCTCACTAGCTCAGAGAGAAAAAAACCCCCACACGCTCATTGACAGAAAATGGGCTAAGCTAAGTCCTCAAATGTAACCAGTCGACTGCACTTCAACTGGCTCTCTCCCCACGCTCAAAATAGAACATGCAGCCTCTGGAAATGAAAGTTGACACTGTAAGCTGGCAAACTGACCTGTACTTCCAAATTTAGCTGTCGATACTATCAATGCGGGTTGATGAGCTGCTGTAAGATCAGGCTCACAGAGGACTGTTACTTGGAAAGTGGATCTTGGAAGCGTGGCTGATCTTTATCAGGGGCTCGGCAACAGCTGTGTGCTTTCTATTAACATTTGAATCATCTGCCTGACAGTCTAACTGAAGACATTCGTGGGTGGAATCTTTATACTGACAGGTTTGAGCAATTTTACCACAATTCCTTGACTTAGAGCTCATTCGCTTCCTATAGGAATAAATCTTGACTGTGGAGTAGTTTATTTCACGTGGCTCTTTAACATATGTTGATTCAATTCCCATGCATGCTGTGGTCTCTGTATACCTGCCACCAGAATAAGTAATGACCTGGCAACCATAAAGTGCAAGTAATAAACTTATAGGAAAGATGAGACACAGACTGTTATTTAAAGCAACCCAAGAAAAAAACAAAGGAGGAGCAAATTGTGTTTTAACCATTATTTGTATTTTTCAATGTAACATCATAATTTGTATTCAGCAAGTGTCCTCTGATTAAGTGTGCAAGTGTAGTCCTCAGACAACAATATAGAGCTTCAGCACCAGAGAAATAAAGCAGCTATAACGTCATTGCACTCATAGTTTCCTCCAACCCCCCTTTGAGAGAAACAGGTGTAGCCCCCATGAACACACAAAATTACAACAATTAGTTAAATGCTCTCAAATAAACTTCCCACAGCCGAAATACAAATTAAAACACACAGGGGCACAACCAAAAACCATCACCCAGTCCAGCAGCCTGTCTGGTTCAACATGCAGAAAATGAGGCTCTAATAATCTGGATTTGAGGCAAGTGAGGCTGGCTTTGTAGAAAGAATTTAAATGAATAGGTCTGAATTAATCATTTATCTTTTGTTGATGGATGCACCCCCACTTAGACTCATCACAATAGGTGCAGAGCGTTTTGTTCGACCATATAAATCATTCCCATTGTTTAAGGTACATTGATCAATCTAATGGCTTGTAATAGGCTCCTAATTGCCACAGAGAAGTGCTCACGAATGGAGTCCAGAATTACAGATTCAACTCAAAATTCTCACTTGAATGACAAGACAAGATCATGTTCTTCCCTTTTGTCTCAGGTAAACATCCTCTGGAAAAAAATGCCTTATTATTTTATTATCCTGGGTTAATGTGACAAATAAATTTCCTTCCAAATAAATTTAAGACAGGGTGCATAAAAAGACAAGTGCGTGCGTTGTTGCATAAAGATTCTGTGATTCCAGTTGCAGTTTTCTTTGTTAGCAGTTAAAGGCGTCATTATTCCAAGCTGAGCAGGTCACACTGCTCCTTATCAAGATGTACTACGACACAAATAATCATGTGCATAAGATTATTGACATCTGAATATATGGAACAAAGATTGCGATATCTCTATTTTTTCCAAACTGAATTGTGAAATTAAGTTTTTATTTAACAAATAATGATGTGAACTTAATTTAATGGTAAATCTATTTTCCGATTTTTTTAATACACTGAAAAGTAATGCTTACATCTGCGTTAATTTTCATTTAACGCTCGAATTAATTTAACTTCTTCAGCAACAATCAACTTTGTTTATGTGGAGCAGGCATTTAATACTGTTAACAGCACTCTGCCAAATTGTCATGATTGCAAAAATGATTCTCTTTTGCTTGGCAGCGCTCGGTATTTGATGAGACTGATTTTTAGCCGCCCTTCCAAAAGGTGGGGTTTTGAAGAAAAAAAAGGAGTATTTGAACAAATTGCGCCTGTGTTGACTGGCAGCATTCACACTCCATAATGGAGCATTATTTGCCCGTTTTGAATACTGTAATGCACATCGTTCGGTCATGCCTTTCTCTGGAAAATTGCTTTAACTTTTAAAGGGATGATGGTTCACACCAGAGCAGGTCAATTTTACATTGTGCTATTATCCCTGAGCATTTTAACAAGCTATGGAATATGCTGGCTTATTGAGAAAAAGACAAAATATATGTAAGAATTGCGATGTTGGGAAAATTGGTGATACACTGCATCCTCTTAACTGTCCACAATTTAATTAAATGCGTGATTAGGATGGCATTACATTTTATTTCTCGGCTACAAGGCAGGCATCGTGCCTCCTGTTAAATGGCTTTAATGGAAATGACTGTTGGCCTTACAGGAGCCACTTCATCTGAAACTTTTTTTTCCCCGCCAATAAAATACTTTGTTAAAAGAAATCTTCTACGCGCGCTGATAAAGGCAAGCTGTCATTTTTAATTAACCCCTCACCTGCACCACCACCCCAACACACACACACACACATACAAAAGTAAGCAGGGAGTTGGGGGGGTGGGGGTGAGAGGGGGTGGCGCGTGGGCTTTGGCACGCCCGCGCGCAAACACGAGAACACGCACTAGGAGTTTTTTGGCTTGAAGTAAACAAATAGTTAGTTTATCACTTGCAATCTGTTTTACTTCAGTGTAGTTTTATTCAGGCAGCTCATAAATAATCTAACCGCGGTATAAATCTGTGCAGACAGGCCTGTTTCTGGACTCCCTCACTGAACTTAACCCATCTGTGATTTTTACATTATGAACACTTACATTTAATTTTTTTTAAAAGATAGAGCATATAACAACAGTTGTGCCACCCGCCCCAGTGCATTAACTGTGCCAATCCTGACGCACAGCAGCATGCAGTGGACATAAGTCTGAGAAGATAAAGTCATCAGCAAACGAAGCGTCTCTCGCGATGTTCGCTATACTCTGGTCTCAACAGCAACACTTTCTCCATGACGTGTGGCGCATGGTCTGAATATTGAAAATCAGAAGGGAAACCTGCAGCTACACGGCGGAGAGTGTCAGCACATACCCCCCAAACGCTTTGAAATTAGTGAAACGCTTACCTCGTGGAGAACTGACGTGTGAACTCAATTCTGCAATGAAAGGAGACATTGAGCCTTCGTGTGAGAATACGTAAAATAACTGTAGGCTGTGCATTAAAAAAAAAAACATACCAAATCGTGTCTCGTATGACAGCCTGAGCAGAAGCTGCACAACAGATGATTGACGGCGGGGTTTTTGGTGTTTCTGTCTGCGGTCGAGCCTCTCATTGGCTGACTTCATCCCCAGCCCTGAACGCAGCCATTAGATTGGCTGCGCGTCCTCGCCAGCTGTACTTCAAAGAACACGCTCTCTACAACTAGGTAGTGTCGAGAGCGGCGAGCCAAGAGAGGAACCGTGTGACCCGAGTCAAACACGGTGAGTTTGAATCAAATTGGACTCGTGCAGCACTGAAATCGGGGAAGGCTCTCATCACAGCACAGACCCTGGATATGGCTACGTCTATACTTGGGGTGAGTCTGACTTGAAAAGTTGTGCGTAAAGTTGGCGTCGCCCATACTTTCCACGGCAAAAGCAGATGTCTGCTTTCATACACATGCATGCGTTGAAGTTTGGAGTTTGGATTTACTGCTGTGTCGTTTACCATTACTTCACTGGTGTTTTTTTGTTATTACCAGTAAAATTTTAAGTACCGGTAAAGCTTGGCGTGTTAATCAAACCAGACCCGATCAAACTTCTCTTTAAGAATTTGCTTCTCTCTGTTTTGCAGCTGATATCGGAAAGTTTAGAAATATATATATTTACCAGTATTAAGTACGTAATGATTTGTGTTACGCAAGTAAAACAGATACTTTAAATCACTTCGCCTTCTTTCTCCCCAGACACATCCATTTTACTTTGAAGAATAACAGTTATTGTTCATTTGTTGAACTTCTGTTTTTGTTGTTAATCAGTCGCTCGCTTCCACGCTCTCCGATCCTCAAGCGAAATCGTTCAGCCATATTTGTTCGCTGTCGGTTTTAACTCCAACTTTTTCTTTGTTTGTTTGTTTGTTTCCAGGAAGAGCCACGGTTTGGAACTACACCTCTAGCTATGCTGGCTGCAACCTGTAACAAAATCGGCAACACCAGTCCCCTTACAACTTTGCCTGACTCGAGCGCTTTCTCCAAAGGTGGATTTCATCCGTGGAAAAGATCCTCCTCCAGCTGCAACTTGGGATCCAGTCTGCCCGGTTTCACGGTATCAACGAGCCGCGCTTCGACAGGACTAACACCGACCAGTGGCACGGGCAACAGCGCCTTTTGCTTAGCCTCCACCTCCCCGACCTCGTCTGCATTTTCCACAGAGTACAGCGGTCTGTTTTCCAACTCCGCGAGCGTCACGTCCCAAGAGTCGGGACAGTCGGCTTTTATCTCCAAAGTCCACACATCAGCAGAGACTCTGTATCCGCGGGTGGGGATGGCGCACCCGTACGAGTCGTGGTACAAGTCCGGCTTCCACTCGACCATCTCCGGTGATGTTGCCAACGGGGCGTCCTCGTGGTGGGATGTCCACACCAACCCCGGGTCGTGGCTCGACGTCCAAAATCCTGCAGGCACCCTCCAGACCTCGCTGCACTCCGGGACGCCCCAGGCTATCCACTCCCAGCTGAGTGGCTACAACCCGGACTTCTCCTCGCTGACGCACTCGGCTTTTAGCTCGACCGGGATCAGCCCCACTGCGTCTCATCTGCTGTCCACCAGCCAGCACCTGTTAACGCAGGACGGTTTCAAAACGGTCATCCCCACTTACACAGACGCGTCTGCCGCCAACGCCATGATCTCTGGGGGCAGCTCAGGAATAAGTAGCTCTTCGAGGTCGTCCAGGCGGTACTCCGGCAGAGCAACATGTGACTGTCCGAACTGTCAGGAGGCCGAGCGGCTGGGACCCGCCGGGGCCAGCCTGCGGAGAAAGGGACTCCACAGCTGCCACATTCCCGGCTGCGGTAAAGTGTACGGAAAGACGTCTCACCTGAAGGCGCATTTGAGGTGGCACACCGGCGAGCGGCCTTTTGTCTGCAACTGGCTTTTCTGTGGCAAAAGGTTCACTCGGTCCGATGAGCTCCAGAGACACCTCCGCACCCACACTGGCGAGAAACGGTTTGCTTGCCCGGTGTGCAACAAGCGCTTTATGCGGAGTGACCATTTGAGCAAGCACATCAAAACGCACACGGCCGGTGGCGGAGGCAAAAAGGGGAGCGACAGTGACACCGACACCAGTAACCTGGAGACCCCGAGGTCCGAGTCCCCAGAACTTATTTTGGAGGGGGTAAATCCCAGAATCAACGTTAAGGATCCGTCTCCTCACGACGAGCCCTAATGAGGCGATACACCCCAAATCAAAACCAGATTCAAAACTGCACAGCGTTGAAAACGGGTCTTATTTGACAGACAATGCGGAGAAAATATTTCCAGAAGCGATTGCAAAGTCTAAAAAAAATATATTCTCCACGGGCGTAACAAGTCAATTCCATGCGTAAATCCATCTAAAGAAACCACAGAGTGATTCACTGTAGGCCTTTGGGATTTTTTTTTTTAGGGACAACTTGAAAATGAAATGGATGTTTGCTAAGGGTGCGCGGAACCTGTTGAACTTTGGTTGGACAATTGTGAGTCACATCTTGTATATTGACGACTAAACTCTGTGTTATTTTCATGTAAATGTTAGGCTATGATTGTTTTATTCGTGTTGGTATCCTGGAAATCAGGGAGTTTACTTTCGACGCACTTTGTGGATATGTATGTACACAGCTTTTTCTCAACCTTTGGTTAAGCATTTTAATTTCTTTGCTAAAAAAAATATCTATATATAAATGTTTACCTGTATAAAGTCACACGTATAAGACTTTCATTTTATCGTAATTAAAACATCTTAAAAAAGGCTGCAATTGTGTGATGTAGATTTTATATTTTGTGTTTATATTTGTCAGGTTTTAAATTTAATTTGTTTTTTAAAATTTCATTTAGAAATTTATTTTAACCTTGAGTGTTGTTGATAGGATATTTTTCTTAAAATCATCTATTGACTTTCACTACTTTCCCCTATGGAATAAATCAATGTTTAATGCCCCGGAAAAGACATTTCATGCCTAAATGAAAATCTTGTTAAATGGTATTAATTATGACTTGGAGCACATCGCAGCCCCATGTGTTTTGTATTTGCGATTAGGGATTCGTGTCTTATCAAATATCTAATTAATCTCCGAGACATCTTTTGTTCAGTTTCACTTTATCGGGGGGTTTCCAAGGGGGTTTGATGACAAAGGTCCTTGAATATTTATTCTAATTGTCCAAATTAACTGCTTTCATTTGCATACCAATCGATGGCCCGAGAATAAGGATATGGCTCCTTTCTCTTTGCCACAAACCGCATAGATGTTATGGGAACAGTTTTTTAAACTTTAGGGGAGAGGAAAAAGAAAGAGGGGGTAGGGGCAAAGAGTCACATGCAAATGTTGAATCTGAAATGTTCTTTGCTCATCGCAGTCAAATGGTGCCCTGCACGTTATTTGAATATCAGTGGCCCCGTATTGAAAGGGTTCAAGGATGCTCTCTGACTTCTTTGTGCTTAGCCAGTGCAGCGTCCGACTCTCAAAGAAAAAGCCGGGGAATAATTACAGCGTGAGTCCAGGACTTGGAATACGTCAGGGAAAAGCATCTCATCCAGACACCCTCTCTGTCTTTTTTTTTTTTTTTCCAAGAGGATGTTAAATTGACCAGAAGGCAATAGAGGGAAATTATTTTCATTTCCTTTTGTGCAACAGCGGCTTCAAGGAAACGGGCAGATAGTGAAAACTATCAAATTAGATAGCCAATTTGAATTTCATCAAAATATAAAGCGGCACAGCAACACTTAAAGGGAAAGAAATGTGGAAATTTAAGCTTTTAGACGACAAATTCAGCCACTGATATAAATTTAATTGACGCATCTTTTAAAAAAAATATTTAGGCCTTGATCAAAATTGTTTATCGAGCTTCGGAGAGCGAGCGTAAAAAAAGTAAGCGATGACATTTTAGGCCTAGAGATGTGAAAAATTCAATTTGAGTGGTTTAATGTGTATTTAAAAAAATCTACCATTTGCCCATATCAAAATATAAATGCGGTTCTGCATTCATAAAAAAAATATAGTGCCTCCTCACTTCATCTCATCTCAGGCGTTCACTGCTTTCTTGTTTGCTTCTGTATTTACACGCTGGATGTTTGGAAGAAATTATAGTTATTTTTCTTTTCGCGCACTTCACGTACGTACATGTCACGTCGTTAAGGGAAATCGGCATGATTTTTTCCCCGTCAGAAACATTATTGAAAATATCCAAAATATGTAAATATATACATGTAATAATATTACATCATGTGTCCAGATCTTAAAAGATAATTTAGTACTAAATAATTCGCTAAAGTAGCCAATCATCCGACAAATCCACATCTTCATTTTCAAGCAGATCTATGAGGCCGACATCAATTTCATCCATGGCAAATAAACGCATTAATCTGAGAGGATTAAACGTTTAATGAGAATAAAAGATCCGATTTTCGCAGGCGTCAGCAGCCCGTCTAAACATCTTACAATGTCGACAGCCCCCCCCCCTCCAAAAAAAGGGGGATAAAAAAAAAACATCGGCAACAGAAATAGTCTTTCAAGCAGCCACCTGACCGTGAAAACGAGTCCAACATTTTTTTCCCATCAACAGATCATAGCTGCAGATTGCCTCCAATGGTAATCAATTAATTTAGCCCCTTTCATACAGTACGGGGCAACGTGAGCGACGAGCTGCATCGACATATTTTCTGTCGACTGCTTCCCTCTACTGGAAGAAGAGGAGATGCATTTACAAAACGTTTGCAATTTGATTTTCTAATAGAGGGGCTACCAAGAAGACTACTAAAAAGTACTTGTTTTTTAAAAAAAAAAACCCAGTTTTTCTCATTGTTATTTCAAGAGGGAAAAAGATATATATGTATTTGTTGAAGTCAGTGCTTTCTAGCTCTGTCTTGGCTTCTCTCTCTTCTCTCCCTACTCCTACTCCTGCCTCTGCCCTCTCTTTCTTTCCCCCTCTCCCTGCTCCTGCTCCTCCCATCTGCTGTTCTCCCTCTCCTCCCGTCTGCGCTACTTCTGATCCTCTCCCCATCTCTACTGCGACGCCCGTCTGCGCCTCTGTCCTCCCTGCCTCTCTCGCGGCTCCGACTTCTGTCCAGACCGGACTTGGAGCCGCGAGGTCTCTGCCCGTCGCTGCTGGCGTGCCTCTTTCTCTCTTGACCTCCCTCCGACTTGATCTTGCTCGCCGAGCTGCGGTCTCGACTGCTGCTCCTTCCCCTCTCTGTCCGTGTTTGTCTATAATCTCGGGACTCCTCTTCAGGCCACCTCTGTCCAGCGTGGGGGCTCGGCGACCTGCTCCTGTGAGAAGAGGCCTTTTTCTGACTCTTGACTTGTCGCTCGCTCTTAGAGCTGTTATCCCGACAGGAATCTTTTTTCTTGTGCTTCTTTCTCTTTTGGCTCTTGAACTTGCCATGGCTGTCTGAATCTGAGCCACTATCACTGCTGCTGCTGCTGCTGCTGCTGGAGGAGTCACTGGAGCTGCCACTACTTTCATGCTTTTTCGCATGTTTCCTTTTGCTCTTCTTCTTCTGCTTTTTGCTTTTCTTTTTCTTGGCCTTCTTCTTTTCCTGGCGATCTAGTTTTCTGTAAAGTAGCAACCAAACATCCCCGTTCAATTAAGATTTTCCGACAACGTACAGTGACGAAATAAATTCTATTCATCACATCGAGGTTTAATATGAACACTGAAGGACGCGTAAGCTAAATAAAAAGCGCCGCACCAGAATGGAAGGCAAATGTACAAGCAAAGATAGATGGATGAATAGATAATTAGAATGTTTTTAAAATTTGGGAATATATGGGAAATATGGGACAACATCATGAATTCATCAGGTGTAATTCAGATGAAGATGAAGCTTAATATTCAAACCGTGTTAAAAAAATACATAACTTAATTTTGGCACTGGGCTATGTTTTTACCTGAGGAGCTTCTGTTTTTCCTTGGTGGATAATGACTTCAGAAATTCCACCTCAGGATCTTCCTCTTCCTCGCTGGCGACATATTCCTGCACGGTACATTGCAATTTGAATTCAGATCAAAACCAGAACATACAGATAAATGTGGCTTTCGAATGTAAATCTGAGCAACCCTATGTGATGGCATCAGCTTTAAACAATGATAAAAAAAAATTGTTATCAAATTTGTTGACTTGAATTACATTGCTCTGATAACTGGTGACTTTGCAGCGGCTCACACGTGCGAGGTATAGGTAAGTCTTCTCCGTCAACCTCTACACTCTCCCCTTCTCTCCGAAGGGTAACGTGTACGTGAAGGGGAGAGCATATGTGTGTTCGTATATCGCCCTATGTGTGCAAAGATGCGAGTGCGAGAGAGACAATTACCTGCGATGGATCGCAAACGGTAGCATTCCTACCAAGGACACATTTTTTCAGGGCAAACCCACTGTTTCGCATCTCCGCCATTAACTCTGAGGGGTGCATCGACGGACCTGTTAGCACAAATCACAGCCTCAGAGTCCCATTGATGTCAAACCCATGCCAGCCACCATCTCCACAGTGGGAATTTCAGGGGCGGCTTTGTTAACGGAATGGGACATCAAATCAACTCACTCCACTTCCGGCTGAGCAAATCATACAATATCATTCTCTGCCAAAGCAGCAGTTAGGGGAATCAGAATACACAATAATTACATTTTTTTTCTCCCAGCGCAGGAGGGGGACCATTACGGCACTCCACCATCAACACCATGCACTGACTGGACTCTCCCAGGGTAAACATTACTACTTTCCTACTCAACTCGCTGATTGCAGAACTCAGAATCAGTGCAAGACTGGGAGCTCCAGCTGAAACCTGAGAGGAAAGGTACAGTATTTGTACCTGCTGTGCTCGGGGACAGACAAAAGCGAGCCGCCTACTCGCCTCGAATATCAAGCAGCACGGATATTCTGGATCCCTGTTCTTCTGTACATACATTACATTATTCTACACTTTGCACGCCTAAGAATAAACATTTTTTTAAAGAAATATACATGTCATTTAAACATGCGACGATATTACTTCAATGTATTTGGTCCTAATATTTGTACGTTAAAATTAACGTTCTTAAATGTGCTTATCTGCTGATGTTTAATTCAATAGCAGAAAAACAGACTTTTCACAGACTGCACATATCGAAGGCACGTTAACGTTTAATGACATGGACAGACCTGACACAGTTTAAACAAAGGAGCTGCAGGGGAACACGACTGAAACGATATTTTACGCGACTGTTACATGCACTCTACCTGCTGCCTCCTCCGAGGCCATGGAGCTGGCATTGATGCCCGACAGCCCGTAGAGAGGGCACTCTCTGTCTGTGTTCACATGGCCCCATTTGTGACATTTGATGCATCTCACGTTGCGCACCTGCGAGGTTAACCACAACAGACGAGAGAATTGTCTCAACACAGGATATGCATGCATAATAATTTAAACAAAACCATACTCTACTTATTGTTTTGTTTTTTTTAAATGACAGCAACACCTATTTAAAGGTTAAATACTTTCCACTGATCTTTTCGTCTTCTGAATTCATGACAAGCTCTGGTTATATTTTGGAAAACACATAATGTATAATTCATACAGGATGTATTTTATAATACTATGGTTCAACCTTTAAAGCTTCTGATCCCGAAATACAAAGGCGTGTGTGCATGTGACCTAATCCCAGTTTATAGCTTGAATGTGAACACGTGTTGCAAAAGCCTACGAAAAAAAGTGGGACTTTTCATTCATTTCTCATTTGCAGGATAAGTAGAAAGTCAACACGCACCTGGATTCCAAATGGCTGATCTCTAATATTCATGTCATCCTTTGCATACCTGCATGATAAAATTGAGATATAAAATAATGCAAATTCTAGAAGCGCTTCAGTCATTATTACCAGCAAATTTGACCACGTATAGAGCTAACCACTTACTTCTCTCGAGGCGCTCCCTTCTGCCACTCAAATTTGTACTCTTCCTCCCCCTCCTGACAAACAAACACAATTCATTATGAATTTTAGTATTTAAACATTTCTTGTTAAAAATGATTGGTAACCAATAGCCAACACGCTGAACATGTGTTCCTTATCAAATATATATAGTATAAAATATGTATGGGAACTGAGTAGGTGCATTAGTTTTTCTACTTTACCTCTTTTGTTTCTTCTGTAAGCCAGAGACAGTTATGGAAATAAGAGAAAAACATTTATTTATTTATTTTCAAGAATCAAATGTTTGGAACTGGATGTAATATTTGGTAGGGACCACAGATCCTTGGCTCGAGTGATAAGTTACCTTTGGATGCTCCAGGTGGAGCCTCATACATGAAATTGAGGCCATTTTTAACACGATCATCCCCCATCAACAACCTAGAGGTTAGAAGACAGTAAGATGAACTTCATGACATTTTTCTTTCAAGGTGTTTGTCACCATTTCCATTCACTTCTTAAAACCTTAAGTGCATTTATGGATAAAATAAAAATACCTTTGGTTAAAACATGTGATACGAAGACAGAAGTTTTTTTCTGAGGTATAACATATCATCCTGAAAAGTTATCCTACCTGTTGTTGTAAGTGTCCTGCTCTTTCAGGTATGCCTGCATAAGGTCTTCTTGCTTTTTCTTCTCGAAAGTCAGCTTCTGCTCGGCTATCCATACCTGTAAGATAAAGAGAAAAAGGGGATTATTATGGCACCAATTCTTCTTCATGCATTCGCAACTACATTACCAAATACTTGGCTGCAAGGAGGTGCAATATTTGTGCAATATATGCACTTACAGCTGAGGTGTTTAGTTAATCAGCAGAAAACTAACAGTAAGTTTTGCAGGATTGAGCTTCTCAAATGTGAACAATTGTTGCTTTTGCTTGTTCTGTAAAGTAGTAACTTGAATATCTTCAGTTTATTGACTGTGTACTGAAGAATAAAGTAGGCATATTAAGTCATTTTCCATATTTTAAAGACGAAATGATTAATTGAGAGGGCAGGACACATTCATCACTAAAGAGAAATCACTGTTAAAGGCAGCCTTCGAGAAAATTAATGAAGAAAGAAAACAAATATTTAAGTCCTTTCTTATTATATTTATTTGAAAGGTTGTAAATTGCATTAACAATGTAAATGTTGATAACTCATATGTAGCAGAAGGAGCTCAGAGCCCTTTTCCATCAGCTGTTTCTTGGCTGTATCCGCTTCTACTTCTGGACAAAACACTGGCCCACACAATATGTTAAATCACCTTAACAATCAGCAGTGGGCTGTGCGGCACACAAATATCAGGCAATAATGATTTTATTACTCGTAACTCCCCCACGTCATTGCTCATTGAATAACGTGAGTGCAGTGACTGCAGATTATTACTTATCGGCATTACTGTCAGCTTTCGTTTTCAAATATCGAGAATTCAATGAAATGATTTGTGAACCAAACCTATGATGCCTTGCTCAGCAAAAGCGAACCGAGGAAAGTGGAAGCTAACATTTATCTGAGCTACGCGTAAAGATAACGACATAAACCACTACAAGTGTCTCTTGAACGGCCCGTCTACACCCACGACTCATAATAAATAAACCTCCGAGTCCGAGTACAACATTTTCCCTCAGATAAATTGAAAAACTCTTCCTACGTAGCAACCTGGGCTAGCAAAGGCAATAACACGGTGCGCATAGCTTGTTAGCAGTTGGCTAATTTGCTGCCTTCTAGCCTCAGACTGTAGTGCTAACTGTAGCTAGCACTCACCTTTTTGATATTTGACTTCGACGCCGGATGAAAATCCTTCTTACACATGAAATTTGCAAACGACTTCCCCATGGCTGAAACCCTTTGGCTCTATCTAAACGGAATACACGACGTTTTTTTAAGCTAGCGCTGCCGTTGACGCAGCTTCCACCGCTTGTAAATAAACACGCACGCGTGAAGACCGTTCTGCGTTGGTCAAAGGAAAGCGTTGGACTACGGAAGTGAATTAAGCTTTAAACTGGGCACCACGTGGCACTGCGGTGATCTAAAACGAGAGATACAGGGTAAACAAAATTGTACACGCACAACGGGGGGAATGTGAAGAAAAACGTGGGCACCGGAGCGTGAAACTCGCTCTCCTAACGCATACAAAACGAACTTCGTCTCGGTCACGTGACCGCGGCGTTTTCGTGTCAGAGGGCGAGCTGGTTACGAGCGTTCCGAAACCGATATGAGAATAGAAACCGACAGTAACAGTGCTCGGCAAGGCTGGCAAACACAGGTAAGGTTACCTTGCTGTGCTCGTTACAGTATTATATGACACCGCAAAGTGGCTGGAACATCACATTAACATTACAACATTAAATCTTAACGCATATCAGTGAGGAGGAATCAAGGTAAGAGTGCAGTGGTTTTTTATGCTAAAGTAACCATGCTCTTTAAATCTGACTAGTAGATATTAGTATGTGTATTTGTGATAGTTGTAACCTAACCAGCCAAATGTCTCTGTTTCCTCTCAGTTTGTGATTCAAAATGCAGCCATCCTCCTGTGACACCTTTGTGGCTCTGCCCCCCTCCACCAAGGGCCAACACATCATCTTTGGGAAAAACTCAGACAGGCCCTGTGATGAGGTGCAGGAGGTGGTGTACTTCGCTGCCAGAGACTACGGTGTGGGGGCGAAGGTTGAGGTAGGTGACAACAGACACCTTCAGTTTCCCACATTGTGTATGCTCCTCAGTGAACATGCTGTTAGTAGACTATTAACAGCTTTTGCTCCTGTGTCTTGTTTGTCTTTTAAGTGTACATACATAGAGATTGAGCAGGTTGCCCACACTCACGCAGTTGTGTTGAGCAGACCGGCGTGGCTGTGGGGGGCAGAGATGGGTGCAAATGAGCATCAAGTGTGTATTGGAAATGAGGCAGTGTGGGGCAGAGATAGTGCTGATGGCGACGAGGCTCTTCTTGGCATGGATCTTGTGAGGTAAACTCCCTTTAAACACAGAATAAATGTCTGAAAAACCACTCACGGACAAAACTTGAACCCGTGACCCTGCCATTTTTTCAGGCTTGGACTCGAGAGAGCCGACACTGCAGAGAAAGCGGTGGATGTCATTACTGAGCTGCTGGAGAAATATGGTCAGGGAGGGTCTTGCATGGAGGATGAGCACAGCTTCACCTACCACAACAGCTTCCTCATCTCAGACAGGAAGGAGGCATGGCAGCTGGAAACGTCAGGGAAGTACTGGGCTGCAGAAAGAGTGGAAGGTAAGAAAGACAAACAGAAAAAGAAAAGTAAGGAAGGGCACCTGTTTGCTCTGCCAATGCAATGGAATGAGTCCAGAAAACAAGTGAAACAGTGAAGTGAAAAAAAAATGAAACAAAAGGTCTTCTATGCAGGTCAGTATCTTTACTTACATACAGTGGGCGTCCTGCTCTTGACAGATTTACACATGCCATATTCCATTTCGTCTTTGTAGATGAAGACGCTGCAGTACCAAAATGCCAAATATACAATATGCTCGAGGTAGTGCAGAAACAGTCTATTACATAGTTTGACCACCAGAGAGTGCTGGCAGGTTTATTTTTCCACCTGTAAACTTACCCACTCAGTCCATACTGTATCTTGGTCACAATTCTTTAATAACCACATTTAAGCAATTTTTAAACTCTCTGTTTTACTAATGGAATCAGCCAAATATTTCATAGAAGCTGACAGTTCATAAATCCATCATGCTTTCATATGGTAAATGTTTCCCTTGTTATTTGTATCATAACATAAAATGAGCATTTTCCTATAATAATTATGGAATTACAGGTATTGAAGCAGTTTGTTCTCACGTTGATGGTTAATCATCACATTTTATGCTACTCTCCTAGGTGGATATCAAAACATCTCAAACCAGTATAGCATAACAACGAAGATCGACAAGGAACACCCGGAAATGAGGGAATATGCACGAAACAAGGGCTGGTGGGATGGAAAGTCGCAATTCAACTTTTCTACCGTCTACTCTTTTACCACGACAGCCAGAATAGAAGCCTCTGGGAGCCGGTACTGCGAAGGGAAAAAGTTGTTGGAAAAGAGCAATGGTTAGTTAATGCTTCACTGCGGAATTAAGTGATCGCATTTAAAAATCGCACCGTTTATGCATGAGTTGATTGTTTTGGTTTTTTTTTTTCTCAAGGTCACATCACCGCTGAGACAATGATGGATATCCTGAGGGATAAAGATAGCGGCATCAACATGGAGGGTATGTTCATGACTACAGGAAGCATGGTGTCTGTGATTCCCACGAATCCTGCTCTGCCAGGGGTTCACTATTTTACAGCAACTCCAGATCCTGAAAGGTGAAGAACTTGATCTCACTCCAGCTTGTCAAACATCCTTGACATTCATTTTCACTAATTAACAGTGTCATTCTTTCCTGTAACAGGTCTGTGTTCAAGCCGTTCGTCTTTGTGAAACACATTAATCAGCCGAAGCAGACGATTTCTCCCAGTTATGGTCCAAATGACCCAGTGAAGACGAGACCCCGTTTCCAGAGCAAGCCAAACCGCAAACATGAGCTGTTTGTCAAGCATGAGCTGGTGTCTGCCATCATTGACAGTTACAAGGTCTGACAGTTTAATTCAAGCTCGCAGTTTTAAATTGTTAAGTGTGGTCACAGTCTGCGGAAAATTTACTTTTGCTGTGTGTTGTTGTTGTTGTTTTCTGGGCTACAGGAAAGAGGAAGGAAGATCATGGAAAGTATGAGGCAGCTAGAAAAGGAGAAGATGACACAGATGGATGAAATTCTTTCAAATGGTATTGAAGTGCCTGATTTGTTGGCAGATCTGTTCTCAAGCTGTGTCCAGGACGAGATGGCTGCGTACAGCAAAAGCTGAGCGGCCTGTAACTTAATGGAACCACACAACAGGTCTCCAGGAGGACAGTGGCAGTATGTTTACCTTAACCAGAAAACAGGACAGATCCTATTCAGTTGGGTTCGGTTGTAAAATTTATTTTAAAACAATGAATTAATCATTAATCATGAATTTGCAGCCTTTGGCAGAAATTGTGTATTGCACACTGTATTAAGGTATTTTTTATTAAAAAAGACCCACAATGATTTACACACCTATTTTCTTGTCAACATAACTGAGTTAGAAATAAACACAAATCACTGCACTTAAAAATAAAAAGATTTTAAATAAGTTACTTGTAATTATATCAATAAATACCTGAGAGAAAAATAATTTGAATTACAGCAGCTCTTTCATGGGGTTCCCAAGCTCATGAGCTCACCATGGAGGAGTGAAGGAGGACACTCGGGCTTTCAATGTCAAGGTCAACAGGTCAACAAGTAAGCAGATGCATTAACACTCTTAGTTCTGACAGGTATTCATTCCCAATGCCTCGCTACCACATTATGGACAGCACTTATTCATGGAAATGCCCTTTCTAAGTTTTCAAAAGGCAGCTTGCTTTTGTATTCATCGAAATAATGATAACGATAATAAAAGAAACAATCACAACAAGGCCACTGTTGTGTGTCAGTATCAAGCCACGTCAAGCTGCAGGTAAAACAAAAGCAAGAATACTAACGCTTCATGCTACGTTATCAGTGAACTAACAGGCAAAACTGACTTAGTCATAAATTAAATTGACAACAAACAAAATGTCTAAAAATGATTTAAACACATCTTCCCTTTTTTCCCTTTGGCAAGTAGCTCTGGTAGAAGACCAAAAATACAATCTGAGGTGCTTCAACGCAACTGGAAGATAAGTGGGAGTCTTCATGGATTATTGCTCACATAATGGCATGACATAAAACTACAGAAAATCCACACGCACGTACTAACTGCATACAAATTCTGTAAGTCCTGTATGACCCCTAATGGTTATTAGAAATGCTTGTTATTTATGTTCTTCTTGAAAATCTCTGTTAAAAGGACAGCAATTTTTTGCCGTTTTAGCCATCAGTCAGTTACGCCCGTCTTTCAGTTTCACCTCAAAATAACTGTTTTTTCCATTACGGCTGAACAGGGAATTTACTGTGCATGCATGATCAGCTGACACCTGCCCTGACTGACTGTTCTAATAATGTTGCTGCAATTCCATATCTCGGGAATTAACCTCGTGAGCCTTATTGAGGTGGTTAAAAAAAATTAAAAGAAAAAAAGAAAACATTTTACGACTTACTGTGCATAATGCAAAGTGCCCTGGCCTATTAGTTTGAAAATCCCTAGCGCTTCTGTAAAGACCGAGCATCAGGATCAGGTGTGCAGGGAGAGGACAAGAGCAGTATGGAAATAATTTTTCGGTCTCAGTGCTGGTGTTCTTTAAATATCACTGCTGTTCCTCCGGTTACTCCACATCAGCAGGTATTTGTATCTGTTTTTCTTTGTGAACTTAAATAGCATTTACCTGCGGGACAAGAGAGCTGTCACCTTGTCTTATGTCACGAAGCGGTAGTAAAGGTGGCTGTCTTGGAAGCCGTGCTCCTGCTTGATGTGTTGGAGCACGCCACCCTGCTCTAACCGCGTCCCGTACAGTACCGCTTCGCCACCGTCCTGAGCCAGGCCCACCCGCTGAAGCCACTCCACCAGTTCACAGCCAAGAAAACAGTCCACCTGAGTCCCCTTCCCACACCTGAAAGTCAAAGGAGGCATTCACCCACAGGTCAATGGACTTTTCATTAAGTGTAGCCACAAGAAGCTAAGGAGAAGCAGAGAGGAGGATTTTTGAAATACTGTGTTTTGTGAATAACTTTACACGTACACCAGGCAAGACATTTTCTCATTAACATCCAACCAGAGTCGCAGTGAGTGCGACTGCTCTCACCTTCTCTTTTTAACAATGTCATGAAAACACTGGTCCTTGTGGTAGTTGGTGAACTGGGTGCAGGTCATCCTGATGTCCTCAGGTAAAGCACTGTGCAGCTGCTCTTCTTGCTTCTTTCCATACCACAGATTGTATAACCTAAGGACCATTCCCAAAAAAATAAAATTTAATGCATGTACACAGTGTTTTATGTAGTTTAGAATGCATAGTGTATATACACAAAGTACAAATGGTATATTGTGTACAAAATCCTTCAAGAGTGTTTTAGAGCGAAGTTTCATAACATAAATGTTCTGTACCTCTTTTTAAATGGTAATATAATGAAGTGCTTGTCCAACCCAAACAGAGCGAAGGAGAGTAATCCCTGTCAAGAGAAGACATGTCAGGACACCTGGAGGACAATACATGCTCACAATCCGGGTGTTATGTTTTTTGTGAAACCTAACCTGTCCATAGTTGGCCACAGCACAGAAGAACTGCAGCTCCAAGTAGAGTCTTCCAGGAATGCGGTTAAAGAGCAACCACAGGCAGCTGGACAGGTTCTGTCACAACAGGCATTAAGAGGGATTTTAGGGTTGTTGTTTAAAACTCACAAACCCTGTTGACAAGATCAGCCTCTCGAACCAGCTGAGTGAATTTACTGCAGTTTATTTTAGCGCCAGTCACAGACCTAACAAACTGCCTTAAAAGTTGTATTTTATTTGTTTTTTATAAACAACACAAAAAGCACACACGGCAAGATGTAATGGTATTTCTGTATCGTCTTATTTAAAGGTTGTTGTTTTTTTAAAATCTCTTTGGAGTACTTTGGAGAGGTCTTCCTGCAGTACGGACGGGAGGTAGAAAATATGCAGCTCAGCCGCTTACGTCCGATTTGGTATGCGATGCCTAAAATATAACAATGCAGGTGGAAAAGGCTGACTTCATGTGCAGAAGTGAAAGGTGGTGGTTTACTCACAGCAAGGGAGCTGACAGTCAGGAGCAGACATAAGAGCACATGACGGGCCACTTGTCTGTCCGCAGCCTGCTGGCGCTCTTCCACTTGGCCGAGCAAGCAGTCCGTCGACTCGCAGCGGCTCTCACAGTGACCTGAGGGGGGCAGCAGAGCGGGCGCTTAAAAATCCCAAATCTTGTGAATTTTCGAGAGAAAAGCGGCCGAACGGTTAGGGTCGCCGTGTGCCAGCATGAGTGAAAACGCGCGTCATTTGCTTATCAAGGCAATACCTGCGAGCGCGGCCGGCGTGCTGTTCACGTTTGTGCTGATGATCATGTCGGGCATGGGCTGGGGTGGCTCGCAGTCGCATATGAGGCACACTGATAAGAAAGTGACTAAAGTCAAAGTGGTTCTCTGACTCTCCCACCATAACGGACACCAACAGTAGATGCAGTTTGTAAGTAGAGCAAATCAACAAACTAAGTAAGAGAACAGTAAAGCAGAGTTTAGTTCACTGCATGCGGTTTTCCATTTCATGTTTCTATATTCCATTTCTCATTAACGTAGTTTTCATGAGTATATTTACAGCAAGTGTTGCTGGTTTGTATTTATTAGTGGTCGTTGCTCAAACTGTTAATATGTCTATGATGACCATGATTTCTTACTAACCTTAAGCTCTGTGCAGGCTACAGAAGAATGCTGATTCCAAACAACTCCTGATTCCTGATAAGTTTAGAGTATTAAGTTTTCCCTGGATAATGACATCTAACAAAATGTTCCTCCTACTTTTGACATTTCAGTGTTTGTGGTTTTGTAACAACAGTCTTTTTCTTATTATGTAAGTTTTCAAGTGGTAGTTAAGCTCTTAACCGTAAGAAAGAGTACCTCTGTTGCGAACTCCTGATGGGGTGACTGGTCCAACCCCAGTCTGGTTTTCCGGTTCAGCTTCAGTCAAAAGATTGTCTGCATTGTCAAATGAAGAGCTTCCCTCTTGGATGTGGTCATTCTGGGCCCAGCTTCCTCTACTGAGGCACACAAGTGAGCCCCCTCCCAGCAGAATGCTGAGGGCGACTACAACTGTGGTGCAGATTATCTGTCAAAATACCCCAAAACAGACTGGAGTAAATCTAAGGCGTTTCCCAAACAGATCCGGAACCGCAGAAGACAGGGAAATTCATTTCCATTTGTGCTGTTACCTGCGCTTTGCCATAAAAGAAAGATGAGTCGATTGTGTCAGACATTTTCGCCCCAGAAATGAGCAACACAGCAGTTACCAGTGCTGGAATCCTGTTAATATAAAGACAAACTTTACAACAAAATCACTCACAGTATAAAGTGCAAAACATAACCAAGTCAGCGACATGGAAATGTAAAGGAACACTGCAGGGGATCTTTGTTTGATCATTTACATCCAACTGAAGTGTATGCTGTACTCTGTAAAATCACGCTAAGCTAAATAGCCCGACGTGTAAATTTGTCTTTGGGGCACAGCATCCTCCTTTTCACAGACCAAATAAACAAGTTTAGTTTCACTTCATTCTTCACTCATATTGTAGGGACTTACCCCCAGCCTGCAATGGCTAACATGCTCGATGTAACTTTCATATCCTCAAAGCTTTTCATGAGCACAAGTGAGAGCGCTATTAACCCTGTAAAGACAAAACACGCATTGCAACATTAGCAACCAAACGTCTTATATTAGGACCCATCTGTGTCAGGTAATGCAGTTTAATAGAAGGTTAATGTGAGTGGATGTGTGCGTGTGTGTTTGCATCGACGGCATACCTGGCCACACATAAGTACTGTAGAGCGAGGTACATAATAACGTGAAAGTCAGGATCTGTCCGACGAAGTTGTCCTCCTTCACCAAAAAGTTCCACAGGATCATCCCGACACAGGTTAGAAACTAGAGACCGAAACAAACGTTGGCATTTAATGATGAGAAGCGACACTTCGCTCAGCAGCTCGGTGCATTTCATTTTTTTCAATCACGTCATAACCTCTAATAAAACCAAAGTACAGAACATGCCAGTGTGTGCTCACCTGTGCCAGGAAAAGGTGAAGAGTTAACACATGAGGTAGCCTCTTGAATTTCTTACTTAAAAACATGACAACAATCGTCCACACCTGTCAGTGAAAACACGCAGAAATTATTTGTGTTAGCCACCACAAAGACTTTTGCACAGACGCTAAATGTAAGTGGTGTGTAACTGCGCTGGCTGATTGTTCAATTTAAAAGCAAAGGAAGGCTTTGGGTTGATCAACAGGATGACATATTAAAGCACCTGAAATACTAATACAAAACACTTGTGAACATGTTTCACGACTGCAAAGATTTACAGATACACTCAAAGTGAGAATAAATGAGGAAGTAAGTCTGTAGGTTCGTGAAACATTTGCTTACACATCCCTTAAATGAGAGAACGTTTTAATGTTAACCTGCCACACCAGTGAAACGGCTAACAAGAAGCGATATATTTGTAATTTCCCTTTATTTGTCTCATATATGCAACAGTACCAACAGTGAACTGAGTAAAGTTGCCGACTTAAATGATGGCAGGCCAAACTGCTTTTAGTTATGAAATGAACCTTGCCCTAAAGACAGGTCTGCACACAGTATGTCACAATGAAGTGATGGTGACTCACCAGTGCAACTAAGCTCACTATGCTTATGTTGAAGCTGACATTCTGCAGGGAATTCATCAAAAGCTGAGGATCCATCCAGCGGATTGTAAGCAGCCACGCAGAAACGTACATAATCGGAGCTGAGAGAAAAGTGCTGATCACCATTCCAGAGGTCACCTGTTCGGGAGGCAGCACGAAAAAATGTTGCACCGTGAGTTGCAAAGATAACGCATAAAAAAAAGATACAGTACCTGAATGGCAGATAGAAGATCTGCAGATTGATGTAAATTACTCACAACTTCAAGTTCTGCATTATAATAGACAGCATAGATGGCCACACTGGGTGCGGTGGGGAAGACGCCGTAAAGAAAGGCATAATTGGAGAGGCTGGAGTGGTTCAAAGAGCCGGCGGTGCTGTTGTCCAACAGTTCCACCATGTCCTTACAAATCAGGGGCATTAGCAACCTGAAAGGCAAATCCAAAGACTGGTGTCATGTGCCTTTTTTCGAGGGGTTAGTTAACACTGTGCCATGAAACGCAGCGCTATTAAAATATTTACATTCTATTATCAGGCTACACACAAGATGCTTTGACACATCATCCATTTGGTAAAAGGCCTGTGGTCTGAGAAAGGTCTGAGTCATCCGAGCCATCACAGCACAAAACAACATGTTGGGAGCGCCCCGTGAAGCTCCGACCTGCTGACTCTCTCTGCACTCCCCGACCACGTCTCATTACAAAAAAGCGCGAGGTCACCTGGTGACACAAAATCACCTCCTGCAGGAAATAACCGTCAGGTAAGATGTTAGTGAAGTTCTACTCACAGTTTTGCGGTGATGAGTAATATCAGCGTAACGACTGTGGATCTGGTCAGTCTCCTCAGCTGGCCCACCATGGACAGACCCAAGTAGAACAGAGCCGCTCCCCCGAAGGAGTTGGCCAAGCCGTCCACAAACTGAGCCATGAAGGCAGGAATTGTCTGGTGCAGGGCAAAGTGGGCGACGATGCCGATGGCAACCATGAATACAATAGGGTTCTTTAAGACCTGTAAAATTACAAGTCCCACTATCAGAAGTTTGCTCTGCTGGTGGTCTCCCTGGTCCTTCCACTTCTGGATCTCACAGAAGGCAAACCCGATGGGATTCAGCAGCATCAGGGACACAGGGGCGACCAGGTAGATGTACTGGAGGTACTCTGGGTACGTGCTCTTGTACAGGGCTTCGACTGCAGATAAAGATGCAGAGACACGGCTCAGTGCGTCGGGATGTGGTGCAACTCGGGTCAAGAAGGACGAACACAATGAATAAAACTTTTGCTCGATTTCACATTAAAAGGCTTGCATGCACGTGGCCCTGAGGCTTGCTTATACATATGCAGAACCTTGAGTGCCAGTACAAAATAACAAATCCCACTTTTGAAATGTTTACAACTCGTGGTTTAGGAACATTTCTATTTCAATGCCACACTGATACAGGAGGGCCCTGAAAAGAACGATAGTTTTAGGCAGTTAACAGGGCAACAAATGGATAATCGCGTTTTTTTTGGATGGAATGATTATAGACGCAGCTGCTGGGCGTGAAGGCATCGCACATACCTATAGGATATCCCAAAGCAAAGTCATTGCTCTGCGTGGCAAATATTGAGAAGAGCCCAGCCTTGCTGTAGCGGCTCTCGGGGCTGGCGACGATCAGCGTGAGGACGCAGACCATGAAGAACACAGACACCTTGGCAATGAGGATGCTCCAGAGAAACGGCCAGATGACGTTGCCAAAGTCCAGCAGCACCATGTTCTTGAACAGCAGCGCTGGCAGGGCGAACTTGGACACGAAATTGCCGAGTCCCTTGGCCTGGGTGGAGGTGATGATGTTCGCCCTCCCCGCGATGTAGCCGCACAGGATTATCCCGAAGCACTCCAGGAGAGCCGGGAAGAGCTGGTCGATGGACATGTCGGAGGAGAGCGCGGTGGCGTCCGGCGCTTCCTCCTCGTATGAGAAGTTGGTGGTTCCTCTCTGCGCATCCATCCTAATATCGTATCAGTGACAGCTCATGCCTGATTTGCGGTCATGACAGCGTCATCGCCGGTTCTGTTCGCCGCTACCTGACACCAAAAGAGGAAGAGATAAGGGGTTAAAGGAGGAGTTTAAGCAATTGACACCCCCAGCTAAGAGGGCTGGTTCAAAGGTTGTCGGCTAAACACGTAAACTTCGCTGTATGCGTCAGTTGACCCAAACATCTCCATACGGTTATTATTACTCTCTACACATGCGGCCAACAAGCGAAATGCAGAAATTAAAAGTCACTCTCACCAGTCGGGCAGCCGCTCTGCCCCCCCACGTGTGCCACTCTCAGCTGACAGGATGAGCTAACAAGTTAGCCACCTAGCTCTGCGGTGAACGGGCAGCAACACCACACGGAGGTAACCAGCGTCAAAACTTCACCGCGGGGTCGGTCCGCTCTCCCCAGCTGTCCGCATGACTCAGGGCGAGCTGTTCCCATCGCCCGTTACAGAGCTGTTACTTTAGCGCCCCCCTCTCCGCCCCCAGCAACTTTCATAACACCTCGATTTGTCAGCACAACTTCCCCAATCACGTTTTCGACACGGGGAGGAAGGGGGCGGGGCTGAGTTGACAAGTACGTACCTACCTGCCCCAGGCTGAAAGGCTGTGACCGCAGTCAAAGGCGCGTTATGTAATGAGATAGAATCGGCTATGCGTTTGTTTTTGATCGCCATCAAGTGCGATTTGTACAGATACACAGTATACCCAGGAGCCTTTGTTTCCCTTCCTTAGTTGTTAAATGAGACAAAGTTGTGAGTTGTGATAATAAAATTCAGTCATCCTGAAAATGGAGAAAACTTTTTATTATCTTGTTCGGGATAATCATGTCCAGGAAAACTGCAAAATATTCTGGAAGTTTGATTTCATTAGATCTAATTAAACATTTAAATTGCCCACATACGCTATAGTCCTTTAAAAAAAAAAAACAACAAACATTGCTCTGACATAAAATATGCTGAAATATACTGTATACAATACGTTCTTGTACATATACAAGCACCAAGAAGCAAACAAACAGAAGACTTCCACAGTGTAGACTGTGAATGCTGCAGGGCAGCATACTACAAAAACAAACGTTACATGCCAATATTCCTATTGCGCAAAGGTCATCTGTGAGGTTAGACAGGTAAAACACGAAGTGGAGGCCTTTAGAGCATGCTCAGCTCGATGAGACGGCCTGCAAACACGCCTAATGTGCCGATGAGACACACGGCCATGAAGACACAGAGCAAAATATGATCCAGCACCATGGCCACGAACTTCCACTCTTCAGCAGCCTGGAAGGAACAGGGATAATGTGTCACACACACAGAAGCGAGACTCACTGAAGGACCAAATTATAGACACTTTCTGTGTGTGAGAGATTACATTGTTGGATTCCTCATCTGATTTCATGGTTTCTGCGATGTACTTGACCCCTTCAATGGCGCTGCGGACATCAGGATTCTTGGTGATGGGTGACTGGTAGGGAACGGCAGATGTCTGGTTGCCGGAGATGTCTGAGATGTCAAAATCAGCACCATAGATGCTTTTAGTCTGTTTTTCTTTGCCAGGCCGCTTCATTGTGGAAAAGAACATGATGTTGGGGATGGTTTCAATAAAAACCTGCCATGAAGAGACAAAGGATAATAAGCGCTGCATCAATGAGTATAAAGCATCAGAACAATAAGATTAAATAAGAAAACCATATTCTGTCTATTCTGTCTTTGTACCACTAGGTGGCAATGTAAGGTTGGAAATGTGATGGATTCATTTGTGGTAGATGAGCTCCACAATCAAAAACAACATGGGCCCATGCACACTTACATAAACATCTGTTCCCCTTTCTGTCCCCTGTCCTCACCTTGCGGACCCAGTCTGGCATTGTGTGGGTGCTTGGGGAGCGGTGGTGGGTGTTGATGACAATGACAGTGATGATGATGGAGGCAATGACAAAAACCATGGTGAAGAGCATGTACTTCCCAATGAGTGGCACGGCGCTGGAGGTGGAGGGGATCAGCTCCACAATGACCAGCAGGAACACAGTCAGAGACAGCAAGACAGAGATGCTGAGGGTCATCTTCTCACCTGGGAGACACAACAAACCATCTTCACTGTTCCCACTGGCTTTTGTCTATGAATCCCCTCGAGGCACAGAATGTCATACACCATGCAGTTGTATGACAAACATTTGTGAACAATCAACATTTACAGCAGTAGTGCCAAGTCTGGAGGTCAGGACCCTATTAGAAATCTACATTAATTATTGAGGACTTTAAATAATCACTACAATACATTCAAAATAAAATAGTTATTCAGTTCAAATTGTCCACAACTTCATTTTGAGAGGTCACAGGGCGAAAGGGATGTAGACTCGTAAATTTAAACCACAGCTTCTCTCCCATCTCCTGAAGGACAGATAAGATTCTTCTTATCAGAAGTAATGTTCCCATATACAATTACACATTCTGTGTTTCTTTAAGACACCCACAAAACATGATGTTGGCTCAACAAGGAATCCTGTAACATCGGCACAAGGGGGTGCTGTTTCTGTGAGTCCAGTATACAGCCCTTTCCCAGTCATTCAATAAGCAGTCCACCTCTGGTGTTTACACAACAACACAATAACCGCAGTGTTCGCCCACATATCATATTTAAAGATTGAGAGGCTGCCTGTTTTTGTCAAAGACCAACAATAGAACAAGTAAACAGATTCTGACACCATTTCACACAAGGAAAAGGCAAGATGTGTTGTTTTTGTTGCACAGCAAGAGCAGTTATCCCTTTGAGAGCATCTTTTGGCACCAGCTTCGCCTCCAGCTTCACACTCTCCTGTCAGCAGCCATATCAGAAACAGGGATCAAGTGATGTATTATACATTAAAGCAAAGGCCTGCTTTCAGACATGACAGCACAGAGGGACCCTGGGTAATGAGGCAGACCTACACGCCGGGAACCCGGCCAGATGTGCTCACAAACGGTGCGGTTCCTGTGGCAGCTGACATAGGGACACCTCAAACTGATGAATTACAGACAAGGATTTGTCCAGTGTAATGTTAGGTCATATCATGGAAACATGGATAACAAGGAAAATGTCACAAGGGTGTGAACTGATCGAGGTTTGAACTTGTTTTCTCAATTTGATTAGAACTACTTAAGGTGGTGTTTTTGTATGCTCCTTCTTGTATACATGTAGTTCGCATCAGTACATTTCAGGTGGGGGGAGAAGTTTTTTAGCTATTTCAACCGAGATTTAGAAGTAACTTTATTTTTAACTTTGGCTAGACTCCCCAAAATAAACATTAAACCTTGGCAGGGGTCTGCCTTTTTGTAGTACTTTCTAGCTATGTATGCACTGTGCCAAATCAACATTAAGCAGGGGCAGGGTGGGGTACATGTGATGTACATGTCAGATTTTGAGCTCTGTATCATTCATGTCATAATTCCACTACTGACTGACAACTTAGCCTCATATAGGAAGGAAACAAGATGGAATCGGTGGGCCTATCGTCATACCAGAGTCTGTAGGAAGATAGAAGACAAGGCCGGTCAGGAAGGAGAAGAGCATACAGGGGATGATGACGTTGACGATGAAGTACAGTGGGAGCCGCAGCATGAGGAAGTGGTATGTAATGTCCAAGTAAGGGGTGTCTGGGCAGCAAGCATAGTAAACCCAGTGCTTCCATCCACGGAAGTCCTTCATCACCCACTCTCCACTTTCCATAAAGTGACTCAGGTCAGGGCGGTCACTGTCCTGGTGAGTAGAAGCAGGAAACAAGGTGATAAAGAATGATTTAATTAAAACTACTCAAACTGCTCCAGTCTAGAAACGGTCTGAGAGGAATTACAGGATTGACGACGACCAAGTTTCCATCATAGGTCCAGGTACCCAGCTTCATGCTGCAGTTCTGCAGGTCAAAGGGGAAATGCAGGACAATAATTTCACAGTAGCTCTTGAAGATGGCAGGTGGGTTCCACGTGATCATTCCCGTGTGCTCCAGCAGCACTTTAGTCTCGTGAACGATGGCAAAGTCACCGTCAGCACTGCGGGCACAGGCAAACACAGGCAGCATCAACATGGGGGGAGATGATAAGTTAAATGTTAACGCAGGGGGACATCAGTGCCTGAGGCCAGGTTGCTGCTGCTGTACATGGACCAGCACAGCGCAGCCAACCAGCGCACACGTTGGCACAAGTTGTTGTGGCAGCAGAGCTGGTTGTCAGGGAAAAACAGCAGTGTGTAAGATGCAGCATTAGGCATGAGGAAGGGGGGGGGCTGCAGAGGCCAGATTTAGCCTGATGAAATCTGAGCTTTCACACGCTCCATACAGCAGCATAGGAAAGTCTGATTCAAAACATCACTGACAGGTGTGCTGATTGTTTCGGGAGGTCTGGGATGCTTTAGGTCATGTAAAGCTTGTTGTAATGAAAAATAAAAAAGGACTTAAGAAAAAAAGAGGGACAGGACATGGATCAAATATAGCCTGATAACGTACTTGTTGTAGAGAACCAGATCAGGCCGCCAAATGTCAGTGGAGGGAACTCTGATCTTTTTGATGCCACCGTAATCCTCTGGGTTCCACTGCAAGTTCACATCTCTCCATTGCTAAAAAAAAAAAATGGATGAGAATGAGAATAATGAAAAGTACTTCACAAACAACCGGTATTATTAACATTTTATTTTTGAAAATAAAAAAAAAACAAATACAAGAAGAAACTATGATGAAAACTGCGATACAACCTTTTCAAAGTGGGAAAGTTTCATCAGTGAAATTTTCAAACTCACACCTCATATCGCTTACCATAACCGCACTGAACTTTGCCGAGTGTTTGTGTTTGATATGTCTGTTTGAAAACAATCAAAATCAAAACTCTTGATATACACAGCAACATACTGTATATCAGTAATGGATTCAATCAAACAAGTCCATCTAATTCCAGAAAAATAACATAAGACCTTTCATAGAAATGTGGGATCTGTGATTTGGACTCAAGGGGATGACTGCCTTTAACTCCTCAAATCTAATAATTATGTTTTAATTGAATTTCATGGCATGGATTAAATTTTTGCTGTACATTATTGGGGTTTTCTGCATCACGAGTGTGTGTCCATTGTATTTGTTATATGATATCACAAAAAAGCATACACATAAATGTGCTCAAACCTGTTTCAGTCTCACGTTACTGCTGACAATCTGGTTGACCTCATCCTGTGGATCCAGACAAATGGGTTTTAGGCATTTGATGACAGCGAATCTCAATGCAGGTGAGCTGATAGTGCGTGACACGAGACCTCACCACACTGATGAGCTGGATGAGCTGAAGGCCGACAGTGACGACCACCGGGTCCTTGAAGTGATTTACAGGGCGTACAACCTTATTGTAGCCAGTGAAGAGAGTTTTTACTAGATTAGTCTCATCAGAGGAGGCCGAGGCAGCACCTAAAACAAACAAGACACTCTGGTCACTGGCCTATTGTTGATTATTATTGGTGGATTTCTTACATCAGAAGCATTCAGGCCAAGATGTGGGGTATGTTTCACTCCTGACTCCTCAAGGTGACTCTTCAGTGTGTTGGAAAATTATTTATGTTGTGCCAAAGCAGAGTATTCCTTTAAGAACATCTGATACTTGAGGTGAGTTCATTCAATCTGAGCTGAAAATAGATGTGACGCAGGACTATAGGTGTAAGATGTTTGTAAATATATGTAAGTGTACACAGGCCCATGCTGTTTTTTATGTAGACTGAAAGTGACCCACTTTTACATGGTGTCAGTATGTTGTATGTGTATGCTAGCTTGAGCTTCAAAAAGTCTGTACACCAAATACATAAATGTGATGTGATTTTACAAAGTTTATCGTTTTGTTTAAAGGGTAATGTACTGTACATAAATATATATTTTGAAACTCCTCTGCCACATAGCAGAGATAATCATAAACACATTGCATTCAGACACATGCTCACAATCCTGTAGACTTGTGACGATGATGTACCATTTGTACGTACTTGCGTCTATTGACTTTGTTGATTTTGGGGTCTAAATTTGGCAATACTGCATTTAAACATGTGATGGCACCCCAGCAAGGGAGGTGTTAATAGAGATGTCTGTCACGAGCCAGAGCAAGATCCCCTTTCAGTTTTCAACCGCCCTTGAAGCGAAGGTCATTTCACAGCAATATGTTATTTGAATGGCTGAACGATTCACGAGACATTTAACTCAGTAAACTGAGGATTCTCGTGGTACATAATTATGCAGGTGACTTCATATGCAGACAAACAGACAAAAGGTTGAAAAGAAGAAGGAAAACAGTACACATGCCCTTGTCAATCAAAGACGTGGGTTGCAAAGATTTAAATTTGCTCATTAGTTGAATTCTGTGAATGGGATCAGCCTGCGCTGACCTGGGAGCAGTTCCACCAAGCATACTTAATGAAGAGAGAGTTTAGTACTTTCTTTTCTAACTTTTTCAAACTTCAGTTTCCTTTAAATGTGAAAGAAAATTCAAGCTAAGAAACAGTACAGTACATATTTTAACAGTTATCAACAACACATTTTCTGAAATCTTTAAGTTATTCTTCCAGATAAGTTCTTACCTGCTAGAATGACTAGATGAAAAGTGAAAAATACAGTATTCATCCTTGTCAACAAACCCAGGCATCCAAAAACCAAGATCCAACTTCAACACGTTGCCCGTTGACCACCTGAGAATTAAAAAGGTTTGACCCACCTAAAACATTCTTTCACCACTGGCAATTGACATACTGTTCAGCCGCCAGGCTCTCCACTGGCAACCCTGTTGTTATTGTCTGACAGCGGATGTGAGTGCCTGGCTGCCAATGCTTGTCATTTGAGAGGGCCACATTCTTTGTCATCTGTTATGAGATCAACATGCCAGAGTAATCCACCACTGAAATATCCCATCGTGAACTTGGCCATACACAAACTGGAGGTGCAAAGACACAACATATGCTTGCTGCCAGGGCCGGAGTGGGGCCACTTTTCAGCCCGGACTGAATCCAAGCTGTACACCTAAGACATGAGGATGATTTTAATGAAAGCTGTAATTTCAAAACTACAGTATTATTACTTGGCCATTCACAGATGAGCTATATTTAAATCAAGTCCTGCATGCTAGACTGCCTCCCCTTGCACAAACCTCTTACAGGGGCTCATCTTCTGCCTTTCAGATTGTTTCCATCCATTGTCAACCTTCGACCACCTGTGCACTCTGAGCTGGTTTATATTGGTTTCATCACATTATTAACAGCAATTGTGATCCAATTTGAGTCCCTGTGTGTAAGGTATGACACTTGCGCTTTAATTGTGTATAACTCCTGCCACCTGTTCTTATCGTAACGCATCATAAGTGCATCAGAGTGTGAAGAGAGAAGAAAAAGAAAATAAGTCTGTTCCCACTTAGCATGTCTTATTCCATCCTTGTTAGCATTTCATGAAGTCATAAGTAAAGCAAAATTGGGAGTGGAGAAATTCAGTAATATAAATAAATATAAATAGTAGATGTTCAACCTTCCATTTTCCTGAGTACTTCATGGACGTCTCTGTGTATACTCAGGAAAAAACAAACAAACAAAAAGACAATCCGAGCAATGCACAGCAACTTACATTTATAGTGTATTTGGTACTAACCACTGACAGTTGCCTACAACACTTTCATCAGATAAAGAAAACTTTGTAATGCACTTTCAATTTATCTTAAGCTTTCAGAGTTGATAATGAATATCTATCTTTTTTTGAAAATATTCTCACAGTGCCTCTCAAATCAGGTTTCCCACCTCAAAATAAATAATAAAACAATGTTAGATAACTCTGATTGCCAAACAGCCTTGTGTTTCCAGGGGCAGGTGTTACACCCGTGTCTCCTTTCTTTGCTCTGCTCTACCCTTCCCTGTCAGGCCTGTGATGGGTCAGGCAACTCAATTTCCTCACATCCCCAATCCGTTCAATCAGCCAGTCACTCAACCACAGGCCTCATTCATCTCACTTAGGGACAAATGACCATTTTGGCAATGTCTGAATTAAGAGAGATTTGCCGCAACCCCACCCCCACCCTTCTCCCCAGCCACCCAGGCCACTTGAATTTACACCAAGTAAGCACCGCTTTGCCTTTCTCCAAGTCTGTCACACGTGACAAGCTGTCATTGTATCTGTGCAGTCGACCTCATCTCTCCCGTGCTCGTTACAACACTTTGAAATCTCAGCCTCTAGAGGGCTTTAAGCTGTGTTTTTATATCTGCACCGTAAGTGATTAAATGTTCATTGAATCTGAATGAAAGCATCTATGTAATACCTGCAGGGGTTGCGTGAAAACTGGACAGCATACTGGATGTTTATGCCTCAAAGATTAAAGGGATTAGAGTTTTCATACAGGAGATTAGGATTTTGTTGATTTTTAGATTTTACATGATGTTCCAACATGAATATAGAAACAAGGAACACTGAGTATTTTAGCCTTGTCATTATTTTTGAACCCTTATATATGCAATTTAAGTGCTGCATGTTTTGAATCTTTTTTAAATATTCTTTCTGGTTTGTTAAAATGCACATCTTACTTTAATTTTATATTTATTTTATTTCTTTTATTGCAAATTGACATCGTATATAAATCTCAAGCAGAGCAATGTTCCTGATTTACCTTTTAGTATGACCATGCACGTGTGTGCATGTTTTATGCCTGGGACCAGAAAGGGCCAGAAACTTTAACCAGCAATTAAACACACTAAGGATTTCCATTTTTTATATACTTCACATGAGTGAATAAAACATTTTCTTTATATTTCAATATTTGAAAATGTATTCAGGCCAGCTGCTTGCAGGGGGGAAGCATTACCATCCAGTCGACAGAGAAAGGTCAGTTATCTCATGGATCACAGCTTTTCAAATTCAGACTCATTACTGTGAATAAGGCACATTCACCACACAATACATTCTGTATAGACATTACTCCAGCATGGTGTTATCACAGCATCTGACTGAGAGATAGAAAGCTTGATAGGTTTATTGGTGAGGTTTACCTCCTTTCACAGTCAGTGCCTGATGTAGATGAAGGTATGATATATTTAAAATTGCTGATAATGGCAGGGGAGGCTAAACGGTTGGATGAAAATCCAATTTTGCCACACAATCAGCAGAGACAGGTCTGAATTCGGCCTACATTAACTCAGTGTGATGTGGTCACAAAACCCAGGTGATTAAATGTCAAGCAGCATCTCAGATGCTTTGTGGAGAAAATTGAGGCACAAAAACCTAAACACAGAGAATGGCTGAATGTGACGCGACAGACAACATGGCAGAAAAAACAAACAAAAAAAACATGGTTGCATTAAATTGTATGTTTGTCCATAATAATCCAATCTAAATGTATTGACATTCACTGCAGAGAAAAATTGGTATTTAAAATAAAATGTGGTATATGATAAACATACTATCCAAACAAACTGAGCTTTAACAGTGTGCATCAGTGATCATGAAATAACCTACAATGGCTGTGCATGGCTGGCTTGTGGAAATTGCTTGGGAAGACATAACCTTTGGCTAATTAAACCTAAAATGCATAAATTTCCTGTGACATTGTTTGCACATATATCCACTAATTAACAGTCTCCCCAACGATGCTGTCGCCTTAGGTGTTGTAGGTTTGGTTTTAATCTCACAGTGAATCAGTGTGACTGATATGTTGTTAGAGGGCTTTACATATAGTCACATGATGTGTGGCTTTTAGGCACAACCTGTCATTCTGAATATGCAGAATGAAGGACTCTCATTCTTATCTGTCAGGGTCGTTTTGCAGCCTCACGCAAATGTGTTGCACATGTCAGTTTTCTAAAAACAGCAGTAAGGATCTTATATGTTTTATTTTTTATTGAAAGGATCAAAGGATAAGACTGGTGTTATTAGATAACAAATCCCACAAAAAGACAGAAACTGCAATGCATCTTTGTCCTTAACAGCTTCCCTACTCTGTCTGGAATACAAAGTCACATAGATCATATGCAGAGCTCTTTAAAGATCAGTTACAAATGTTTAGTATTACCTTTTTAAACACAGAGTAATTGATTTTTGTAGCAAACGTCACTCAAAATGGAATAAATAGTGCATTTGTCTGGGACTATTTTTAGTGCTGCTCTTGTGAGTATTCATGGCAGCAGAACGGCATATGTGGGAGTGACTCAAAATAAACCTCAGCGCCCATGTTCATGGTAATGATGGAAAACATCACCCGATGGAGGTCGTCAGCCCAGAGTAATAAACAAGAGCTCTGGATATACACAAGCCATGTTTGTTGATGAGATAAATTCACTATTCGTTTGGGTCTTTTCATGTGATTTGTCGAAAATGCAAGGAATACAAATTATGGCCAGGCTGATCTTTTTCTTTTCTTTTCTTTCTTTTCTTTTAAAAGAAAAAAAAATTAATAAAAATTGATTAAATGACTCTGAAATGTCATTATTTTTATTTACTGCTATTTTGTATTTACTTAAAATGAACCGGATATTACTGAAATAAATGTGAAAGGGGTTGCTTATAGTGATGAACCCACTGAAAATGATCACCTGAGTTTGCAGTTCGTCTTTAGTGCTTTTAGCGCCTTTTAGCTTATTGTTTTGGTTGTTCGGCTCACGGTTTCACTGTGGTGGTTCATTCTCACAGCTCTTATAACAGCAGGCAAATATTCACAGGGGGAAAACAGAACCTCCTCATCAAAAAACAGCAAACAAATTTGTGACTGCCTGGTAAATAACGTGGCACTAAGCTGGTCGTTTTCCTCAGGAGTTGAAGACAAAAGACAAGATCTTTTCGTTTGAATCCTGGAAGTGGCCACAAATATGACTCATAACATATTGCTTGTATCTGCTGCTCCCAAGTGGCCATAAAAAAGTAGTTAATGCAGGTTAATGCAAAAAATTTGATGAAGATTTTTATTATGGCAATCCAGCTGACTCATTAATCATTTAATTTCTCCAAGTAAGGTTTAATAAATTAAAGTGATCATGCACAAGTTGTGTACAAAAACATTACAGTAAAAAAATTAAATTCACAAATAACGCTGTTTATAACATGATAAAAATGTTAAGATCAGGCAAATGCACCAGTGTGTATACATTAATGGGAAAGGATCATTCAACTAAGAACTGCAGGTTACATAAAAACAGTTGAGAAGATAAAAAAAATAAATACAAATTACCCCGGAAAAATCAGTAGCTTATTTTTACATCCAGCTACACAATGTTTCACAGAAATAACTGCGCAGCAGGCAGCAGGGAATGTGGAAGAGAGCTTCTACAGAACAGACAGAAAAAAGCTAAATCACAGCGCTACACAATCTTTAACACATGCTGGGTTACGACTACAAAGCAACAAAGACCTCGCACCATGCATGCTGGTCTGTCGGCTTCTGAAAATCCCCCGACAAAAATGGGGAGACATGGAGTACGTACAAGTGTAAGGTTCATCGTCCACATCCAGCACTGGGAAGGACAGATGTTAGGTCAGCACTAGTCCATACAAAGGGCATTTTTTAAAAAATGTATCAATAAATGTAATACAAACAGTCATTCGAGTCTTTACACAAAAGAATGATTAGAGAACTGTTCTATAAAAGTCCTGATCTGTGTTCAGAAGAGCATATCTTCATTTTTGATGAGCACCTCCACCACCTGTCTCTGGTAGCGGATGTCATTGAGTGCTGTTATGGCGTCCAGGTCGGGTGCACGCATGAGGGTGGGCCCAAAAACGATGGCGAGGTTCTCTGCGTTCATCAGGTTGAATTTTTCATTCTGTGTTACCCTGCAAATATATATTAGAGTTACAGCCAGGTACAGATTTTGGAAATGAAAAGGTTTAGGGACTGTATGAAAATTATTTGGGTGGGGATTAAGCGAGGCCCTCCCACAAAACTGCAACTCAGTCCCAACAATATCTCCATGTTATATAATACTCCTGACTGGTACAATTACTTTAGCCAATAATAGCTAACAGATAGTCTGTTCCACATTAAACCATGTATCAAAAAAGTAATAATTTTCACATTTCTGCACAAGAGAAGTGGGATTCCCAATTAGCAAAATAAAGATGTGATGTGTCCTATTTGCTGAATATTCAAGACTGTCCCATAAAAAATGAGCCCATAAATTGTCTGTGCTGGCATCTTTTTATCACTCATAGTTATGTTTTATCGCTTGTTTACATCCAGCAGTCAAAGTAATTATGAAAGGAGCAAATAAGAAAGTAAGGAGGGAGGACTTTAATACAGGAGACTGCTGTTTATGAAACCTATAGTGATCGTTGATTCTTTTGTCCATGACTGTTGTACAATTTAATAATCTTACCATAATTATTTAATCCCAAACCATAACCTTTTCCTAAACCTAAGTAGTTCTTGCACCTGACTAATCCCCCTTCTAAAAGACCTCTCTGTCAGCTCTTACAGAAGTCGATTGCAGATTGCTCACCTTTTTAAGTGTGCCATGAGGTACTTGAGAGTTTCACCGTGTGATGGTGGCAACAGAGCAAGAGCCTCACGGAAAGCTTCCAGCTTCTTCTCTGGGTCTGTGAGCTCTGGGGAACAGAAAGGAGAACAATACTATCCTCTGACCTCAGAGAACACAATCAGGAATCCATGTACTTATTTTTCCTGTGGGGTAATAAAAGCCATTCCTCTCTGAGAGGAAGTCCATGGAGGGCATGCTGCTACTTGATATAGCTTATGCAAATTAACACTGTGGTCTTGACTGTGTGGTTGTTTTTTTCTTTTTCCTTCTCTTTCTTTTTTTTGCAAATTAGGAACAAATGAAGTGCACCATCCGAGTCAAACGTTTTCTCAGGACTTAAGGTTGCTGCTGAGTTTTGAAAGTCACTGAGTAATTCTCAAAGGTCAGCTGTGTATGCCTGCATTTTCATAGTTCTGCTTCAATTGAACCAGATACCAAAAAAAGTTCATAATGACTTCACTAAGGGCCATTAACTCTGCAAGACTGAAATGTTTTAATGACAGCAGAGTACTGGGTTGCTCCAAGAAGGCAGATGCAGTAACAGCAACACCCAACAATGTAATGAAGTCCAAAACAACAGCACTTTAAGCTCCTTAATGACATAATGTCCACAGAAATCAAATATTAATCTTTACTGGAGGATTACTGAATTGGAATCCACCATAATGTACAGATGTCACTGTTAAATTTGAACTCGGCAAAACATTTTCTGCAAATTAAAATACTGAGGCGGTTAACATCTGTAATGTGACTCACTTTGTGACCACATGAAGTAAGGGATATAAAGTTTAACAGTCCAATACACAGAACAGAAAAACACAGGTGTGCTTCAAACTAATTTGTCTCACTTACTTGCAGCCTCGATGAACCTGGGGTAAGCATCATATGAGATGATGGGAACAGGCAGATCCCTGAGGTACAGTTTCAGTGCGCCCGTGATGATATTGATGTCTTCATAGGCGTTCACCGAGATGTCTGTCTTCTCGCCATCTGTGAAGACGTGTGATGGAAAAAAGAAGATAGGAAGAAGTAGACTGTCACATTGTAATGAAAATGGCTCACATCAGCACTTTTTTGCATCACAGTGTGGACTGGGGAATAAAGAGAGTGTGTTACAGTGGTTGGGGAAAAAAAATCTACTCTGGCTCTGTATTTCTGCAAAGTAGCCGCTATCATCCACCTGGCCTGTTTTATTTTGACTTTCCCTCGGTCATGCATGCTTTCCAGAGCAGGCCGTGGCCTACTTGTGTTGGCAGACTGAACATCACAGTGCTGTGAGCTGGAATGACACTCTGTCATGGATGATCTCCCACATGCGGATCTGGCTAAGAGTTTAGCCCACTGCTGGGGGGTTTTTCTTACTGTTAAAATTCACACTGCATTGGGCCAAGACAGGCTCATTCTCACTAAGTCTACGACTGAATCCCAATGCAGTGAGCAGGTGGGTTTCTTTTTTTTACAGCTATGTTTAAAGGCAGTGAGAGTGCGTCCACAGTTTGTATCCCCTCAGGTCCCCCCCGTCTGCGCACACTGTTAAGCCCTGCAAGAGAAGGACATGCCGGGACAGGATCTGCTCTCCCAGATGGACGCTAATCCCTCACTAATGTGTCACTTTATCATTAATCTGAAGTGTTCTGTGTGCCTTGTGTAGACATATGTAAGCACGCAATGTAAATCATCATGCTGTTGGCTGACAGAAATCTATAAAACAAGGGAGACATACCTTTGTCAAACGCCATTTTGACTTCTTCCACAGAATCACTAAAACCAGATATTCTGTAGAGGCCTTCGGACGTCAGTCCTTGAGGAACAAACATGAAATAAACAACCTTTCAGAGATTGTCAGGGCTGTCATCAGTAATGTAGAAAAATTCACCTGCATATGTCGCCTTGGGTAATTTAGGAAATGTCATTAAACACTCTTAAATATGCATAAGAAATTAAGGATAAAATGTCCACAATGTCACACGATGGAACAACATGGGCAGATGCAAACAGTTTTCTGCATCACCGTGCAAAATAATAAAGACATAAATCAAACTCAGCTACAGCTGTATATTAGAGGGGAGACAATAAGGGAGCAATGAATTTCCTACATAGCTGAATGATTTAACTGAAACGCAATCAACAAAGGCAGCAGGAAACAGAGTAATGTATTCCTCATTACAGGTTTACAATTACCAGCACACTCATCAGTCCTCCCAGTCAACCCCAACACCCCGGGCACAAAAAAACATTAACTGAGTTAGTAATGCAATCTGACTCTTAACACCTCAAACTACAAATTGTAGATCATTTACTAAATAGTTAAAGGAAGGCTGTTTTTACAACAAACTGAAGTTTTTAAAGGGTCGATGCTTTTTCTTCTTTTCCTTCATGATATCAACTAAAAATGTTAAATATAAATGTTGCTGAAGAGACTGAATTTTAGTTTAGAATTTTAACTTTTAGAAAGTTATTGCAATTGACTGAACGGCTTAAGAGTTTTCTGACTCACACGATCCCTGAAAAAGAAGTTTAGAGGAGAGACTTGAATCCTTAAGACCAGAATGTTTACTATGAATAACATGCAGTTATGAATTGAAGCAAATCAGAGTTTAGTTTTATAGCTGTTAGGGCTTAAACTTAAGTCAATTAGTATTTAAACTAAACTGCATGTATCATATAAACATTCTGGGAAATATTCTATTCCTTATTTTGATCTATATATTACAAACACACACACACATTCTAAACCAACCTCTGGACTCGATCTCTCGTATGCACATGTCCACCACCATGGGTCGTGCTGTATTATAAGCTTTCACCAGCGTCGTGAGGTCACAGCTGTAGACTTTGCGGATGTGTCTCAGGTCTGGCTTGCAGTCATTGGGCACCAGAGATGAGCATTGTTTGTGGACGTTCAAACCACAGTCTACAAAGAGAGACACGGCAGGTTTAGTTTGTGAATTCCCGCAGCTTAAAAAGAAGACAGAGTTGTACACAGTGGAGTTTTTATTATTAACACTGTAAAATGTGTCAACCAGCAATGTCAACAGAAAGATTTCTCATGGCTCAGTCATTTTACCTCTGACGACTGACAACCATTATGTAAATTCACGTTCAGCATCAGGTTCATTTTGGCTTGGCTGGATGGTTGTGTGTGTTTTGGCTTGCAGAACAGTGTTAATTCCCTTGATCAATATTTGTCACCTGAATGTCACGAGACAAGTGGAGAGCTCATTTCTCTCTACCACACATGGCATTGGAGTCACCTTGAGCACTGGATAGATATAAAGCAGCCTCTGCAGGGCCATTTATATAATTCAAATATCAGAAACAGCGAATTAACACAAATGAACCAGAACACAAGATGTTATTCTTTTTTGCTTTTTAAGTATTTCTAATTTAAATTATAGGCAAAAAATATTTAATAATTACTCGGTGTGAGGAAATTCTTTTGGACATTTTTTTAAATCCATTTGAAAACGTTTTCAGACATAAAATTCATCTCTGTGGGTGTTTAAATAGCACATCAGTCATGATGTCAGTGTAAGTATCCCACACTGTGTTTTGTCTTTAGTCGCAATGGATGGGGCCAGAGGCACAGCTGTTTCAGGGCAGGATTCACCTTGTCGGGAACAGAGGAGCCCGTGGAGAGCAGATGCACAGAGAGACTGCAGCCGTGCTTTGTAACAGAGATGCATGGAGGGAATTAGAGGAACAGTGAAAACACTGTGGCCTGGAGGAGGGACAGTCAGTGCCACTGCGCGCTCTATTCTTTTCCAGATCCAAGCTCACACACAATGGCTGTGGAAGCAGCTATTGAGGCGCTGCGGGCTACACTAGACCTAGTTTCCCAGACTAAAATGGGGCAGCTCTTCAAGCTCAGATCTTTTGAGCTGTCTCCAAGTTCTGAGAGGGTTTTTTTTTTGACAAATGCCATGTGCTGTTTGATTCCCAAAACATAAAAAGTAACATTTTGATCTCTCAGATGAATTTCTACTTTTTGAATTTTAAATAAAAATCTATTGAAAGCCAAGAACCTAGGCTTATGCAGGACCTCAGACAATATTTTGATTAATATGGGTCCCGGGAGAAATTCACGCAGCCTGCATTTATATGCATTGATGCAGAAATGTAATTACCTTAAGAGATGATTCTCTTAAGGATATGAGACAGGCAGTATAATAGAGGAGGTCCTGTCATCAGACACAAGTCTGTTGAGCTCCTGGTGTCCATGTGAGCACACTGATAACCCTGGGTCCCAGGTGGGGCGGGTGAGGGTGAGGCAGGGGCCCCATGGGACCTCAGGAGCCAGGAGAGTGCTTTACTGCACCGTCAGCTCTGTCTGCGTTGCTATGGAGAGGAGACTGCAGCTCAGCTTTGGCCACAGGGCTCTGAGAAGAGGTTTAATGGTGCCTGGCTGCTAATTTCTAATCAGCACATTATCAGCGTGTTTAACCGAGAGAGTTACCAGTTGAAACAGGGCTCTCTACAATCTGCCCTCTGCATCTGAAAACAAAAAGCACGGCTCGTACCGGTTAGATATTTTGGTTTCTTCTCTTGAGTATTTAAGTTAAATAGGGGTTGAGCCGTGTGACCTAGCTCTTTGGTTGAAGCTGCTGAATTTTAATGTGTGTGGAAACAGAGCTCCTTCCCCACGCTCCGAGCTCTGCTCCTCATTAAAGAGACATGCCAGCTTTGTTTTCCTTCATGGGTATGATGGGATGAGGCTGGGGGGTGGGGGGGGTTGTGTGTGGGGGGTGTAGTCTGATGAGGAAATGTGGCACAACAAGCACAAGCAGAGGCTGGCTCTCTGGCACTCGGCCAAAAACAGTTCACACATACAAAAAGGAAAAATGGGGGTGGAAGAACTTTTTTTTTTTGGTATGCAAATTTGAGGATCATGTGAAACGCCGCTGCCCCAGATTCTGGTAACTGTGGTTGAGTGTAAAGGAATGGTGATATATGAGTCGATAAGGATTTGGCTCCAAACATATGCGCCTTTATTTTTCGATTGTTGTAGGCTCACAAAATCAAGGCATTAATATTTAATATCAGAGCACCCGCAGATTTGTGTGACACACTTTGTTTCATCAATAAAACATCAAAGGCACAGATCAGACTGTATTACAGCTCTATTCTGGGATGGGAGAGGAATTCGAACAGCAGCTACAGTGAAGCAGAAATCTCATCAGAATATTTGACAAGAAATGGAGCAAATATAACAGAACATTTTCTACATGGAACCTGAATGCGTGACAATTTAAGAAAAAAAACGTGTTGCTCATATTGACATAATGCATTCATTGACGTACAGAGAAGTGAGCTAAAACTAGAACTAAAAAAATGTTGTTTTTTCATGAAAATGCTATCAGCATTCTGTTGTTTGGGTGTTTTCTGTTTATAATGCAGCTGATGTTTACCCATTAAAAGTACATAGCCCTTGTTGCTGTAACAATAACAACAGGATGTGAGGATCTGCCCAGCCATGAGCTGAAAAAAATCATTTAGGACAAGAATAATGAGCTACTTTTAGATTTTTGTCAGCACAGGCTGTGCTCAGAGCCCCTTCTTCTGCATGTTTGAACTGATTACCCCATTCACAAACCCAGTGAGGAAAAAAGTGGGACAAACATAGGACAACAACATCACGTACCATACTTGTTATGTCATTTTATAGAGCTATCGTGTCACTCGGTTATACAATCAATAATCCACAAACTACTGTTGGGATTTTAGATTAAAACTGATTAATCCTGCTCCAGATGCACTAAAAACCAAGTAACCCACATACAGTAAGATCACTTTGTACACCATGTAATGTGTAATGTAATGAGTGAGCGCTATGACGTGATCGGGCAGTTTATATAAGACTGTTTTAATGCAGCATGAGAACGAGATGTACCTGCACATTTGACCCCCTGGGCCATCAGTCCCCACATGAAGCTGGCACAGTGTTCACACCAGTGAGGCCCTCGGAAGGTATGGACCTACAACAGAGAGGAGGACAGTGATGGATATCAGTGATGAGAAGCGCCGACAACACAGTGGGAGAACAGCGGGTAGCCGCGGCCATTTACTCCACAGACACCCCATCCTCCCCCTGAACGGGCTAGGAGACCCGTAGGTGCTGCCATCTATGAAGGGGCAGAGGAGGAGGATTATCTGTGTGTGGAGGAGGATTGTTGTTCAAACGGACCCACAAAGTGACAGCGCTGAGGTGGGTGTCGTTTCAACTCCAAGCTGGGGAGGCTTTGCCATCATGGCACAGTTGGTCCTGACACTTCACCAGAGTGTAGGTGCACGTTGTCGGGGGACTTTGCTATAGAAACTGAGGGAGGCCACCATGCTTGTGTAGGAAAGGGAGCCCCCAGTCTCCACCAGGTAACAACAGCTCAGCCAATCAGGGAGGCCTCTGGGAGCAAGAAGCAAGCCGCAGCTCTTTCACTTCCTCTACAAGCCATTTTGTGGTGTGCATTAGATCACCGTGTTACAAAATATGAACTGTTGGTCACCTAAAATATTCAGCCATCAGTAATGATATCCTGGTCATCTGAGGTGATATTATTTCATTTCTTTTCATGTTTACAGAATGTATGGATACGAATTTGAGGATCAATTTGTGCTCTTTCTGAATTCATATAATGATTTGATTATTCTCTGTTTTATCAGTGACACGTGTACTTAGAGAAATTAATTTAAGAGGGTGTGGTATGAAAATGTAAGAGTCAAACTAAAGTATTGCTTTATGTAGTATGTTCCCCAATTAATCATACTCATTCAAACAAGTTTTGTTTTTGTTTTTTCTTGTCTCAACCTTTTGCCATAAAGAACAAAATTAAGTAGTTTAATTGCCCTTGTGGAAAATTTGCAAAGTTTTGAAATGAAAAACCTCTATTTCAGCACCAAGAATTGTACTGTATTGCTGTATGCATACATTTTCCACTCCTGCCTAGTTGTGGGAGCTTTAAACACAGGAACAGCACTCTTAAAATGTTGAAATGCAACATTCAGCACTGTGAGGGAACAAAGCAGCAGAGAGAGACCAGCGAGCATCAGCAGTTTGAAAGCCTTGAAGGTAATATTTCACCCCCCGCTCTCCATCCCATTAACCAGCCAAACTAGGAGTGGGCTTGAGCCAAATAGGGATACACTCCTCCACTGTTTCCCCACTCCATCGGCCTAATCTGTCCATCTGGTGCTCAAGCTAACAGCAGTGGTCCACAGACCACCCAACAGATTTTCTTTTGATAAAAGCTCACTGGATAGACCAAAACAGCTCTGTTTTTCATCCTCTCTCCTACTCAATAACCCCCCACCCCCAAGCCCCTGCTTCCATCTCCCACAAGGGAAGCATGGAGAGCAGCCCTGTGGCCACACATGATGAAAGTAATAGAAACATTTTGGGGGACGCAACAGCACAAAAGCCTTCTTTGAGCTGATTCAGCCTCACCTTGAAGTTGTGGACTTTCTCAGATTTGGGTGTCCGGTCACTCTCCTTCAGTGTCGCTCTGCGCACCAGTGAGGTGAGCTGTGAATAGGCGAACAGTTTAAGTGGCTGCCAGAAAGTGGCTGGAGGTTTCTGTGGCCCCATCCTCATTCCCAGAGCAGCCGCCAGAATATCCTCCTGATTGGCCTCTCGCTTGGCCTTTTGCACCAGGGACTTCTCTTCCTTGTGGACCTCGTAGGACTCTCTAGATGGCATTCTGGTGCTGTTGTTTCCCAAACCAGATGAAGGAACACACCCGGTAGAAAAGTACAAAAGAAATGAAGACAAAACTCCCTGATGCTCAGAGCAAGTCTGTATCAAACAATATCTCTTGCATTGTCCCGGTTAAACAGAGGCATCTCAGAGAACTGATTTCAGTCCAAAACTAAAAAAAAAAGAACAGCAGTCCTTATCAAATCCTCTCACAGCAGTGGCAGTAGATCAAGTGGCGCCTCTGTGATAGGAGTGCCAGGTTTTATACAAAAGAGGTGCAGCCCTGGGTGCTCATGTGGTACTCTGGGTAAACGTGTATGCAGATGAGCTGAGTGGCTGCCCTAATCCTCTCCTCCCTGTGCAGAGCTGATATTCTCCCTGGAGCAGAGACAGCACAGTGTTGTGTACGGATGCTGTCAGAGCGACGAGGAGGAGCACAGGGGCGGACCCTGTAGCAGTCGCAGTAGATTAAATGGATCCCACCAGCCAATCACAGCGTGGATACACCGGCTTCATAGTAGCCAGTACCCCGCCCCCACACACATACAACCATCTCCATCAAATCCAAGCAGGGGGAGCCTGGGTAGGATGAAATGAGAGTGGGATGATAATGAGCAATGAATGAGTCATGCATCAAGAGTGGGCTGCAGCCCGCAGAACTTGTGACGGCCGTTGGAAAGGGGAGCTATTTTCAAAATCCCGTTGCCACAGAAACTGGTCATGACCGGGGCCACAAAGAGCAAGAACACAAAAGCACCAAGCGTGAACAAGCAATATATGAGATCACTGACATTAACGCACACTTTCATACAGAGTGAAGCTCTGGCTTTCATACAAACAGCAAAGAAGATTTCATTTTCAGCAGCAATAAAAAAAGTAACAAAAAAAACAAAACAGAAAATAAATTTTAAAAAAACTGAAATATAAAGGAACTCCTGAAAAACTAAGAGTACTGTAAGTTAAAATTATATTTAGTCAAGCCATCCATGAAGAAACAGCTCTGAAATTTCCACCTTGACGCATCCGAGTGCTCTGCTTGAGGAGAAGCATTTTGCATTTTTTCATATCCTTTAAAGAGAGATTTTTCTTCCAGTATTTTTTTCTGGATTATGTGAAACACTTTGTACAGGAAACATGCTTTGTAAAAAAATTTGCCTTGCCTGACAAGTAAGCAATGTAAACATCACCCTGATGGGATCAAAATTGGGTTTCATATGATAAAATTCTGTTGAATAATTTGTATCATGAATCAATATTCACTATCACCAATAATGTATTCCATCATTTTTTCATTATAAAATATACAATAAAGTATTTAAGAACATACAGTATATCTGTACCAGGCACGTGATGTGGAGGCTGGGAGTTCTTTTTGTCTTTTTGTCTTTGTCTGACTGTTCATTACCTTGAGGTTTTACACTGATGCAAGCGTTGTGTTATGTGCATGCAAATGAAGTATCAAATATAGCATCGCAGCAGTGATGTGGGAGAAAGGATCCGCAACCCGCGCCTGTAATTCACACTGCAAGTCAAATGTGATTATGCTCCCCCTTCTCAGAGCCTAATTTGGACTCAGCTGTTAAAGTGCGACATTCTCACCTTTGTTGAAGGCGGCTGGAGAGAGGAAACAACTGTACAGACCTGCAGAAATCAATGAGTAACTGCTGTAACTCTTGCTGCCCCGCACCTCAGCGGGGAGGTATCAAAATAAGAGTATGAACAGTGGCAGGGAGCAGAAAAGGGGGCTTTGAAGATCAGTGTACTTATGTAGAATGGCATCCCAAACTGTGGTGCCTGACAGGGACATGAAAGATGTGAAACAGGGGGCTTCCAGCGCAGCTCTCCTCTCTCATGCTTGGTGAAAGTCTCTGCTCAGGGGGGTACCTGAGAGCCATACAGATAAAAGACAGTAAGAGCTTTTTATATGCACTGGTTCATCCTCTCAGACCCTGAGCACTTTAGAGGGTTTTGCAGCGTAATTGTGTTGCCTGCTGTTAAGTGCAGAATGAGCGTCTGACTCCCAGGATGTGGTTCACTTTGAATGCAGCTCTAATTGACACTGATTGATTTGCTTGTTTCCCAAACATGACCAGAGATGGGACTGTCGAGGATGGGTGCAATTGTACAGCGCAGTATCTTTTACATCTCGGTAATGTCCATCTGTGTCCAGAGTGGACATCTGAGCTCATCTGAGTTTTTGGATCCTGCTACACATACGATTTATGCTCTAATTCAGCCTTGCTGTTAAATAATCGCATTCCGATTTGACCCAGAAGGGAGCACAATCTCAAACTTTCACATTCTTTGTTATAAACTTCATTTCCTCCCTCTCTCCCACTCTCCTTTAAGCCATTAAGCTGCTGAAGGTTGTGCTGACTACGTCTGTGGGGTAGGACGGTTGTTACATAAGGAAATGTTCTAATGCATGGCTGACCCAGCACAGTCATAAAGATCCATTAAGAGGGCATCAGTAATCGCTCCTGTCATCTGATTGTGAACTCTCAGGGCTACGATTTCTTTCTCAGGCGCTCACATAAGACACTTCGTTTGAGTTAAATAACATCATCCACCATTCACAGCTAAAGTAGCCAACAAAACAGCTTTAATCATGTACAACACTAAAAAGCTCTGAGAAAATGGCAAACGCTGCTGATCCACCAAACTTCATCCACTAGCAAATCACTAAATTACATAATGTTACATAAGCAAGAGCTACAGCAGGATGATGAGAGTGAGGGTGAGAGTCAGAGGGCCTTGATAAAGTCTAAGAATATAGAAGACTGATGTCAGCATGCACAATGAAAGCTTTCAGTGGAACTCATGCCATTAAATGTGTGAAATGACCACAACAAATTTGAATCTTGTCAACACATTGGAGGTACAGCAACAGCAGTGGCATTTTACACCCTATAGCCATTTAAAATCCAACAAAGGATACCTCACATTATTCATTTTGCAATAAGGGGCTGAAGGGGAAGACCACAGTGTGAATCAGAGATACAGAGAGGCTGCATACTGCATGGTTGAACCCCCACTACCAGGAAATATACATATGCATATTAGCAGTGTAAATTGATGCTGGTTTTGCTGGGCTTGCAAGAATCCCTGCAAAAAAATTACACCATAGTTACTGGGATAAATGGATTACCTGGATGTGGCTGGAACAATCTGTGCTTTGACAGTGATATATGGTTGGCTGCTATTAAGGTTTGCTACTCAGGCAGCAAGGTCAGAGCGTGTGTTGGGTGCACTCTTTACAATGCATGGTGTGAGGTTGGAGTCACAGCTGCATTTAAACCGTGGATTTATCTTAGTTTGTGATTTTACTCTCGAGGAATAGAGAAAAGAAGCGTAAATACATTGGAGTTGGTTAAATCGGTGCCGCCTGACTGTTTTTAAAAATCCCTTTAAATAGAGGAATATTTGGTCACTGAACCCGCCCTGATAGATGCATGTCGCAAATGTCAGGGCTGAAACTAATGGTGACTCAGCGCTTCAATGACGTGAAAGCAAATCAGTGATCACATTACTGCTGTCACACTTCACACTCACAATGAACAAACACAACAACTCTGCTCTGATATAAGCCTTTACTTTTTATATGTACTACTGGTAGGAAGAAAACACACAAATCCCCCACTGCAACTGCAGCCCCAGAGATAAAATATAAATATCAATGTATATATTTTCATCATGAATTTGGTGGCGGACGCACAGCCTAAGTTTAACCTTACCCCCACAGACAGTCGAGTGCAAACACCTTCCATTTCCATCCTATCTTGAAAAACAATTTGGTTTTCCATCAAAGCCATCTACATGGGGATCACCTGCTTTTATTAAGTATGACTGGGCATTGTGTGGGATGACAAATGGCTGTGAAGAATAATTAAAAGGCTGGAGTGGTCCTTTATCTCTGTGTGATTCTGGGGAAAGCAGTTTTCCCCCCAACGACAGTGTGAATACCATGTGTTTAGAGCTTGATGAATGACTCATTGTACACCAGCTATTTTGGCAACAGGGTGATGATAACAGGCTAGGATGATTCAGTTAATGCCTGAAATATTTAGGTGTTTTAACACAACAGTAGTAAAATATCAAATCTGTTAAAAATGAAGAGACTGAGTCATTTAATTTGCTGCAACAAATCAGTTCACATTTAGCATAAAACACAAAAAAGTCTTATATTTTGGAAAATGTGTTTCTTTTTTTCAGAAGCATAATGAGTAAATCAATATCAATCTCATATTTTTGCATAATACTGCATTCACCTATTATGGGATGGGGGGAGGAGATGGGAACGAATCCTGTGTTTACAACATACTTAAGATGGTTGTATAATGAAAGAGTTGTACAGTTAGTTGTTTGAGGGTTAAAAAATGCTTTGCACTGACAATACAGCAATACATCCATCAAATCCATGTATAATTACCTTGGATGACATACTTTGGCTGATGTTAAGCAACAGTGTTTGGTTTTCAGGCATTTCTCTCATTGCGTGCCTGGTCTGAATGTACTGTATATCCAAACTTCAGAGTTTTCCACTCGTAATTATGATTTTGATGTTGAAGTTGGAAACCCATAATCAAGGTAACTCCAGTAAGACATAAATGCAGGGAATAATATGTTGTTGGTATTTTTTGTCTTCATGGAATACTTGTCAAGGGTGATGACATTTAACAAACTGTATTTGAAATTTTAAAAAAATCCAGATTTGTCCTTGCTAAGACATAAAATCAATTTTATTTAATTTCTTCAATTTTATTTATCTAATCCAATTTATTCTTTTTAAACATTTTGTTAAATTAAAAAAATACATTAGAAACATTTTATGTTGTTTATTTATTAAGTTTATTATTCAGTATTTAATAATCTGCTCTGGGTGTGAATGTGGGAATGTCGATGAAGGTGCACTAATGCTTGATATATGCATGAATAGCTCCCTGTGTGAGCATCCGCAGTGGGAGTATCTGAGTGCAGAACATCACACGCTGTTCATAGATCATAGATGACGAAAGCAGCTACAGTATTTTTATATATATTTCACTGTTATGCAACTGTCTCTTACTCCTACACGTCCCCTGAGAGACGAACAGTCCCTGAAGCTTCCTGAGGGAAGCAGAGGTTTCATCATCAGCTCTTACACAATCAGCTTTGGTCTTATCAATAGCAGGAATCGGCTCAAAGGTTATTCCCACTCTCATTACATAGAAATCATGAGACTTTGCCTTCTATGAGGTTACATTAGTGATGATAAAGGCTTCTGATACCATTTGCTTGTATCATGTTACACACTGAACCTGACACAAGATTAAAGATTTCAAAATATAGTTGAAATTTATTAAATAAAAGAAGGTTCATTTACATTGTATGGTCAAAAGTATGTGGACACTTTCTCTTCCACCTAATTACAATACAGTACTGAGAAAAAAGGTATCTTTTACTTTTCTCCCCATTTTAAATGTGACAGTGAAGACAGTGTATAAAGACAAATGAGAAAAGGTGTATTAAAATGCATGTGCTTGGAACAGTAAATGGAAAAAACCCATGTTTCAGTAGAAATGTCATACTCTTGTAGCGGACAGGTGGTCCAGGGTCACATCTTAGCAGCAGGGCTTGACTTTCTGAACAGTAATCTGCACCCTGTCTGCTCCGGCTGAGGAGGACACAAACCTGTGGCATGTCAACCATATTGTATCTTATTATGTTTCAGTCGCTGCAGAGGAGCAGCATCTGTTTAGAGTGCCACATTCCCATGAGAACCGTGTTTCTGAACCAGTGGACGCCTTCTAAACACCGCTGTGGATCTTACCGTCTGAAATTAGCTGCCTAGTCCCAGGAGGAAGCAATGTTAATAGATATTTTAGAGGTGCTGATGTATGAATAATTTGATTAATGCACTTTAAACTGCTCTACACTGAAAGCATACTGCTTATCTGAGGAACGGAGTGAGTGATCTTCCTTATATTAAAAGAAATGTATGTTTAAATGAATCTGACACTTGTAAATAACGGAGTGGGTGAATCAAAATCATCACCAACAGCATAGAACGAGACGTTATGTAATGTTGCAGCACAGAGCTCTGCAAAACTGTGGCAAAGAAGCCTGCAGCCTTAATCATGCTTGAAATATATTCTGGGCTCAGCTCATTAAAAACACCAGTGACGGATTTATAAAAATCAGCATGAACAATTTCTGCAGTGGATGACAGAGGAGGTTGAGGAAATCTAGTGATGACCAGTGACTCATCCACTCCGCCTGCGAGGTGTTCTGTATTTAAATTCAAATAAATTCGGCAGTTTTGTCTCACACTTCTTTTTTTATTGTTCCTGCTGTATTTAACAATGTTGCCTCTTCATGGTCCGAGAAATTAACTTAGAGCGTACAATATTTTCAGAACATAATAGAGACAGTGGTCAAACATTTCTAAATAAGACCCAAATTGTGATTCCTCTGGAATCATAGCAAACAGCTAATAGTGCAACCAACTGTGTTCCTGGTACTGCAGTTTTGTGTTATCAAGGCAGCTGGCAAAGGCAAAATGACTGACACTGATTGCTGCCTGAACAAGCCAGAAGAAATGTATATGAATTAATATTTTCTCAAAACAAGGCGTTTGGCTCGAGGCAGCTTTCAAATCAGCAGGCCATGAATATCAGATCATTCAAAAATACACAGACGCAGAGCAGAGCGGCTGGTGGACATCTGGTCAACCGGTGTCTGTGGATGATGCTCTCCCCATGTTTCCTGCCCGTTTAGCATATCAAAGACATAAATGTGTTTCTCAGACAGACAGACAGAGAAAAGAAAAGAGACTGAGAAACAGAAACAGTAGTTAAGCTGTAAAAATATCCTTTTGTCTGGACATTCCAGTCCAAAGAGAACACCTTCAATTTACATAATATCCAGAATAAGACATTACACAAGCAGTGGGCTAATGAATGTAATCTGCCAGGATTTGCACACAGAGTTGCTCTTTGTTTTTAACCACTGAGGTTGAAATCCAAGACCCAACGCCAACACCGCTATTATTCAACCTTGTTTATGAGTTCCCTGTGCTGTGAGAATGTAGCACACACTGCGATGGAAAGGGGAAGTTTGCTGCAAGGATTGCCTTGAACCATTCTTCATTCCCTGAACGCATTTCAAAACGATGTCAGCTTGTCGTCATACGTCATCTCCTTCTCCGCCGTTACGTAAAGACAATCTTGCTCATTGTCGACATGCTGTGATGCTTGCTTGCCTCTGGGCTGGTTGTCTATTATCAGAGGGCTGCATTTTCCTCCATACAGTTCACGTAGGAGCTAATTTGCCATCCATCAATTGAGTAAACAACTTGTGCTCAAACTCATGATGAATCAGTCCAAGGTTCCAGAAGGACAGGTCTTACTTCTTTGACCCCTTCTGTAACAACTCTTTACAACACCACTTCCGAGTAGATTCATGATTTTCATTGGTTCTGTGAGCACTCCAAGTAAGATACAGTTACTTTTTGGAGAAGAAATAATACATTGTCTGGTATTACCCATAGGTTACGTTGGATAATGGTAGTAACGGAAATATTATATACTGTATGTTCATTAATGAGTTGGACTACTGACTTAATAACCCTAATTCACTTGCTCTATGGCTATAATAGCATATCATTATGGGGATGCTAAAATTTAGTATAGAATTGAGCATTACAGTCAGCTTTAGCCACAGTTGCCATGGTTCGACCACAGTCGCATTAAAAGAACTTCTCATCAATGTTGGCTTCAGACTTTATTCTTGACCTTGGAAACAGCATCTGACAATGAGAGTCCAATGATATGACCGAAAGCTACAGAATAGCTACTATACAGATCTTTTCTTGAGATCCAAGGTCCAAGTTCCAAGGTCAAAAGTCCCTTTAGGGCGGCCCTGAGGCCGAATGGCCATACAGTATGGGCAAAAATGACCCGAGCAGCGAGTCTCCAGGTCAGCTCCCGGCCTGCCGGGCTGTTTGCTTCTTGACATTAAAAAACCCCTGAATAAAATCACATTTTCTTACTTTTCTATCATGTGAACTGACATTTAAATGAATATATGAATATATAATAACAGTTATATGGATATGGACTTGGAAGCACTGATGTGCACACCATTTTCCATTTTGATCGGGGGGCATCCTTTTTCTGATTATTCAGTCAAGCCTCTTCCCGTGATGAGCAGAACGGATTGCCACTGATCGCACTGTGATTATTTACCAAACAGCCAGTCAAAAAGCTCAGGAGCTGAACTGATTGTAAATGGATCAAATGAATAATACAGGGAAATATTCAACTGAAAAAGGCCAATTTTTGGACGCAAACCACAGAATTTTCCCTTTCTTTGACTATTTCCCTTCGACTGCATATTCTGTCTGGACCATATTCTACAGCAGAGAGAGCTGTGGGTATACAGTGCACAGCTCACTGAGCAGGCCTGGTGGGCTTTACAAGGTGAGGCTTATGATGTGGACAGGATGACTGTGGTTAAACTCGCCCCCTAATTCCCCATTATTGCTTTCCTGACCAGGGAATAGTGAAGAACTGCAATTTTAGATTTGCCACACTGTAGAAAGGGTATTAGGTGTGTTTGCACTGAGACATAAATGTAATGAAAGGGAGAAAATATCACCAGGTCTGGACTGATCAATATCTGTCTTATGGCTCACATGTGCCAGAGCTGCTTATTTGCAGTTCAGACAGGAAGAGTCACTCACAGGAAAAAGCAAAAAGCTCTTTGTATGGCTATACCTACACCAGAGCCAAGGGAGGAAATATGCAATGTCAGGAAAATAACCTTTTAAGTTAGCAAATGCTCAGAGGTAATGTATTTATGTGAGACCCTTATCATTGCACACACACAGATAGATGAAAGAAAATCTCAAGCTACCTCTGTACACACAACCAGAAAAAAAACACTGCTACCATTGATGGAAGGTTAGAATAAGAGATCTTTTAGAAATCAATCAGAGATTATATGTAACTTCAAAGCAATTTTAAAAATTCCTGAAAGCCTGTCTTGCGGCACAAACAGTAATTAGCCATCACTTCATTTAATGGGGGGGTGTTAAAACAGTGATTAGCTCGTCTTTGTTGTCTTGATTAATTTATTCGCCGGCGTGAAAGCAAGCAGCTGCAAGTCTGCTAATCAGTGGCAGCAATCACCCCAACACAGCAATCCTCACAACTGTCTGGCGTGAGGAAAAGACGTTTTAATGCACAAAACTATCAATCGTGAGTTCAGGACAAGAAAATATCTTTTCTTTGGTCATAGTAGAACAATTTTGGAATTTTTAAAGGATTAATTATAGGAAAATCCACAATTAAACATATTGTCTTATATAATCCCCAGAATCCTAGAAACAGTGATTGTCTCTGCGCAGCTTTAAAATTTTAATTGTGGGCTTAATGGCAGAGGTTGCACAATGCTATTTATATGTTACATCTTCCACAAAAAAATAATAATGGCTCAAATTAACATTCAATTCGATCCTGTATTTGAAAGAGGGGAATGAAAACAGAAGCGGTAGCTGTGGAATTGTTCCAGGTGTGGCCAGATGGGAGAGTAGCTTTGCTGGAATGACAAATAACATAGAGATGTGGAAAGCTCCTGGGCACAAAGTAAAGAAGGATTAAGGCTGGAGCAAACGCACCAGAAGCAGCACTTGCAAAACAGAACTGGAGAAGGGGCCAAGGTCCCCTACCACATTGTAGACTGAGCTGTGCGACAATGAGTGAGCGCTGAACCAGGACTCTTATACTGTGACTGATTGGATGATTGATTCCAGGTGTGGCGAGGAGCCAGCGACCAGGTGATCAAGACCACGCCCACAGCATGAACACACACATACGAGCAGACCAGAGTCCAGAACATAACCATGACAATCATATACCAGCTGTTCTCCTGTTCACAGTTTTCCACATCACCATACAGCAGACCGTTCAGATAGTTTAACAATCATTGCATGAGGAGCACAGGTCTGAACTCTCCAGCTTCAGGCCTCTTTTTGGCTCGTCCTGTAAAGCACAGGTGCAGCTGACATTAATAACGACTGGTTTCCATTAAGATGATCTGAAGTCTCGGGTCGAGTTGCTGTGCATGCTGACTCACTGTTGCACGCTACTGGCACACTTGATGTAACTGACCCATTTTTGATGTAATTCGCTTCACCTGTGTTTTTCTCGCAGCGAAGCACAGCATGGCACAGCATGCTACGAAAATAGAACCAAACCACTATTAATGTTATTAGCTACACAATACCCCAGTTACTTCAGCATAATCCACAGAGCTCACAGTGGACAACTTCCCAATTCTGTGAATTTGGCAGAACATAGTTCCCAAGTTAAAGTACAAAAATAAAATTTGAGCCATTGTTATAGCTTCATACTGAGAGTAAATTAATGTATATATATCAAACACCATAACAAAACTGGCCATGGTCTATGAGACTACAAAAACTGTGTGTTGACAGAATTAAGGGAGCCTAAGTAATAAATTATTTAAAGTAATTTAGCTAAAGGATAAAACTGGCAGTACTTATTGTCAGTGCAGAGACAAGTGCCTGTATTTGTTCAGATCTCAGCATTTCTCTGTAATTTCTTCCTGCTGAAGATGCAAACCAGTTCAGTTCAGTTCACTACAGCAAGGCACTGTAGTTTTTCATAAATATTACCAACAAAGTGGCAGCTAAACAGAGTATTTGCTGGGGACTATTTTCAGCTGCAGATTGATGCACATTTAGTGCTACACTGGGCAAGTACTGCAGCAGGCCAGCGGGATGTGATTGGATTTTCATTGGTTTTGTTGAAAGGCAAAGTAATGTAACCTCATTTATCCTTTAAAATGATGTTATTATTATAAATAAAAACAGTGAATGTCTGCTTACGGCAACTGAAGCCAATATACAGTATCTCCTGACATTGTGTCTGTGCTCTCTGTTTGGCTGTTTGGCATTGCAGCTTTGTAAACAGCTGGGACAACCGAGCCGAGGACGTCATATTGTCTCTGTTGGCCTGTCAGACAGACCCGAACCTCGTTTCACCTCGATAATACAGTTTATGAGCATGAGAAGCATAAGAACGACTTTAATGCTGCCAATAAAAGCAATGACCTCCTTCTCCCCAGTGTCATCTGATAAGCCACAGTAATCACGCTCCCCTTCATGTGTGATGAGAAGTGCCCTCATTAGCTCGGCACTGCTCTTAAACATTTGATAGTTAAATCGTGGGTTAGCAGCCTCTTCTGTAATCCCATTAACTTCATCAAGGCTCAGCCCCGACTTAGCTGCTGGAGAAAATGTGTGTGATACCATGCAGGACCTCGCTGAGACAGAACTAATTCTGTCAAATTGTGTGCATCTTGAACATATTCTGAAATCCACACCAGAGCGAGGCTGCTTTTTTAAACCCATTTAGCAGATTTATGGAAATCCCATTAAAGGGTGACTGACTTGAGTTAGTGCTGGAGAAATAAGAAGATACAGCTGTTGTGGCAAAAATGGAATCAGCTCGTATCTCACGGCTCATGATAAAAACGCTGCAGCGCTGTGACGGGAAAACGTACAGATAGAGGCCAGTTCATTAGACCCATTATGGTTATTGATGAAAAGAAAAAAGATTTATTAACTTCATAAAAAATAATTCAGTAGAAAATAATACAGCAGAGAGTGTGCTGATTGATATCACGCTGAATGACAGTGGAAAACGGGCACTTTGCACACTCCACTCCTTTGATTCACACGTGAAATCCTCACCTGTATCACTCAAGGTCAATTCCGTGAAGCTGCACCTTTCAAGCGTGAATCTGAGAGAGCCGCTTCATACGTTTAGAAGCAACGGAGCCAAGCATCATTTAGAAGTCAATGACTTTCTTTCAGATAACTGCAATAAATCAGTGGTTTAGTGGAAACCTGCAAAGTTAAGGGGACAACAGTTTGTCCATTTTACAGAAATGTGTGATCCCGCCCGTAACCTTGGATGTGTCGTGTGCTGCCTTGGTAATGAATGAATAAACAAATAGAGCAGCAGCAGGCACAGATGTTTTTTTTTTTTTAAAGCTGCTTACTATGTTAAGCACATCAAATTAGAAACTACCCCTGTCCATATGATGACCAAATGATTAGTAGAAAGCAGGATTGATTGAACACTTCCTGAGGTCACCTAATGGGTCTGTGAAGTAAGGCCTTAGATACTGAATTTAAGACATGATAATTGATCACATGCAGGGAAATGAATATGTCCCAGCATCATAAGTAGAACAAGACTCTTCTGAGGCTGTTATCTTAGATAAATGCTAACATCTGCGCACTCACAAGGGTAATGCTAGGAGGGACAATGTTAACTATTGTCACCATCTTCGTTTAGCATATTAGCATGCTAATGAATGAATAACATGTTTGTTCATTAGCGACAGCTGAGGCTGATGGTAGTGGCAGTAGGTTCATAGATATTTGGTTATTAAGTCCAGTGCAATGATTTTAATTAATAACAACAACAACAATGTTCCAAATAACAAGAGGAAGCAAAGCAAAAACAGAAAGGTAGAGAATTATGAGACACAGGTGGAACACATTAGGGCGAGGCAGGCAATCAACCGCAGGAAGCAAAACACAAGACACACTAGGAAATCATTACCAACATAAAACAGGAAATGAAGAAAAACAGAGTCCAAACAGAAAACCAAGAGTCTCTCTGTGGAGTCTCCGGAGGTACAGAGTCAGTCGGTAAAATTCGTCCTCTGGACACCGTCACTGCCTGTCTTGAACTTCATGACAGTGCGTTACATACTTTCTACTTATGTATATATACATAACTAGAAAGCACTCCAACAGTGCGGACCCTGCCAAGGCTGAACATTTCTCCAAACCAGTATATCTTGATCAGTTTGCCATATTTTGTGGTATGTGCTTAAACCATACGGTTATAGGGTTTCCCCACTTATTTTATTCATTTATTAAGTGTTTTTGACATTCTACAGACTAAAGGATAAATGGGGCAAATAGTAGTAGTCAGTGGGCTTAATTGATGAGGATAATCATTAGTCACAGTCCTAATCAGCAAAACCAAGGTGTGTGAAGGGCATATCTCATAATGTAGATGGTTAATAGTTAAATAGTGTGACTGACTTATAGTCCAGTTGTTGTTTTGGTCCATCACATTAAGCTAACGGTAAATGGAGCAAATTCCTCTGGTGCTCAAACAGTTTTTACTCATTTTTGACAACAAAGTGAATAGAAGCCGCAGATCAAATGTGAGAAAAATAAGGAATCTATGGCAATAACCACTGACTAAAAGAATGTGCTCAGAGCCAGCTCAATAAAAGTCAGTACAATCTGTACAATATGGCCCATGGTGAAATGATCGACGGCGTAATGAAGGAGCTAATGAGGGGGATCAAGATCGCTGCAGAGCCAATAAATCAACACAACTGTGCCTACAATGATACAGGAGCAATCAGTAACACTGGTCAGTGCACAGGGAGTGGGGGGGAGGGCAAGGGGGGGAGGGTAAAAGACATGGGGGTCGACGCTGTAATGCAAGTCAATGTCATGAGCACATTGATGATGTTTTATGGCTTTTTAAAGAGCACGGCTCCATTTTCTATGCAGAATATGAAGCAGGGTCTTTTTTTCCATAAGCATGACCATGAAATAGTTCAGTAAATAACTTCATAAGAAATACATGTGAATATGGTGGTTCTCGCAATTAATAAGAATTCCCGTTGACACCTCTTTGAATAAAATCGATCCTCAGATTCCCGCTGAAGTGTCTGAGGATCAATAAGGCTTTGCACTGATCAGCAGTTAGTGAAGAAGATTCCCCTCGTGTAAGCATGTCGAAGCAAAAGGTCAATCAACACTTGAGTTGAGAGACACCGTAGGAGGCACCTTGACAGCACATTTTGAAATCATTTAAAAATAAATCGTCCTCACGCTGAGATCAGAGCACAATTCCACTACAGTTGTCATCCCTGAATCAATGGTTATGAATTATGAATTAGAAACAAACATCAGGATGATTCTGCCTTCAAATTCTGTCATGAACAAAGACTGCGGAATTTTCAGTGATGAGGAGACGGGCAGCTTTTGGTCTGTCATCTTGAACAAAAGAACAGGAGCAAAAGCTGAGAACGTATGTTTAATAGTTTAAGTAAGGCTGGTGTTTATGTACACCTCAACAAAAAGCTACAATATGTCTACCCTTTGCTAATACTAAAAGGATCTGAAATCTGAATACTAGTCTGCAAACAGTAAATTCCAACCAGACAAAACTTCTGCCAGCGCTCTGGTTTTACCAGCATGTGCAGCCTGGTATCATCAGCACAGCGTGAGTCCGTCATAAAATATTAATAACGAAATAAGCAAATTCACGAGCAGGGAATGAGGACTGAGTAGCAGAGTAAGACCCACACATACAGTAATGGGTAAACCATAGATTTTCATGCATACTAATGTCAGCAGAGAATAATAGGGGAGACATCCCGGTGCTCCCAGATGCACCGGGGGAAGCCCGTTGCCCAGGGGAGGGACTGGCAGAGTCGTGTTCGCTCAGCGCACGTGCACATGCCCACTGGGGATTTGCCTCCACCCGTGCACTTGGCAATAGCTGAGCTGATACACCCCCTATAATGCTATTAAATAGATGCACATCAGTGGTGGCAGGGCCAGATGCCATGCACAGTCGCCCTCCCATCAAGAGCAAGAGCAAACAGACTCAGTACGATAGTATGCTGAGGTTGCCAACTGAAAACAATGAGTGGTTATCTGTATTTGTAGAAAGACCATACTACATCTCATCAAGAGTTTAATTAAATGTCGAGACCATGTGTGAGAAATATCTTATTCTTTAAATTTGAATAACAATAGAGGCCATCTTTCCTGGGTGCTGCAGGCAGCTTGCATTGTGTCCCGTGTTTGGTTTGGGACACGACCAGTGTATTTACATAATCTGAATTAAATGTAAATCAAGCTGTTTCATCTCTGTCTCCCTGGATTTACGGGGTTAAAGCGTGTGCTCAAAAACAGCACCCCACAGCAGGGGGGGAAAGAGTCTTCATTGTCGAGAAACCTGGAGTGGAGGGCCCCGGAGCCCCGTCTTTTCAGCAAACCTCTGCGTTTTTTAAATTTAACCCTGATGGCCCCCCTGAAGAAAAAAAGGGTAGCCAGTTTGTATTTATGATACAATTCACGCAAATGAGGTGGTTTGGCCTTAATCCTTGCCTAATTAAATGCCAGTCTGCTGAGGCAGACCGCTAAGGGCCAGAGCGTAATACCTGTCGAATTATGGGAACAGCTGGAGCAGCCTGCCTGTCAGCAGATCAGCTCCACAATTATTATCCCGCTCATTTGTCGAGAGGCTAAAACTGGAGACTCCCACCTACTGCACTATGTTTGCCATCTTTATTTCTGTTGCCATTCTTTCCCAATTAGGTTCTGCTGTGATGCGACGGCTTCATGTGCGTGTGGATCATAATTTTTTGAAATATGCAGTCTGCTGCAGGAAAGATTCAGCAGATTCACAGATCATGTTTTTTTTTCCTTTCACAAACAGAGTGAGTGGACCATATTTGTCACAGAGACTCTGCTGTTTGCCTGAAAGCTCCTGTTTCCTGCTGCATTAAGTCAGGAAAATGGAGACACCTTTAAATGCTGTGCATTCTTAATGAAATTTACATTAAAATAATTACAGAATGAATAATGAATAACACTGAGCTGTTTGCCGGGGGGAGAATTCAATTATTCCAACGATTATGTTATACAATGCGTAGGATCCAAAATGCAGACGGCAGAAGACAGGGAAGTGAAACGAGGCTTTTGATATTCCAAAGATTCAAACAGAATTAGATGGAGCTTGCAGTGAACAGCAGAAACAAGGTCCATAAAACACAAAAAGGCAAGTAAAACCAAAACTGTAAACAAAGGGACACAGGAAACAAAAAGAAGGTACTTACAAACATCTCAGGCAAAAACAGGAGGCAAACACAGGGTAACACCGAGGAGCTGAGCAGAAACAGAACTAAACAGGTGAACTGACCAGGACAAAGGGATAGACAGGGATAATAGTGCACAGGTGAAACACATTAGAGTTGGGCAGACAATCAAACACAGGAAGTAAAACCGAAGACCAGGAGACATTTTTTTAATTACCTAAATAAAACAGGAAATGAACCAAAACAGAGCCCCCAAAAGAACCAGCAGCCTCTCTACAGAGGCTCTGGAGGACGGCCGTGACAAATCAAAATGAATAGCCTGCATGCGGAGGTGAAAAAGACACCTCCACATGCAGGCTGTTCAAAGAGATCCAACTTCAAAGATGCACAGCCGTACTGTAAACATCATTCGGCTCCAGCTTCGTAAACACATAGCATCAAGTTGCTGTTCACAGGCACTGTGACCTACATAGAAACATTTACAATTCTCCCCTCTGTGATCAGCAGCTAATCAGGGCTGCCCTAGTTAGGAGCTTGTCTGAGGGTTGGCGGGGGGAAAAAATATTCTCTCAGTGAGATGAAAAACAGTCTGAGAAATTATATTACTCCTAAACTGTCACTGGTTCTACATGATGTTGAAATGTTATGCTTACCTTTAGTCTCAAACTTAACCTACACAAGTCGAATTAGTGAGCCAGCATCCTCTCTGTTGGGTTATTTTTGCATTTTTCTTCAATCATTTGTGTCACCATAAATAACAGAAGCATTAAATCAGTAGCCCCTGTGAGGCTTAGGTTTGGATGTAACGCCACCTGCTGGAAATTTGAAGCTGGTGCTGGTGGATTGGTCAGGAAAAAACTGTTAAAAAAACGGATTTACGAATTCTGCTCACGTTTTCTGTTCACATAATGTGCCTCTTCATAATCACCTTTATCATATGGTATTCACATTATATGTTGTATTGTACCGCTGGTCCTGGGTGTGCAGGCCTCAGAGCTGTACATTCTTTTATTATTATTTATTTATTTATTATTATTATTATTATTATTATTATTATTATTATTATTATTATTATTGATATGATCACACATATGTGATAGCACAGCAGCATATCACATTTCTTTGTCATATCATAATTTTATCATATCAATCCCTCAGTACTCCTAAACAGGATAAAACCAAAGAAACTGAAGATTAAAAATGCATTAACCATTACAGAGCAGTTCAAGACATGACATTAATAATCATGCATGTACTTTAACAAAGGCAGTGGCTAACAAACAAACAACGTTTTAAGCCTTGATTTAAAAGAACTGAGAGTTATGGCAGGGTTCACTACCTTAATAGTAGCTCAGTAGTTCGCTGTAGCTATATCATTAGCAATGTATGGTATTTTGTCAGTTCATCATAAAGAACTGTATTGTGGCAGTTTTGCTAAAGCGTGAGAGCTGGATAGTTATTCTAACACTGTTATAATAATAATATTAACACCCATTCACACTTGGAGAATGGCTGGGAACAAGGCAAAACAGAGGCCCAGTGGGTTTGTAAAGGGCCTCTCGTAGCACTAAATCCACCCGTAGCCTGTCTAAGTCCACAGAAGGTGTTGTAAAAATGTTTAAGCAAGGACTATTTTTTATTAGAGAACTCTTAATAAGTATGAAAACAAACAAAATTGAACAAAAACTGATATTTCTTCATAACCCTGATTATGTCCAGATCTACCACAAGGTGGCAGAATACACCACAAGATTTTTTTATTCAACAGCAACATGTTTGGTTTCTTCAGCGCCTCAGTCTTTAAAGTCACAGTTCTGTTGTCACTACTGTGAAAACGTGGTTAAAGCCTGGACTTTAATTAATGGAATTATTGTCTTTTTTAAAGCAAATGTGACGTAATAAACTGCATTCACATTTTTTACTCAAAACATTTCATTCAATCTGCATTCACAGACAAAAGTCAACCTGGAGAATTAAATTCAAGCAAAGCTGGATTTTAAAGAGATATTAAAAGGTTTATTACAACAACTTATCAATTCAAATTTTTTACAGAACTTTCACAAGTTACAAGTAAACTTTCAACACAGTATCACGCCCCTTGAGCCAAGGTAAATCAAAAAACACAGGCTTTCATAAACTTCAAGCCACAACTCAAGTTGAAACAACTTGTTTAATGATATTTATCTGACCGAGACATTATTGAACAAACAGTTAAATTCTCGCAGAGAATTGTTATCTCATGCAGATAGCACATAACAATAAAATTAAATCTTTAAAAGAAAAATTAAAGAAAACAATGTGTTAGCTTCTCTTAAAACTACACAGTAGTAAGCCGTTACAGACTAAGAGAAAAAGGCAAATTGACTTCATGGTTTGATTTGCTTCCTACGAATATTTCAATGATGAAATGCTCACAATTATTACAAAGCAGTAGTGGTGTTACTCTAATATACATGATGTGATTCCAGTTCACATCTGAATGCTTTAACTTTACATGACAACGTTACTGAGTCAGGGAGGGGCCTATCCTAATGCTGCTAACAGAGTTAATGTGATTAACTTCCAGGCTATCCTATAAAAAACAAAGTACATAACACCTCGAAAGATCACGTACAATGTACCATTGATGTTATTTACAGTGTTTTCTCAAAACTTCGTCTAGAATTGCAGTCGTGAAAACAGCATAATGTCCTTAAGTGTTCTGCATTCGACAGTACAGTCGTTAACAGTCACTTACACAGAGCGAGATACCTCCTCTACTGAGCAACTATGTTCATGAGACCCTTAAACTGAGAGTAATCTGTATTAAAAAGGTACAGAATTAATTTATACAAACACATCAATGGCACCGAATGAAGTCAACATCACCATGATTGAGTAACGGAAAAAGATACTGCAATCCTACAATCACTGCTTCAGGAACAATCAGACTACCGATGGAATGTCAATGAAAGAACAAACATTTCTAACCAACTCGCCCCCTGAAGACTATTTTACAAGCAGAGGCGAGCTCAAACATTCAAACTGCACAATGTGACTACAGCTGATCTCATTCACGAAGAAAAGATGTCACATTTAAAATCTGATTCATCCGTTTACGTTTTTGTGTAACGTGACAGTATTCAAATCTACTTCTACGAAAAAAGCTGCCGGTACTCAACGTGTGGACTGTCAAACTCTAAAAAGGTACACCCGTCATCTCTCAAAATGTGCAAAATGGAAAGAAAAGCTAATTGTTAGAAAGGGAAATGTGACTGTTCTTTACTCAACTACATCATAAAAAGGTACAAATCATAAAAGTCATGAAAACAAAGAAGCAAACTAATTACAAAAGAGCCACAACACACTTTGGTAAGGTCACTGAACGACCATTCAGGCTGATCGCGTTCAAATAAAAAAATATATAAGATCAATAAATAAGTCACACAAATACAAAAACATTTTAGAACCATGTGTTTTACATCTTACACCTAAAGTGCCTATTCTTTCATCTTCATCAATTCCAGAGAAAACATTGCATTTGCAAAAGCATTGCCTATGGAGGACAAAACGGACTGAATGTAAAACAAACCAACCAAGAAGAAATTAAAAAATGGTCCAAACTGAGGCTGAGAGAGAATCCTTCTCCTCCGTTTGTCAGAGAGACAGAGGAGGCAACACCGCTCCAGGGTTGACGCTCGGGCACGGCTCGGGACGATCAACTCCCTGAAGGCTGAGACTGGGCGGCGCCCCGCCGCGGCTGGCCCTCCTCTGTGCTGTGGTCGGATGCGACGGCGGCAGCGGCGGCGGCGGCGGCCGGGATCGCGGAGGAGGAGCTGACCCCGTTGGAGGTGCTGACCGAGCTGTGCTGGATGGCCTCGTTCTGGGGGCTGCTGGGGACGGACATCTCCTCGCAGCTCTCATCTTTGTCAGAGACTGTCGGGGGGGGGAAAGAACGAGTTGGGATAGCGTTTAGATTTTTGCGCCTTCCCGCCAGTTTAACGAACTGCGTTTACCCGACATAATCCAGACAGGCTCGGGGAAAAGCTCTGTCATGTAGGCCTAATCAGATGTAAAAGAGCTGTTTGCATGTGGTGTATGCAAAGCATTTCATTAATCCCCATAATGCTACTTCTGCACCCCTTCCTTTAATTAAAGCTCCAATGTCAATTTAAACCCACATCATAAGGGTGCATTACATTCTGGGGCATGTGGCAGTGTTTCCCATCCCTAACTGCATTCTCATTTGTTTTTTGTTACCTTGCCAACTACTGCAGCGACAGATGATTACAGCACCTGATTTTAATGATGCTCACACTGGAGAGTAGGGAAGACTTGGAGTTGAAATGCCACCAGCTGTTAGGCAGTTGCATTGAATTAATTGGATCCGGATGGAAGAAAAAAAAAAAAGAAGAAGAAAAAAAGAAAGACTCCACTCTCATGCTCTGTTTCATAAAGGAATAAGGAGCACAATGATAATTAATATTGCTAATGATATGAAGTCACTTGTTATGGCACTTTGTAATTAATGACTGGGCCTCGTATTTGAGATTGTAAAATACGGATTCCACGGCAAGAAGGAGAAGCAATTAAAGTGCAGCACAAATGTCTTCGCATTAGGAGCCTCATCTGCCCTCTTGACTGGACTTTGACCGCGTGATTTAGTGGAAGTGAATGTCAGCGCGCCATAAACTCCCTTTCTGTTTTACTATGCAGAAGGTCAACCCCGGTATAAATCAGCTCGGTGGTTTTGTTCCATGTTCAAGTGAGCATTATCGCTCCTAACGACATTAAGGGCTGGCTGGCTGATACATATTACCACTCAGAAATTCCGGTTCCCTGGGCGGCCGGCGCTCCTTTCTGCTCTCCTGGTTCCTGAAGCGGCGTTTGCTGTAAGCAGATGGACGGCTCGGCGTGCCAACTGAAACCATGTCCTGGCTTGTTTGTGGGGCAGTCTGGGTAATTTCCTCCCACCTGTCACGGTTACGCCTGGTCAGGACGATGAAGGGTATTACCGGGTCCGGAGGCCAGTGCGGCCTAATGGGATGCGTAAACTCTCAGAGAACGGGGAGCGTGATGAGGCCTTTCTGTGAGCGAGAGCCACGGATCAGTCGGAATCAAATAATGTGTTTTACTAATTAGCGAGACAGATTATTTCAGTGATTCTCGACCCCAGGAAGGTGCTTCTACAGCTGACAAGTGGTCAAGTGGAAAGAGTTCTTCTGGAGTCTGTGGCGTGGTTCCAATAAGTGGAAAAAGTAGAAAATACATCATATTGAGTCAGTCGCACCTATACATTAAGTGTTATGATTGCCATGCCAGCCTCTACGGCTGTAAGATTAATATGGTAATAATATCTACTCTTGCATAATCAATAGTGTTAAATGTGGGGGATGGTGTTGATGAAGGGTTGTTTGAGCTCATCTGATAGGGCTGAGAGTCAGACAAAAACAGGCTGGGAATCTGTGGATTACTTCATTCTTTCCACCAGACTTCTATTTTCACCCTCACAGTAGCTGGCTTTCCTTCTCGTCTCCAATCCAACCCCCCGCCTGTCGTCGCGAACCAAACTGATGAACCGGGGGTATTTGGACGGGGTTGTGTTTTTCCCCAAACTGTACAAGAAGCGCTCCAAATGTCATCCTTCACGCAAAAAAGGTCTGGAAGCACAGGACAGGCGTCCCGGGCAAACGCGCGAGAAAGATGGCCCAATTCATCTGCGGATCCCGCTAAGAACAATCCAGACGACACTAAATGAGACCTGGCTCTGACAGCCCGCTCCAGCCTGGAAACCATCAGTCCCATAATCCGCATGACGCGTGTCAGTGGAATGGTTAGCAATAAGGGCTGCATAATGAACAGCCTAGCTCGGCGGACATCCCGCAACGAGAGCGCTCGGCAGTCTTGTCAAGCTCGCCGCTTTAATGGACTAATTTCAGAGGCAATCATTGTCAATACAAGTCAGGGGGCGCTCGGCGCGCGGCGGAGAGGCGGCTCGGAGCGGCGCTCGCTCTCGCTGCACACCGGCTCGTCTGAGAGGGAAGGGTGAGTTATGACCAGCGGATCGGAATGACAGAACCCGCAGCCTCGGGAAACGAAGAAATATAGGTGATATAATTCTAAATGAGGCCGCGTGACGAGTCCGCACAGTCCGGGCTGACAACAGGAAATTTAAACGAAGAGGCTGCAAACGGCAGACTCTCCTCCGACATTCAAGCATTCATAAAGATGATCATGGCTTGTAAGCAGAAGACGTTAAAAGTTACATTTTAATCGCCGCATGTGGGCGTTACAGGCGTTCGCATTCGCTCGCAGGAGACGCTTCACCCGACGAATTCATTTTTCGTTGTCAAATCAGGAGAAAGCTTCCCTGCGGTCGCCACCTGTGGCCTCTCCGAAGGACTCCGACTACGGCACCGGTAAGAATTTGTCTCAGACAACACTGCTCATAAATATCTAAACTTTTCCAAAGTTTTTTTTTTTTCTTTTCCAAAAAAAAAAAAAATTTAATATGACAATAGCTCTTTCCACTGGGCCATAAGTAAGACGTGTCCTTCTCGTGGTTAGCTGGAGCTCGTTTTGGAAGCGTTTCACTGGAAGCCTCGGGCTGAGAATAATGGAGCATTACTCACTGTGATAGCCGGATTTCTTCTGCATGGCGGTTACAGGGCAATCTTTATGAGCCAGAAGAAGCTGCTTCAGCTGGGCCACTTCGTTTCTCAGCAGGGTGACTTCACTCTTTGGGAGAGAGGAGACACACAACAGCGCTCAGCGAAATGGTCACTCCGGAGGACGCGGCGTGTAAAGTGCGGAAACAAACAAATGACGCGTGCACTCAGTCCAACTCTTGATGATTTTTTTTTTTGTCGAAACCGGACGGAGGTTATTTCAGCCTTTCTTTTGTGTTAACTAAAAAAAAAGCCTCAGAACCTTTAACCTTTTAACCTTTTGTTTGAAGGGGTGGACGACCAGTTCTTGATTTTCGCTGCACAGATATTTGAGAGCTACGAAATCCAACGGCCATGTACCAGTTGTGACAAAAAAATTATGTAAAATGTATGAACACAAAATAGGCAGACAGATCGAGACTAAGCTCTGTGCAGGCTCACAAAGCACAACGACAAATGCAAAGACTGACTTATATACTGTAAATGCCCGGTACAGTATATACACTAAATCAGAGCCCGACCGTGGCTTTGTGCCCTCTGCAGATGAATAGCTGTACCTTTTATCTCATGCCAAATATTAATGGGATCACGGGGTGAAATTCTCAGGCCCTGCTTTGTACAGTAAGCACATATGACCACTGCATTACCGCAGATAAACTCATATTTTGTCCCCGCGAGAAGGAGCAAACGGCCCGCTCCCTCATTTATGTTTTTCCTGCACAATAATTATGGGCCTTCGCCGGCCACCGACCGGCGCATTTGTCAGAGGTGAGCTGCTCGGATTGTCAGCGCAACTTTGTAGATGCTGCGGAGATTTACTCTCTCGCGTCGTTACAGCTCCCGCGGGAACTGAGGATTTCTGCATGTCGTAAAAGAGAGCCACATTACGCTGAAGGTGACTTTAACTGGATTTAGAGCGGCCAGGGGCCCGCGGAACACCCAATGGCAGATTTAAGCTCCTTCTCTCCTCCTTTAAAGGACTATGGGCAGCTTAATCTATTAGTCTAAAAGCAGCCAATTTTTTTGATTCCATCTGTTTAGTCTTGCCGGTGCTGGCAGGGCTGAGTTATTGTGAGACAGATTTAAACACAGCTGGAAGGAGTGTGCGCGCATCACGTGGAGCCAACGCCACATTCGCCGCGCTTCCGCCACGACGGCTGCCATTTACAGCCAATAAAAACACAGCGAGCCGTTCTACGCGCCCTCCGACTCGCATAAGAGAGTCACAAACACATTTACGTGGGCGTTTCTTCAAAAAGCCAGATTAAAAAAAAAAAAAACAAACACGACAGGAAGACGCTCGGGGCTACAGGGACGTCACACCGCGCCATACGTTAATCCCGACTAAGCCGGACTTGAGAGTTCAACTTGTTTCTAACTTTGTGAATTAATCAAAATTGAGCAAATGGGCCTTGGGTGATGCTGGGAGCTGTGCGAGCTGCCTGGCCTGACACCTCATTAAAAAGCCAGTTAAGGATGATGTTAAAATAATTGTGCATCATTAGAGGCAGTTTCACTGATCAGCTGGGCCATGTCAGCATGGGTTGCTTTTTTTTTTTTTAATACAAAAACTGCACTACTGATTAATGCCTCGGTATAAAGCGCCCTTTTATTTTCTGCCACATGTTGTTCCCTTCTTTGGAGTTAACAGCGACGCTCTCGCTGTCCGTAACCCCGTCCACTCACCTCGCCTTCCCCTTTCGTCTACCTACGTCTATGCAAATTCCCAGCGAGTGCACACCGTGACAAGTGGTGATAACTTGTTTCGTGAACCAGATATTAACAACACGAACCCATTTCTTTTTTCCGCCGCCGTCTGTCCCCCCCCCCCCCGCGCCCCTACCACCTTCCACATCTTACTCCGCTTGCACGGAAAAATAAGACAGTGAGCAAATAAACACCACATCTCATTTAATTGTCTGGAACACCGATGTGCTGCGCCCCCGGCTCACACTTATCAACAGAGACAGCAGATACATGAACTGTTTCGAACTTGTCAGCATCGGATCCTAATTGCTTCCAGCGAAATGAAGGTTCAAAAAGACACCTTTCCCTAGGAGATTTTTTGAGGCCATTCGGTAAACTGCTGAGACAGAAGCGAAGACACGCTTGTGTGCAGCTGACATCTGGAGGATACATCTTTATTGACAGGGATGTATCGACGTAAAGGGCCCCGCACGCCGCTGCTGTCACACGACAGCTCTTCTTAATCGGCTTTAATGGCTTCATCACCACAGAAGGGAAAAGTCTGCGCTTTCAGCAGCAGGCGACGACAAACAGACGTGGGGATGCATACGTGCACAAACTGAGGCTTTGTTAGCGGCTGTTGTTAGCGACACGTGCAGCGAGTGAGGGCGAGAGGTAAAAAGAGCACCTGCAGTTGTCCGTTCATGGAGCTGAGGTCCTCCGCCTTCTTCTCCAGGGACTGGACCCACACTTTTCTCTTCTGCCGGCAGCGGGAGGCGGCAGCCCTGTTGCGCTCCAGGAACTTGCGCCGCTTCTCGTCGGGGTCCTCGCTTGTGGTTCTGCGCCGCCGCCCCCCCGTGCTCGGAGGGTTCGGCGCAGGGGGCGCCGGGGAAGCCTGTGCAGCAATGAGAACGATAATGCAGCACGGCAAACTATCAGCGCAAATTCAACCGACGCATCTGTGCTGCACTGCTTACGTCACTATTGCACGTTACGCACAAAACACTGAAGTTACTGATCATCAAGATTTTAACACAAGGTTTAGGTCACACTGCCATCTTCTTGAAACAAAAGGCTTTAATGCTGCACCAGAACAACCGCTTCTCCGGTGCGACACTGTGGTGACAATAATCCTCACACCCGGTCGTACTCACAGGTGTCTCTGTGGTGGAGGTGGCGGGCTGCTGAAGGGAATGGGGAGAGGGTTCCTCGGCTGCGGGCAGGTGCGGAGCCGGAGTCAGGACGGCGGTCGGGGCCGGGGCCGGGGTCGGGGTCGGGGTCGGGGCAGGGGAAGCGGGAGCAGCGGTGTGGGTTACGGCGCTGCTCTGAACTTCACCACCATCTCCGTTGGTTACCTGAGGAAGCTGCTGGCTTAATGTGGCTTTCAGTTTCTGCGAAGGGAATCCAGCACCGAGAGGAAAATAATTAATGGATGTCAATATGGTAAAAACCAATAGACCATTTTCTCTAGCTCATCCTTCAATATATTTAAAAGAGACTATACGGAGTAAAACTTTGAAGCAGGGTGTCAAAGATTATTTTGACTGGTTGTTAAAGGCGCGTGTTTACACCATGTAACTATGATCTGAGATGGAACTGGAAACCCACACTACTGGGAAACAAGAGGAGAGATGCGTCACGACCGAAGAGGACGACGACTGGATGTGGATGACTTTGGGTTTCTGTTTCCCCTCGAAATCAAGTTTATGCAATTTTTAAAAAATTAAATCAAGAAAAAAAGGAAGCTGAAAAGAAATCCTGAAATAGTAAAGCAAGAAAGTAGAATTAAAATAATTTGATATGGCAAAAAGATTTTTAAAAAAAAGAAAAAAAAGAGGAAACTATCTGCTGCAGCACGTAACATACTGCTCATTCATCTGGACACTAAAAAGGTGAGGGACGTCCAAACACACACACACACACACACACAGCCCATTCACAGAAACCGTTTCGCCACAGATCGGTGTCCATGATTCACAGGCCAATTCCTCCAGCATCAAACACCGAGCAAACAAGGTGAAAGTGAACGAGCCTTTGGAAGCAATAACAAAGTGAGAGGGAATACATTTACATGGGAAAACAGAGGGCCACATTATTCTAACAACTACCTTTGCCAGAGCAATCTATCTACCAAATTAGTTTATCGTGTAATACCCTTCCAGAAGCTCTTCTGGCAGAAACAAGATATTATTCTCTTGGAATGGCCCATAGAAAGAGAGGAAAGCCAGTCAGATTCATATTTCATCTCTGCCATGGAAACCTCATCAGTGTAATAACCCTCCATCTCATGGGTGTTATTCAACCATCTGCTACTATATTACTTATCTTTATTTTGCAACTAATTAACAGCATAATCTTCTAAATTCAGCAAGTTAATTATCATTATTGTGGTCTTTGCAGCATCATCAGTCCTTGTAAAGTGCCGTCTCCACGCCCCCCCCTGAGAGCCAGGTGGGGGCGGGGAGCGGGCAGGTTGAGCGGGGGTCTGTTTTCTTGACGCGGGCTCATTAGGTGTTTGCTGATGAGCTGAGTGCGGTGGGAGGCGCCGGGAATAAGGGGTGTGGGGGGCTGAGGGGGGGTTGCAGGTCAGGCAGGATTCTGCTGAACAAAAGGTTCCATGCAGGGTGAGGCCGACTTAATGTGCCTCGCTGAGCGTGTGCCAGGATGCCCCCAGCTGGCTTTCAGCGGCAGCCCCCCCCCCCTTCCTCCGGTTGGCCCCCGATGACGGCGTGCTGAGCACAACGCTGTCTCCGCGTTTGTCATCGCCGTACGCCATCATCCTGGACCCCCACCCCCTCCCATTCTTCCCTCCTCCTTGCTAGTCAGGATCAATCCTGCCTTCCCAACACACACACACACACACACACACACACACACACACACACACACACAAGCCTCCTCTCAGTAGCTTATCTGTTAATTTCCGCAGGCGGAGCCCGCTGCGAACACTTACAGGTGCTGTGATCCGTGCTTCATCACGTTGCCACCGATCTCCCTCGCGGCGCTTCGCATCCCGACCCTTCACCTCTCCCTTTTTTTTTTGCGGGAGGACGCGGTCACGAGACTGACTGTTCTTCAGGAGCAGGCTGATTCTAAATCTTAATTTTTGTCGATGACTGATCTGTGATTCTTTACGCAATCGATAAATCATTTGAGGGGGGGCATTGTCACGTCTTGTTTACATGTGTTCTGTAAAGCACTTCAGGTTGAATCCTTTTCATGGCTGATGCTTTGCAAATTAGTCAAAACAGGGGGATAGATACTGTTACTCCAGGCTTTCTCTAGCGCCCTCATCAGGTCAAGACTACCTCCGTACTGTCAGGCCCTCTCACGAATTCGGTTGTTATGACTTCTCTCGGACTGGACGCAGACTCAACGTGGAAATAATATTTAGAGGAAGCGGTAAATACCAGCTTTGTTTCTGATTGGGCGGGCTGCGGCTGGGGCTGCGGCTGGGGCTGCGGCTGGGGCTGGGGCGAGGGAGGTCCTGGGATCCCGGGGACGTTAGGCACGACGGTGACAGGTCTGACAAGCTGACGGCAGAAACACAGACACAGATCAGCTCAGAGAATATTAGTCTTCGGCAGCAAAAAAAAAAAAAAATGCACATACGCACACACGGCAGCGGCAGGCTCTCAAAGAGTTTCCTCATATCTCAGCCTCATTAGGTTGGATGGCCTGTTATTTTGTGGAGGCAGCGCCACATGGAGATGCGGCGCGCACGCTAATGAACCTCTGCCTGCCTGCGTGAGAGCATATGGACGGGGGAACTGAAGAGGGGATGGAGAGACGCGAGTCGGAAGGGTAGGGCCGGGCCTCCTCTCACAGCCGCTGACAATGAGAAGGGGAGGAGGGGGGGGTTGATCGAGTGAATCGGAGGCCCACCGGTGGCTCGCGTTCCCCATTTACTTCTGCCCTCCTTTGCTTGTCGACGGCTCTCCCGGTCCCCGCGGACTGGGAAGATACAGGTTTTTTTTCCCTGCTGCGCCTCTATCAGGAGATAATCATCTGCTGCTCAGTGTTCCACACAGACAGTCAGGAACTGCGGTGAACAACAGGACAAGCGTCCACGCGAGGGGGGGGCACGGGAAAAATACCGACAAGACCCCTCCTCGTTCGCAGCATCTTTCCCATTGGAGACACCGTCAGGGGTCGCAGCTGCGATCGGCGTGCGAAAACACATTAGTAGCGTCGTCTATCGGCTCCTCCACAAGTCAAGGGTGCCGGTTGTAATCGCACAAGGACAAATAGGAGTGAAGCATCCTGGACCGGAGCCTGCTGTGCCTCAGCCAACGCCTGTGCCTTTGCCACAGCGACTCTAAACTTCATTATTTTACTCAACCTCTACTGCTGTGTACTGACTGCCAAACACTGTAAATAGTCCCCCCTCCTGTCCAAGTAGAGCAAAGGAGATGCATACAATAAAGCACCGCTCCAGCTTAAGCGTACGCCGAAGGCCACCTGAGAGGCGCTCCAGTTCTGCCGATGTAAACAATTGTCCGAGCGCAGCGTCGAGCTCGAAGGCGCGAGTTGCAAACGGCGGCCGCATCACGCCCACGGAATTAGATGCATTTCCATGTTAAATCTCCCGAATGCGCGGAGGCGGCGTTTCACAAGCCACCTCGTGCCCAGCGACGCATGTTATTCGACACAGTCCGCCGATTTTGTTCCGTCTACGTGCCGGAGCACAGCAGTCACACAAAAGTTAAGTGGTTTGAGGGGAAAAAAAATGCTTTAGTTCATTAGTTTGTTCTTTGTAGTCTGAAAAGCGGCGCTCAGCGAAAAACGACCGCGCCTCGTTCGCTGCGTTTCGAGGTTGCTCTGGAGCTTTGAGATACGATCGAAAGCCGGGGAATGCTACTAAGTGGACGTTATTAAGTGACACTGTTTCACAAACTGCTGTTTTCCGAGGAAAAGAATGAATTATGATGTTCAACCATTATCCCAAAATGGTCCTTAAAGGGCTCGTAAAAGATGGAGAAGTAAACATTTACAACATCTATAACAACCGGGCAAACTCCATCTGCTGATGAAGATCATGCAATGTGATTAAAAGCTCCAGAACAGCTATTAAACGGATCCTAAGGTGCTACAGCTTGGTCAGCAAATGCTTTGTTACTAGTTTTCTTGTTGGGGGGTATCCCCGTTCTCATTCTGTGAACAGTTTAATATAAATGGATATTAGAAACTGCAAAAGGCTCATTTTGAATTTCACGCTGGACTAAAATTCGGTTTTAAACACACAATCAAACATGAACGCGATAAGAACCAGCGGAACACTCACAGGGATTGTAGCTGGAATATGTACACTTGAGCTTGTGATAGACGCAGGTATAGCGACTGGCATGGTTTGGCCGTTAGGCAGCTGCAACAGCACGGGGAAGGTGCCAGACACCGGGCTGAAGGAGGAGGGAGAAAAAGAAACAACAAGAAATCGCAGTGACGACAACAACACACAACTTTGTGACTGGCAGAGACAAGAGTGGCCACGAGCAGGCGAACATAAAGTCATATTCAGGCAACAACTGATGGGAATAAAATGGAACCTGAGACAGAGTCCAACTCAAACCAGACTTAAAGTAAACACACCTGTTGCAGAACCGAGTCAGGCAACATTATGAAACGATAACATCAGTTTTGCCCATTTCAGAACTTTCGGTTCCAAATGAATAAAAGACCTGGGATTTTCACCAAATCATCCGTGTCGGGCTTTTAAAAAAATTTAAATACTGGATATATATATAGCTACCTGAACCTCTCTTTCAAAATGCACTGAATCACTCAGCACTATTAACTGCTATTAAATCCAAATAGTGACATGACAATCAGAAGCATTCACCTTCGTTTCGTGGGCTCTGATAACAGACTTATAATGTTAATAAACACTTACTTTTACAAAGCAAAGGTCGGGCTCGCTGCACTTCATTAGGTCAGGGCCTCAAAGTTTCAAAATCCGCTGAGTGCGACAGCGATGATCATGTGAAAACCCCGCTCACGTGTGTCACAGCTCAGGAATTAAACTGAAGCTGCGTGTCTGTATTTGTGCAACACTGATGTTGTTCTTGAAGATGGGACTCATATGAGGTCTAACAGCCAAAAAAAAAAAAAAAAAGCTTCCTGCAGAGTGCAAATAAAACAAAACAAAAACAACAAGCACATGCCTCCATAAATATGAGCTCACCAAGACAAAACTGCACAAAAAATAATTTGAAAAAAAGTAAAGGATGAATTAATAAAAAACTAATTCATAAAATGACTTTTTTTTAAAAAAGTTGACATTTCGAGTTACTTACACTATAGGCCTATTAGTGGATGGGACTTGGGTAATAACAGAGCTAGATGTTGGCGATGGGAGAGCTTGCTGTATTACAACATTAGCCTCTGAGGTTGCTAGAAGTACATTGGGAACTTGGAGGGATGCAGGATGGACTATAGTGGATGTTGGCAGTGAGGCTGGCTGCAAAGATAAGTCCTGGAAACATCATACGACACCTTAGCTGCAGGAAGTGTTTAATGAAAACCACATCATTTATTTCTTTCCTTTTATATGATGCGGATATTTTACTTTTACCTCAACGCTAGGAATAAAAAATAAATCAATATTCGGAAGAAGATGAAAACATATTTGTTCAAATCTACCTCATATCTCCCATTATTGTTTATGAATAATCGTTCGTGCAGCACTGATAGTATTACCACAGTATAAGACATAAGTATCATTTCAGTCAAGTCACAGTCAAGTTCAAATTACTGCAAAAGTCTAAACACCCATTAGATTAACACTGAAACCAGTGGATCTGCAAACTCCAGAGTAAATTACTGATCAACAGAACCAGGACAAATCATGACAGTCGTGTGATTAGCAATAGCACAACACCTTACCTTGTCGTCACTTGTCGTAGATTCGGGGTGAGGCAGAGGACTATCTCGATGTGCCTCCATCGCCGCGGGTTCCTCGGTTTTGTTGCGTATGATGGGCGTCACAAGAGGCGATAAATCCAGCGGTAACTACAGGACAGCGAGAAGCAGAGCAGATCGGGTCAGCAACGGACAAACCGCAAGATGGAAAATAACTAAAATGGAACAAACGGGCGATAGGTGAGGTGCCCGCGAGTTTAGGGAGACCCACCTTTTTAATGTCCTCTTCGGTCGCCTTTTTGAAGTCATGGTCGAACGGACTTGCGAGCTCATTGAAGAGCCCGACCTCCTCGCAGTTCTTCAGAAAGCGGGTGGGAGTGGGGGTTTGGTCTGCAGTGGAGGGCAAAACTTCAGCGCGCTTCGTTTAGAGCGTCCGTTGCATCAAACGATATCGACGTCACTCACCGGCAATGATGACGCTGTCATTCCTTGCCGGGCCAAACTTCAGGGTCATCTCATGTTTGTGTTTGTGGACGGCCAAGTGGTCTTCATTTGTAAATCTCTGTGCGAGGTCCGAGAAAGATAAGAGACAGGTTAATGAGTCATCATCTCCAAGAATGAGGTCTTGCCTGGAGCGAACGCTTATTGTTTGAGCTTGCAATATTGTGCGGTAACTAATGTTTTGGCAAAATAGGATGTCTGGCAGCATGATCACAGCAAATCAAATGTATGTACTGGACCATGGCGAGCAACTACTCTATTTACTCTTAAGTAATTTGATTACTTGCAAATATGTTTGGATAGAAGAGGATGGGATCATTTGGTTTTAACTGTGCTCACATGGTTTACTGTATAGTTGCCTGTCTAGAAAGGACGCAAGGGCAAAGAAAGAAAGAAAGACGTGCAGAGTTATGCGTTGTTGTGCGATTTCTGCCTATGCCATTACACACGTTAGATTCGCTTAAATAAAGTCGTGTGTCCAGGAACAGCTGATTGGCTTCAGCCTCTCTGTGCACGATATAACGAAGCTGCCATCTACTTGATGGGAACTTGGAGGCAGCGGACTGGTCTATACAGGGTAATTTGAAATAGTGGCATAATTTGCGCTAACAGAGATGGCTTACCTGTCCACACCCAGGAGCAGTGCATTGGAAAGGTTTGTCATCACTCATATTAGTGAATTCCTGTGACGTCGCCCTGAAATAAAACAGGACAAAGCGCAGGCTGGCGTTAAATACCAGACCTGCAGATGTGCGTTAATCTGTGTGTGTGTGTGTGTGTGGGGGCTCCTTCAAACATGCCAAGTAAACGTTGAGATTATAGGTCAAATTCATTTAAGCAGATGCGTGGATCTGAGAACGGACAATGTGGGAGTAGCGGAGGGCTGCAGTTGCCCTGCAAAGGTTAAAGTCCTGGGAAATTTGGACAAAGCATGTTGGTGAAGGGCGGCTGCTTTGGTTGTTTACACCTCAGTGTCACCACAAAAGACGCTCGATTCCACATATTCCACATAGTACGCCCCCCAAAAAAACGCGACTGAGGAGGACACCCGGAAGCAGCGGCGCCGTTTGCCGTGTTGTAAATATGCCTTAACGACGACACACACGGGGACCTCGAAACGTTTTAACAGAGGGAGCGATCATCTGTTCCAGTCGCTTCCATGAAATAGCCCGAGCCCTGCGTTAACATACAACCGTCGCCATGTTTGGACCAGAATACCACTGTAAACAGAGAATGTCAGCGTTTATTTCGATGCCGCTGCATTGCACCGGAGCGCAGGTCCCTCACGGAACCAGAAATTCATTATTTTTACGGCAGCTTTGAGCCCAGTCGCTGTCAGTTTCTGTGGTCACTTACCCCTCAGCCACAACCCTCGACTTCCAAAGTCCCACGGCTTTACCAAAATGTCGCGAGAGCAGCTCGGGCTTTTCCGTAAACGTCACACGAATCGGTTCTGCTGATGTTCATTTTGTACTTTACACCGCTATTTATTCTTAATAAAACTATTTTTTCTGTCGCAGTCGTGGTGGAAGACAGTACTACACTTAATTTAAACATTACAATTTACTGTACGGTTTAGGTTTTCCACCCAAAAACTTCAAAATGTGTTAACTTCAAGTATTAATTTCCCCTTTTCAGGGAGATTTGTAAATCACTATTAGTGATATAAGCATGTAACCTTGCACAGTTATGAAAGTGCATCACTGCTTAAAGTTTAATGAGCTGAACAAAGTATCAGCAACACATTTCTTTTGAATGAAATTTATCATTTATATAATCTGTGTTAATCACCAAGTTTAGACACAACTACTGATTTCCATTAAGAGCACATTTACTGTAACTGTAATGGATTCAGCTATCATTTTTCTTTACCCTTCATCAACATAAATGACCCATCATCAGTTCCAAAAAATATGTTGTTTAAAGATCCTGAATCTATACAATGGTATGGGGCAATGGAAAGTCTGGAGAAGTTGGTAACAACAAATTGGGCTTTTTTCACTTTTTGATAAATGACTCACAATAATCCACTACTTAAACTGACTTTTTTTTTTTTTTTTAAAATCAGTTTACTGTTGACTGTAGTCAGCCTAAAGTACAAATTGTGTTTTTGAAACAACCTGGCAGGCCTTTCACTTATGATTCAAAGTCAAAACCCATTACATAACTTAATTAAATTGTCTATATTTATTCATTGCCATTTACAATTGCAAGCACTCACTTGCTGCCTACTTACATTACTATGTTAGCTGAACCAAAAAGTCATTAAGGTGGACCCCCAAAAAGCTTGCTTCTGATGCTCTGAGAAAAAGAAGGCTGATGCATGGCAAGTCGAAGAGCTGCATGACATTCATGAAAGCTGAGTGCTTTCGTTTACATTAGCATGATATTCCAGACATAAACATTACTGCCATGTTAAATAGTCAAATACATGTATTTTAATCACGTAATTTCTTACATTTGTACAATACATGTTTTGCTTGTTTCGACAGCGTCCGAAAGACTTGAAAATGTACATTTCCATGACACCAACACGGAACAATTTTGGTAGCCACAATAAAATATGTAGTCACATCTGTAATGAAAGTGTCATATGACAGCAGATTTTTACATAGCAAACAGGATGAGGAAAGCGACCATCAAACAGAACAGTCCCATAGCTTCAGACAGGGCAAATCCCAGGATGGCATATGAGAACAGCTGCTGCTTCAGAGAGGGGTTCCTGCAAACCAGAATAAATGGTCAATGCATTTATGAAAAATCAAAGAATGCACCTTTATCAACCTTTTTTTTCTCTTTTCATTCAAGCAAATTATAATATTTTGAGGATGTTTTTGGGCAACTGAAACAAACCTAGCATAGCCGATGATGAGACTGCCGAACACTGTCCCAATTCCAGCACCGGATCCAGCTACTCCGACTGTGGCAGCTCCGGCTCCAATAAACTTGGCAGCGGTGTCAATGTCCCTGCTGACAGCACTGGTCTGGATGCCCCTCAGTGTGACCTGGGTGAGGGGGCTCTGTGGCACCACAGCAGCACTGCTCTGGAGCAAGAAAAGTCAACAGCCGTCAACTTGCACATTCAAAGCTGATGCACTGAGATATGAAAAAAAACTGTTTTTGGGATAGGAAAATTCTAAATTCCAGTTTTCATGATCAGTGCAAAACTCAGCTATGTTCATGTCAACATTTACAATGCAAACAATACTCTTCTTCAGGTCTGATTTTTTTTGTACTTTGAGCTTTTTGACTGTTGGTCAGACTAAATTCAAAGTGTCACAATGGGAGTGTAATCATTTTAAGTAATTTCTGAAATGCCTTGAACCCTATAGACAAAGTGTTCTAAAAAGTGCCCTCTTACCTCTGACTTCATCTCAGGCCTGGACAGCACAGAGGCAGACAGGGGTCTGTAAAGAGCCCGGGAACCAGCACGGACCTGCAGTGACAGCACGGATGCGAAAAAGCAGTACAGGTTTAGTTACACGACAAATGTAAGCTCAATAAAAGAAGACAGGCTGCTCATACTATTCTCAAGCAGACAAGCAGATGGAAGGCACCTTGAAAGTCACATTGTCTATCACAGAATCCTTCAGTGCAGTGTGTGTGTGACCTGTGGCATTTGTAGAATTGTGAGTACAGTTTGAGCCGTCAGGGTTACCTGTGGTTACTTAAAAAGCGTGTGTAATGTCTAAGGTGCTGGCAAAGTACATGAAACACTGCAGAGCAGCATTGCTAACGAGCAGACCTGTTGTAGTTTAACCTGGTTAGCCAGCTGGAGCTACTGGAAACAGAAATATGACCTTGGAGAATTACTAACAGCCCTGTCTGCACTAATATGAAACCTAAAATTTCCCAATAGACAAGCTAAACATCAGTGCATCAGTTGCACCGGGCTGTGGGGACGTTTTCAGGCGGGTTCTGTACTGAATTCGGCCAACAGGGGGTTATAATGACCTTAGCTGACGGCCATCATTGAAGATGTCCGCTGCAAGCTAACGCACAGTAGCGCCGTGGCTGTTTAATAAAGATAACTCATGTGCACCTTATTCGCGAACATCGCAGCTAGAATGCCACCGTGTTAAATGTAACTGTTGTTCGTTGCATTAGCATTAGCCGACTAGCCTGCCGGCCTGGTCTGCAGATACCCTTGCCAGTAAGCTGCAGTCAAGTTCAACCAGAGGCCCAGTTGGATTTAATGGTTGACATTAAAGAAAGCGGGACTCACATTCACAACACGGAAACAGACCAAGGGAAGCAAACTCACCAGCGCCGGCGTGGAGACGAACTTTGCACAGGCGTACATTTTGTTCTTTAGGTCGTTTGAACCGGTTCGGTCAAATCTGGTTTCAAGCCCGGGTCTCTCTAAGGAGGGAGGACCGGAGAGAAGTAAGGTCAAACAGGCGAATAAACGCTCAACTGAGAAAATAAACACATTCCTATGTACATCCACATCCGCTCTCAACTATATCCTCACGCGTGTGCTGCAATATGAAGTTTAGAGAGAGGATGAGAAGGGATTTGTTGCAGATTAGCTTCCCATTCAAACTGCCATCACACTTACCGACTGCAGAGGTCGAACCACAGTGGAAGAGTGCGCATGCGCGGTGTGAAGTATGTAAGAGACCCGGATGACGACGGTGGAAGGTCATTTCACAGAAACTTTATTTAAAATGAGGACAGCGGCAATATTCATTCACAAAAGTAGTTGCTCTTTGTTTAAGCACACTTTGATTTGTCTTACCTACATGAATACAATTAATAACGATGCTAAAAAAATCGATGGAAATATTGATGTAAATTTACATTTCTACAAGTAGCTGAATATATTTTAATGGGAAGAGAGGATCATCAATACAAAGGGATAATGTGCTGGAATTAAGATATTTATTTAATAAGGGAGTTTTACGATTAGTAGATGCATAGCAAACAAATAGCTAAGGTTTGACAGTTTCTGGATCATGTATTGTAGTCACAAGATGTTAAGTGTTGAAAGAAAAGTTAGGTAGATTAGAACCTTTAACAGCAGACACTACATAGGATTACACTGGAGCTTAAAATTCGCTGAACAACGATTTTTTTTTTTTAACCATTTGAAACTGACGTTTCCCCCTGTTTGTTATGAATAAATATACCATGTCGATTTTGAATCAAGACTGATAATAATACAGAACCCACCTTTAAGGAGAAGTGTGGTGATGTTTTCTAATCGTCAACAAATTACACGAAAAGCCCAACATCAACAGTGAATTCTTCCGAACTAAGGAGTACTGCCTTGTAAAAAACCAAAAAACATTTAAAATACATAGATAAAAACAGACGGTGTACTGCATTTAAAGTCAATTCCACATACAATGTCCTGCTGTCGTGAATAATAGTCACAAATACAGTGCATTATTTAGTTTTGTTTGAGTAACTACTCTGCAAGGCCCAGCACATTGCCCTTCAGGTTACAGCTGAATACATATATTCAAGAACCTTAATATAACAAACAGCAGGAATCCAGCTTTATCGTCCAAGTGTGAGCTCTGCTAAATAAAATGTAAAAGACTCTTTTCCCCAAGTCAGGCTCTTTTACTGCTGCTGCTGTGTTGTTGTTTTTTTTTTTAAAAAGATAAATGCACATTTTCACATTCATATTTCTGGTTTCACTGCATGTAGGAGGCTCACTACATATAAAGATGGAGTCTTCAGTTTGAATATTTAACACTTATGAACATCAATGACATATAGCTGCAATGTAGAGGTGGAACAACCTGATGAAAACCATGTCAGTGATGCTGTCACACTGCGCGAATAAGATGATTTCTCCAATTTAAGGGGAATTGTGCGGTGGAAGCAGAGTTCAGCTTGTATTTCAGCCATAGATTTTCTCTCAACACAAAACCTGCCTGCCTCTGTCCACTACTATCACCTGTTGTGACGTGATTTTAACACTCTGCCCAGAGGGACGGATGGCTCAGGGGCCCCTGTCTGTGCACCTCTCAGGCTGATGGTGGAGCTGTAGGCTACGAACACCAGGCGGATTTGTAATCGTGATGAATGACTCCACAGCAGCTGGTCTGTGATGGAAAGGTAATGAGCACAGGGGAGTCCGCCTTTGCTGGCTTTAAGGGAGGAATATCCCAGTGGATCCTCAGGTATGATCTTTTCAGTTTTACAGCGGACAAGAAGGCACAGATTCCTGACCTCATGAGCACTGAGCAGAAACAGTCAGTAGATCATACATGTTCCAGAAATACTGAAAGAGACAGTGAAGGATCTTATGCACTAACAAAGCAAAGGACAGATGGATGCATATTATTCTAATATATTCTGTTCTATTAACATCTTTTCTGTTCTTTCCAATTCTACTCTGCTATAATCTATTCTAATCTATTCTGATTTATTCTCTTCTATACTATCTATTCTGCTCTTCTGCCCGGTTCTATTTTATTCTGTTCCATCCAATACTATTTTATTCAGTGTTATTCTATTATATTTGTTTCTGTTACATTTTATTCTTTATTATTCTATTGTTTTCCAAGGGCCATTTTAAATGAGTGCATTTATCATCATGCAGAAATAATTACATATGCAATGATCAAAGTAAACTTCTGTATCCAAATGCCATAAAAAACACTTTCTATAAGATGGTTAAACTGTTTCTCTTGTTGTGTATATGTATATGTTATATTATGTTTCTCATGTTATTATCATTAACTCAAACAAACTGTTGTTGCAACATTACATGCCATGCAGGGCCTGAGACTGAGGAGCTTGGACATGACTTGGATCAATCTCCAGAACAGTCATTCTTATAAAGGTCCAGCAGAGGGTGCAATAGGGTCTAATGTGGGTCTTTGCTAGCAGAGTAATGGTAATAGCACAAAAGGGAAGAGTAACAGACTTTGATTTTTGACGCTGTTCTAAAATTCATGATGGATTTATCAGAACAGAATATTTTCAATACTTGAAGTACAGCTAAATAACTAAACTGATAATAGATCTCCTTTTTGCTGGTGAGCCAGATTTGGTCTCATCCTCTTCATCTTCCCGGCAAATGTGAAAGTGCAGAAAGAGAGAGATTATAGCTAAATTACTATATATATATATATATATATCATATTTTTAATTTCACACTGTTGATATTGTACTTCTGCTAATGCAAATGTAAAATGTAGGAATGTATTGTAGGCCCGAGTGGAGCTGCTTATAGGTCAGAGCGAACCGTATGATAAAACATGAAGATTTACAATATATTAATTGCAAGACAGCACATATCAAAGTGGCCGTTAACTACCTGAGGTCAATGTCATACTGTCTAATTAACCGGGCAGCGGCTGTGTGGTCCTACATGGCGGTGGAAGGTGGAGAGAGCAGCCGATCTCACGCACCCACCCCCCACCCCACCCTTTACCCACCTTCCACTTCCTCCCATTCAGAGGCACGCACGCACTCGCTGTCTGAGTTCTTGCATAGAACACTCTGAGACATTCCATTTGCATGCCCGCCCCATCAAGCTGGATGCACTCAGACTGGTAATAAAAGGCATTGACCCCCTTAACCTTTATGAATTACAATTTGTGCCTGCAGCACGTCCTGTCAGAGGCCTCAGAAAAGCAGGCACCTCAGCCGGGGTGTGTGCGTGTTGTTTTGCAGTTGTTAAGGAGAGGGGAAAAGGTTTTTACAGCTCCTCGTCGGAGCTCCTGACAAGCAGGGAGGAGGCGGGCTGACAGCAGAAGCAGGGTAGGGAGGGACTGCAGCGCTGCTGATGGCTCCATGCTAATCTCCCATCTCTGGATGCGAAACTACTGAGGCTCCTTTCTTTGTCAAGACCAAGGATGCAGAGCCTGTAGGGCTACAGTTCATCTGTGTTCCACCTCTGCTTACTTACCCTCCTGTACATCAACTAAGACAGTTTATTCTCTTTAAGGTATTTCACTAAACCCAGTACCAGATTAAACCAGATAGCCTCATATGGAAACATCTGGCTTGGATTTCATTGCAAGTTGCCCCTATTAAAGGCAAAACGCTATTCAAGCTGGGTTACATCTGTTTGTAGGGACAGAGAGAAAAAAAAAATCTAAAAGAAGTCTGAAAACAAGGTGAGACCACTTGTCATGCTAATACAGTATAAATGACAAGGGCTGGAGCCACAGGAGAGGAGATTCTTGTTGTGGCAGGAGACAACGGTTTGAACCACAACAATGATGCCACAGTCTGCTGGATTTGTTGTTAAAAGCATGAACAGGTACTCTGGTGTTTTATAGAAGAACTCCAAGTTCCTTGTTCTGATCACTCCCAAAAATGAATGGCAGGTTCAAGACTCAGAAACCCGTGGGTGTAATTTGCTTCCCTGTTGTTATTTGCTATGAAGGCTACATCGGTTTTGAGAACAGATGGAAAATCAGGTGAAAACCAAGTAAAACCAAGTCGCACAATTTAAAGACCTGCACAAAAACCCACAAAGTCTCAGAATGTGATTTTTTTTCAAAGATTCCTTTAACCTGTGTAGGCCACAGAACCTGAGAACCCCTTTCTCTGAGAGTGTGGGCAGCCTTCAAGCAGCTGGTCCAATAATCCACAGTAAGAGTACACGGGCAGATCTCTGATACCGGTGGAAATCATCCCACAGAAACGCACCGAGCGCTCTTCATCTCTGAAAGATTTAAAGGACATTAGCATTCAGGAAATTGATTTTTCAACGAATCCATAATAACACTGATCTTTGTGCAGCTGGTGAGCCGAGCAGTTGTAAGTGGTGTCAGAAATGCTGAGGCTGGCAGAATCATTAGTCTTTATCCTGACTTTTTAGCTAAGTCTGTAACACCTCTGTATCCACCGGCCACCCATGCTTAGGATTGTTCAACTGAACGGGGCCCATTTTTTCAAATAATTCCCTAACAGGAATACTATGAGGCCAATATTGGCAGGATTTTAAATAAAGTTAAAAACTAACATTGTGTTCTCACAAACACTAGCGGGAACTGGACCCCCCCCCCTTCTCTGTTTAACATCAGGAAATTCAGGCAGTGACTGTGTGAACAGGAGCGTGGCTGACAGGGGCAGCCGTGCGATGATTGGTTTACGGATCTGTGCTTTCTCTGGTTACTTCAAGGTCACAAAGATTTACAATCAAATGGCTTATGACACTTTAGTAAGAGCCACCCACAGCTGATGACAGCGAGAGAAAAGGGAGTCGGCCACTTGAGAGGAATCCGCTTGACCTCATGCTGTGGTCCATTACTGGGATGTACTGTTGTCTGTTTTTTTATCACAACACCTAACAAAGATATGCGCGTTGAGTTTTTGCAGACAGAAGGCTGTTAAGGACGGCATATGGAGAATGGATTTGATAGACAGTCCACGGTGCACACAGTACAGTAGATTAGAAGAATGGTGTGTTTCAAGCTCCAGTCAAACTGCAGTTACAGTCTACTACACAAAAGAGCAATTAAATATGATTTAAAGGCCAATCTGTAATGGCAGTGTGCTGCCCCCTATTGAAATATTATTGCCCTACTACTTACTGTTTTAGATGGTGATTTAGTGCAGTGTTCTGTCTAGTTTAGTTTATTTCGCTCGTTGCTGTGGAATTTAATGGCAGAGTTTTGATTTAAAGACTATTTAACTGCTAAATAGGTGCATGCCTGAATATGGTTACTGTCAAAGCTCTGTCTTTTTGTTGAAGAAAACCAATGTGCATTTTCAAGATAATGTTGGGTTCATTATTCTAAACATGTGAGGAATTTACTATCAACATATCACCCTTTAACTTGTGTGGCTATCCCCCCAAATCACCAAATAAGCAAAAAAATAAAAGGTTTTGTTTCAGTCATGAACAAAATTGCATTACCAACACTGGATATGAAACTTGTTACACATAAGCTGATATTCAAGGCATGTTTACTTAGCACTCATATGGAACGCTGTTGCTTTTTATGGGAACCATATGGCTGCATTTTATTGTGCTCAATTAAATCGCTTTAAACTCGGATTAACTTTTCGGAGCGGCAGTCAGTTATATAACGTTTCCTTGCTCAGAGCCGTTCACCGGGTGGCTGCTGCAAACGTGTCCTCAACGCCGCTCGCAGACCAGGGTGTCAAATATGAGGCTGTCACAACAATATTTAGTGAAAGAGCCCTTCCTGCTTTTAATGGCCTGACCTACATCCCAGTTCAGAGAGCTAATAAAGGCAGTCTGGTGTAGGTCCTGGAGCTGCACAATGTCACTCACAGATGCCCAACTCAGCAAGATCCGGAATGCTCAATTAGATGCTTTTATGGGCCCCATTAATATGCATTAACTCGCTTTCCATCGTGGGGGCGCAGACAAACAGTCGCTGCTGTTGCCAAAGCATAAGCCAGGTAACACCTTTTTTTTTCTTTTTAGCTCTTTCTCAAAAATAAAGAATGTTTGCATCACGTAGCCCAACGTAGGCATAAATAGCATTTTGGTTTGTCAGCATACACTGGTGGAATGTAACCAAGTACATCTACTCAAGTACTTTGCTTAACTACATATCTAACTCAAGTATCTCCATTTCACGCTATGCTCCTTAATGGCATGGTATCGCTTATTTTTTTCAACAAAATTTCAATTAAAAAAAATTACAATACTTACTTTGTTGCTTAGGACTTATTTCACTACAGGCATTTTTTCACACTTTTTCCCTTTTGACATTTAATAGCCCAAGTGATTAAGGAATTAATCAAGAAAATAATATGCAGTTTAATCAATAACTAAAATAATTGCCAGCTGCAGCTTGAAAATATTTACTTTTTACTCCAGAACACTTTATTATTCAGCTATAGTAACCAGTAACACTGCATGGTGCAAGTTTTACATACAAAACATGTTGGATATACAAAATATGATACATAAGTATTGTAAAACTCAATCTAAAACAACTACAATGGTAAAATGCTACTTGTATCAGTGCCACAATGATAATAATCCAATAATTTGAAATAGTAATAGTAGTAGTACAACTAATGAAATAGTAGTGTGATGCAATATGGTATCAGTGTGTATTATTTGGAGTACTTAAAGGGGTACTTTCTTCACCATTGGAATAAAACAAGTTTTAAAACTATAAAAGTGTATGGATATGGTTAAAAATTCTACAAAAACACACAAATTCAGCACACAACACAACACAGTTACAGGAAGTCCGATTGCAACATTTACACAGATACATTCCCTGAGTCTCAGCTCTGCTCTTGAACCACAACAACAGATAGCTCGCCACGGAAGCGTACACAATCTGGTACCACTCCTCCCACACAATGAACCGATCTGGCACACAGCAAGCTGAATCAATCATGGCACTTTATTATCCTGTCACTAGTCTGCTTCCTGCAAGTGTGTTTACCCTGTCCATGGCCCTGCGATCGCGGCTGTTCAGTGTACATTAAGACAGACATAATTGAGATTGTGGGCGGCCGAAAGTGCAGGGCTCAACCTGTTGTCGTTAATCTGTCATATTGTCGAGAGTCACAGCAGCGATGACCCATAGGTGGCTCCACCTTGGAGGCACGGCTTATGGTGCTTTGTTGTTCGTGGCATAGGGCCTCACCTATTTCAGGTTTATTGGATTGCCACCAACGGAGAACCCAAAGAAAGTGTGATCTATTGCCGAACCCGTGACTCCAATTTCTCCGCTCTGGTCCTAATCCATGTTAGGGGCTTTATGATTAGGAGTGACTCTCCTAAAACTCACCACCTCTGCATTTACACTCTAGTATTCATGATTTGAGCGATTAAGCACAACACCAGGTTTCTTATTTTTAAGCGTTACGGTGAAAAAAAAATAATGAGCTGAAAAACTCAAAGGAGCCAACAGTCATGCGCAGCATAATGAAAGCTTAATATTTCTCTTTGTAATATACTAAATTATACAAGGAATCAATCTGAATTAATTGGTAGCCCTTCAGATAGCAGCAGCCTCTCTTTAAATTAGATTACTGATGGTTGTGCTGAAAATTTGCCTTCACTTTGTATAAATTAAAGCCCTGGAAAAGCATTTACAAAATAACAAGATATAAATGAATGCAATCGTACTGTTGGAAAAGGTGCTTTTTACAATCACACAACATATTAGAAATAATAGCTGAATCTTGCCTCGGCGGTCTGTTATTAATTACCTGGCAAATAGGACCTGTCTGTTTTGAAACTGAGTTATAGTGGTGGCGGGAGATCACCAAAGAAAATTAAACAGCAATCAAAGTATATTTCTATCATCATAATTCTGATTGTCAGCACCACCTTTCCCAAGCTGGCTCATAACAGCACAACAAATCCTAGTTTTTATTAAGTGGCTCAATTTGCCGCTCTTCATATTTCATATTTATGTTGTATTACAACGGCGTCATACATGTATTCCACATTCGTGTTATTCCTGGTATGAGGCATGATTTATTAGACGTGGAAATATGAGAATTCTGCCACGGTGCCGAATTTAATTGATGGTCAGAGAGGACGCAGCTTCTAAAAGAGTAATCTGCGGCATTCCTCCGCGCAGAGCAGCCCGGCGTGTTTACGCCGACACAGAGGCTGCAGCGGTAACACCGAGCCCCTGGAAGGTTTTCATCCCATCATGCGTGCCTCTTATCCAGCCTCGATTCCGCGCGGCAAAAGATTCACAGCGCAATCACTTAAATCTCCGAGAGGATGTAAGTATCCGGCTCAGTGTCTTCACAACGTTGCTTCTTTTTATAGCGAGGGGGGGGGCTGGTTATATCAGCCTGGAGACCCATAACTTATGAAATGTCAGGATCCTATGCATTCTAATTGAGTGTGGAACAGTTAATGGCTGTGGAAATTCAGCCGCTTGACGTCTTATTCCCCCGTGTGCCGTTTCGCAGCCAAGCCCATGAGCCTCAATTAAATGACAAAATGGGCCCATTCTTGAAAATAACAACAATAAAAACACAAGCCTATATGGCAATAATATCAGGTCTCACCTTGAATCAACAATGGTCACAGCTTGCAAATGGCTAAACACATTGTGATAGAGCAGAGACAGCGGGGCCTATGTGAGATGTTCCCCGGCAGCTTGATGCAGGAATATACTATATAACTATCATTTTCATTATCGATCTCTATGGTGATTATTTCAACTGATTATTAATTAAGTCAGTAAAAATTTGAGGCAGGAAACTGATGTTTTCTAAACAGCAGCCAAAAGCCAAAAAATACTCACTTCGGCATCACAGAAGACATAAGAGAACATGCAGCCAGATATAATTATCAACATTTTTGCTCAAAAAAGTAACGTAATCACTTCTCAAAACAGCTTCCCATTAAATTTCTGTCAATCAGCTAATCAATTAATCATTTCAACCCTATACTGGACACATAGTGCATGCAACCAATATGTTCAATATGTCTAAGAATGATGATTTAGTGACTTCGACTTCAAACTGACATACAGCAGATGAAACTCGGTCTGTCCACCATACCCCCAGGACTATCAGGAGTTTTGGGGTTTTTTTTTTCAGACTCAGGCCTACTTTTCTTTTTTTATGAAACTAGATCATGTCCCAAAATATATCCCCTCCAAAAACTTAAAGTTACCTATGTGTTACTGAGCAAAACTTTTAAAATCCAGAATCAATACCGCCTAAACCTAAGCCCATTTTCAGCAGATGTCTGCAATCTATAAATACACATGGAGCATGTCCTATTAAATCCTGTGATATGGTGAGGGGCTAAATATTGACCCAATCCTGATTGGAGTAGATTTTTTTCACACCCTTGCTTATTGTTTTTATGACTCCTTGACTTTAACCCCTTTACTGCTTCACTGATTTCATGCAACAAACAATAGCTTTTCAATAATTCAATTTATAGCTCGCCATAAATGGAATTCAAAAGGACAATGCTGTTGCAAATGAACACAGGCGATGCTTTTGGCTCCAGCATCACTCCGGTTGCCAGAGGAAAGAGAGAATATTTATTTTACGCTTGCCTCACATTCCCATTAAATCGAGGAAGCTACATTTCCAAGCACGTGGGTGTAAATGTAATATACAGAGTTGAAAGAGACAGATGGTAGAGTGAAAGTCTCATGTGGCAACACTGTGCAGTGGTACCACTGCGGCCAGTGCCAAAGAAGAAAATCCTCCCAGCACCATCCAAGACCAGTTTAGATCTATTAATACGCGTGTTCGCACACATGTTGGGAGCGGTCGCATCCTGATGCACGCGTAGCCACATCTCGTTCATCATTTATTGTTAACGTCCAAACACTGTGAACTTGGATGTGGGAACGGATCTAAGGCACAAGCACAGAAATGAATTACCATCCTATTTATTTATCCAGGCCTTTCTGTCAATCACAGCGATAATCAGAAGTAACTCGTTCAAATTTTGAGAAAATGAAGGATGCATTCCCTCCAATTTTCAATTTGGAAGTGGCAACTATGGCCATGATGAATGTCTGAATAGTCCATCTTCTTCCTCTCATTTCTCCTAACCTTTCCTGACAGCTTAGATATTGCCTACCTGGTAATTTGCTCTACAATAATTGTTACTGTGAGATTTCCCCCAGCTTTTAACAAGGATTCTTAACACCCTCTGTAGGTGACAAAATGCAATTACAAACACAAGTGCCCCATGGTGACGGGTCATCAGCAGCTGCCACCTCCATTCCCCAGCCCCTACTGGTTCCATTAATGGGGGAAAAAACAACAGCAAAACAAAACACATGCAGACAGATTCGGCAAACATTTGCTGCGAATAAAACTTTAATTAAAAGATATGAAGCTGTTTTATTGATTAACAACATCGGTGATTAAAGCGTACGGGTGACATTTTTTTCCGGGCTTGCTGTTCTGTTCCCTCTCAGAGATCATTTATTGTTTGCGCGGCCCCGTTTATTGATAAGCGCGTTTGATGAATGCAGATGCGGCTGCTCGGAGCGTGGGCCTCGCTGATGGAGCGATCATATTGTGTGAAACACCGGGCCCGGGCAAGAGCAGCTGTTGCGGCTCCGTCCGCTGGGACGCCGCGTTTCACCGCCACCCCAAGTGCGCATGTGGGCGCGCTGCTCTGAAGCGGCAACCGCCATATTCGCAGCGTCCTAACAACTCCATGAATTTTATGACACGTCACCAGAGTTCGCTCATCTCTGTCCAGCACTAAAACCTTAATTATTGAACTAATTGCCATGACTACATTCATCTCACTGGTAATCCTTTGGTGATTACATTTTGTGTTCAATACCAGGCTTATCCTTTAATTAAAGGGATTATTAACCTTTAAAATTGAGCCACGTGGGATTAAACTCTTGAATTTTAGTGTCAAACGCATTTTTTCTTTCCCCAAAACAAGCCGAGAAAGTAGGTACAGGGTCTCAATCATAATCAGGGGGCTGTCAGGCTGCTCGGATGGCTCATAGCTGCGTTACATGTTCGTAATGCTTTTATAAAGAGCTGACTTACAGCAGCAATTAGCCATCATCCATATCTGCCTCCAATTAAAGCCTACGGAGTGCTGACACATTATACCTGGTGGGATAACAATCAGCGCAAATAGATGGATAATGATACGGTTCTGACCAGAGAGAATACAAACATGGTGAGAACAAGGTGAGAGGGCGATTGAGTCAATAGTGAAAAAAAACAAAAAAACAACAACTAATTATAATACAGACAGTGAGATCTTTGCCATTGCAAGCATTCAAGGCCTTTCGCCCCTGGAGCAGGTGAGTTCAGAGTTCAAAGTCAGCCTAAGTGGAGTGTGATTGAAAATCTTTGAAGATCTTGAAAGATAAGAGTGTGTTTTAGATGACGGGGGGAGGGGGGTGGTGTTCGGTACGGCTGCTCGATGACACCTCATCGATCGGAGCGAGGCCGTGTCATGTGCACCTGTGCGCGAGGCAGGGAAAAGGAACACGTGCTCTGATTAGCGCGCGAATATATGAATGTTAAAACGATGCCGTCAGTGTCGCGGGCTCCGCCGTTTTCACCCGATGCAGTAACCGTTCCGTCCGATCAATACCTGCCCTCATCGATAGCGCGGCGGAACTGCTCGGCGCCGGTGGGGCGAGCGTGAACCGCGAGCGAGGGACCGCGATCCTGAACCCCTCCCCTCGGCCGAGTCAAGCAGATAGAATCAAGAGCTGTTTGCCCATGCCAAAGCCACGCTGCATTATCCAGAGCGAGTCTTCATTTGAATGTCCTAATTAGTTAATTAGTTGGTGGTTAAGGATGATATGAGCATCTCATCAATCTCTCTATCTCTAAAAATAAACACCCTGGGACGGCGGTGGTGAGTCATTAGAATACTGATGACTGTGGGAAGTGTCTGTGAGGATGAGAGGTCTGCTGGTGACACTCCATATTTCCACAAACCGCCCCGGCTCCATAAAGAAGACGAAAGAGCAATTGCCGTGAGCACTGTATGGATGACAAGCCAAGCTTGACGTAATGAGTTTACAGAAAGTCGGAGGAGCTCAATTAACGTTTTCCTTTTTCACCCGTGGCTTTAGTTTACTTGTTTATCACTGATGGGAGGGGAGACGAGAATTAGACACGAGAGTGAAAGTTATTTTCATACTCACCAACCATCTAAACAAGTTAAATTAATGGGAGTGCGTATTGGATTTTTTTTTCATGACAGTGACGGTTTTTACCCCACCGACCTCCGCGGATGGCATTTGGACTTTTAACAATTACTTGGGGCAAAGTGGCAGCAGCGAGGACAGAGGGATTTGTTTCTGCATTTCTGCAGTGGAAAATACGGAGGAAGGAAGAGGAAAGAGGGGAGAAGAGGAGGAAAGAATAGGTTAAAAATAGTTAGCATATGGCAGCGTATGATTGAGTTTCCGGGGCTCTGAAAATTCACTCTAATTATTCAACAGTATCCCTCTGTCATCCTTCCCTGTATGCATTTCTTTGTGTAGAAGTGCAAGTGACTCCAACTAATATACATAATTCTGCTACTTAATTGGCACGGATCGGGTGAAAGTGGGCTAGGAAAACTCCTTAGAGACTAATAGGGGCACATATCATTGGCTCCATCAGAACAGTAGTCCCATAGGTGATAGAAGTCAGCAAATATTTCATGAGCTGTGCTATCAAAGTACCTCACCTCTAGAGTCCTGGGCACTCTCCTGCGAAGAACACTTCTGAAACAGTTCTGGTGTCAGGTGTATTTATAGCAGGCGAGCCGATGACTGATGCTAATGCCACGGAAATTATGCAGCGCACTCTGGCTGTCATAAGAATACGTTACACTTAAACAGGAAGGTTAACTAAACTAGTCATTTAAGTTATAAGTGGGCCACTGGCGTATGTCTGCGTCCACAGATACGGATTAGGCTCCGCGCTGCGGTGGCTTGGGTTGGTTTTCGTAGACGTGGTCCCAGATTTAGCCTGGTGTTGATTTAAGTAATTTGGTGTTAGGTGGAGAGATATGCTCCATGTGGGATTTGGCGAAATCACCACTGAGGAAGTGTTAAAAGGTTACGGCTGTGCAGAAGTTGGACAAAATAACTGAAATTGCCCGTAACATAAGAGAGCAAAGGAATTAGTCTCAGAAATCTTGATAGAAAGGGGGAAAAAAAGGACAAACTGCATCAGCAATGAGGAAAAGTCTGAATCACAGCTCGCTGACTGAGGGATGTGTTCCTTTAACGCCTCAAAGCAGGAATCTTTAAAAAAAATTTGAACGTTGTCTGATGGACTTGCTCCAAAATGTTAATAGAGAAAATCTAAAAATGTAAACATGCGGTGGTGGAGCCATGGTAGTGACAGCAGCCGTATGGCGGGAGTCATCCCCTCTGATAATTAGCTCAGTGTAGTTTTCACAAGGGCCAGGGAATGTGAGGATATTTTGCAGGGCTATGTGCACCCTCGGGTGTCAGCAGTGCTCACTTGAAGCGAAAATGGCACCGTTTTTGCTCAGTTTGGTAGTTGAGAAGAGGGCACGTTTTAGCCACTCATCTGTGAATGTGAAATCATCTTCAAAATTATCTCTGCAAATCATGCAAGTGAGAAAATTAAGATCAAGTTTCATCTGCCAGACTTGTCACATACAGTCCAATTTTGAAATTCTTACAGGGGTGTTTCACCTCGGGACCTCACCCACCGACCAGATGATTAAATGCCATCACGAAGCACAAGGGTGCATGGATTGTTTCCTCAACCGACCAACCAATCTCCCAACAAGTCAGTGTATTCCTGCAGGACGAGGCCCTCTGACCTCTCTAAAATGAATGTGGACGGCCGCAAAAATCCCCAAAATTATCGTCGACTTCCTCTTCCACGCTTGTAATCGGTGATGTCGGCAGCTGCTTGCTTGAGACCTGAAACCTGCTGCACAATCGCTACGCTAACTGGTGGGACTGCTGTAAAGCTTCGCACTATATCAAAACAAATTGTTGACCACTAAAGGAATCAATTTTTGACATTTCACCTCTATCTATAGAGAGTTCAGTGACCCTGGCTTTTAAATTTACAGCTCTGCGCCGCCTCCATCAAAGTGTTTGTCGCCAACACATTTTGTCGAAAATTTTCGTGTAGCACACCGCAGATCATGACATGTATGGATTTAATGGGCCCTTGAGCCGCTCTTATATATCTGCTGTCGTTCACGCTGGATGAATATCTCGGCTCTTGGTGTAATAACACAGGAGGAGATTTGTGGATGAGACCTCCATTTCTAATCTTAGATCTATTAAAGTGCTTCGGAATGAATCATCGAAGCTATCGATGTCACCGTGGGCTTGTTAGCCGGATCCGCGATTCAATAACGCTTTCTGATGGGGTTGGTCAAAAACGCTATTTCTTTTAAAATGCGCAATTGTAATATTGTGTATTGAAACATATATAAAAAGCAATCAGATGCTACTTGTATTTACATTTCGCTTCAAGATTAGAACGCATTGAACGTGTTTAGTTTACATAAAATGGTGCAGCTGCCAAATGTGACAAGTTCAGGGTTCGGCATCTTATCGCGTTTTTGTGGAGTCGACAGCAATAGGTTTAGAAGGCACGTCGGCAGTAAGTCACCAATAGCGATAAGACACCAGCAAAAGGGGAAACGGCCAATATAATCCCAAATCTTTCTTTTTGCAGGAGCAAACACAACCCACTGGCCAGGTTTCTTCTGAGAGTCGGAGAGAGGAGAACTACTCAAGCTGAGGATTCCCTCTAAGCAGCAGAGATGACTCTCTCCATCGCGGTGAGAGGCGGTTCGGTTAGCCCGGGGAGAGGGATCATGAGTACAATATTGACTTTAAATTACAGCAATAGCTGCTGCTCATGCTGTCTCAGGACCATGCTGCGGATCAAACACAAAGATCAGGCCGGGATTAGGAGAAAGCCACTGACAAGCGCCGAGCCGCCTCTCTGCTGCAGCAGCACGCGCGTTCACACAGCACCTCCCAAATCTCGCACTAAGCTCTCCCCTGCCTCTCCACATGTAACACGCAGACCTTACAGTCATCTCATTTGGATTTCAAAGGCAAAATTGATTACAAACTAAATCACCTAAACGGGTTGAGGGGGGGGGCTAAAGGCGGCAGGTCACGTGTACTTGCAGGCGTCGTCGGGACAGATCTCTTCCGAGGCCGGGGCGGCGGCAACGTTTCCTCCCTGAAGGTGACGGCTCTCACGTTTGCTTACAGGATACAGCCGTGTTCCTGCGACGCTGTGTAACCGGGCTTTTACTTTCCTTTTTCCTGGCAGTTAAACACAAATAACGGCACGGATAATGCGCTGGGATTCATTGTCTGCGCTCCGGGAGGAGTGCAGGATATGACTGGCGTGATAAATGATCACGCCTTGTGCCTGGCGTGACAAAGGAACTGCGGCACAATCTGCATGTGCTCCATCCTTTCGCCATCATTAGGTGTAATTGGGACTCGCGGCGAGTCGCGTTTCGTTTTTTTTTTTTTTTTTTCTTTCCGCCACGGAAGTATGGGGGAACGAAGCTGCTACTCACAACAGGACATGCTACAGGAGGGAGGCACGTCCAGGCTGCCGCTATGGCGCTCGCCGTGCGTCCTAACGTCAGACCGCTGGCCTGAGCAGAGGCTCAACAGATACGAGCTCGTGTCAGGTCTCCTAAACTCTAATGTCAGAACAACTGTCACATCAAACTACGCTTTTTGACGCTGACCTTCCTCCGTCTGTGGACGCCGGAGCATGTTCCCTCTCTCTAAACACAGTCTTACGCAAAAGAAACCCCAAACAAATACAGGCACAGATTACAGTGCCGCTCATTAGCTATAATGGGGATGCATGTGGAATTTACAGCGTTGCTTAACGAGGTTAAAAACAGACATGAGTTCTAGTATTCATACAACCTTCTTTTTTCTTCCTGCAGCACTATTATTCATCATTAAGAGAGGGACATCCCAAAAAAAAAAAAAAACACAGCCGAGCGTATGCAGTTAAGCTGAGACTTAACTGGCAGGATAACAATAAATGTGGAGGGGGTAAACGAGCGTCAACGTTGCCCCCTGTTTGTCAGCGAAATACTCCCGAAGCCCCGGCGCGCACTCTTTAAACACGGCGGAGCGAGTTCCTGCGGGATCGCCAGCACAAAGTCTTTGTTTCGTGACCTCAGCCTGTATATCCTTTCCCCTCCTTTGCATCAAAGCCCCCACGCCATCTTTAGCATTTAGAATTAATTGCACAGTTATCCTCAAATTAATTCCTAACTGTTTTACAACACACAGAGAGAAAAGGGCAAACCAATTATTATTCTGTTTTCACCTTACAGAGGGGATATTATGCAAATGATCTTCTCTACATGAGAAGGAAAAGGGGCTTTATTTTCCTCAGCAGATGCTGCCTAGACAGTCTAGCATTCTGTGGGGGACAGGAAGTGGGGATGCTGTGAAGATCTGATCGCTCCACCTGGCCTCCTACTGACTCCATCTCCAAGCAATAATAGAAAACACACTGATAAATTATTTATTTCAAAGAATCCCCTCCCCACCCCACCCCCTGCCCCCCTACACCCCCTTCCTACATCTCATGCTGGACAACAAAGGTTAAAAGGAATGTTCCAAGCGCTGTCTGGAAGTATTTTACAACTTTTGCACTTACGAGCTGGAGGTGTTCCTTGATGGAAGACAAAAGTCCCTTGGCTAGGCGGACCTGCGAAATATTTTATTTGCTGCTTTCCCAGGAAGAGAATACATGCTAAGAGCGAGCGGCGAGCCTGCGAGCCAGACATCACGATGTGGCTGACAGGATGGCAATGCTGGGTTTCAGAGAAGACAGGGGGCGTCTCACCTCCCTCCCGGGCTGCTCCGCGCTTCTGACCGCAGCGAGTGTTTATTAATCTGAGACCTTGAGACCTCGGAGAAGTTGCTAAATGAAAACTGAAAAAGCCGGAGCATCTCCACACCTCTTAGCAGTCGAGGGCCGTCACGCTTTGCAGCGAGCTGATTTAAAGCCGGCTTCCTCCTCCAAGGTGGAACAAACAAAAGCTTTAATGAGCTGTAATGATGAGTTAAGGTCAAAGCACTTATCATCTTTACAAATCAGGAGAAGATGTGCTCGTGGAAATAAGCTCCCATGAGTATCTATCATCACCTCAAAAAACTGCATGCGGCGGCACAGCTCCAGGTGCTCGAGCAAATTGGGCTCTCGATGTGGAATGGATCAAACACTGGCTCAATATTCATTATTCTCTCTGACTGTGATCCGCTGCGGTTCTGGCAGTGGGTGAGGGTAATTGTGTACCTCATTGTGCTCGTGTTTGGACCAAACTTAATCATGATGTCAGCCTGTTAATAAAAGGTTATTAAAGGAACAAAGATCCAGGTTTTACATATGTTAGGCAGGGGAGGTCTCAGGAACTCCTGTCTCTGAGGTAAACAAGGGCCTTGATGACAAATGATGCTCACGCTGAGATCAGATAGTTAACAAGAGATCCCCTTATTAACCAGGTCTGCATAGATAATTGGCACTTGAGCCTCACATTTTGAAGCTGGCCTGGGCAGTGTCATTTATCAAGAAGCCGAGCACGCTGTCAGCTCTCCATAATAAGCCGCAGTAACTGATGAATCAAGATTAAGCAGATAGATTGAGAATGAAGGCGCAGAAAATGGGCCACAGCCACATTGCGGGGGGGACTTAGCTAGTTTTTCATAACATTAAAGCGGTATTATTCCTTACAGGGGGAGGGGATCCACGCCGCATTAGAAGCTATGAAGCAGCTCCAGCTCGACAGCATCGTGACGAAGAGTCTTGCTGCAGATTACAACACTTTATGCTCTATCTGCATATTGCGCCGCTGTTAGACCCGGAGAAGGCGAATGTGCGAATTGTCGGCTCAGTGGGACGCCTTGTAAGTCCTCATCAGATATTACCGCTAAGGTTTCTCAAGCGTTGTTGATTCTAGTTCTGTCGATTCTATAAAACTGAATGAATTCATGACGATTTCTTTGCAGTATCTGATGGTGAAAGATTAGCTAGACAGCTTTTACTGTTTTGTGTTTTTTTTTCATTCCTTGCAATTTTTAGACAAACATGTTAAGTCAAAACATCATAAAAATCATTGTAAGATTAATTGATAATGGGAAACAATCATTCGTTGATGCCATAAATCAGCACCGCTTTCATTTCCTAAACATTCACATGATGCGTACAAGACGGCGATAAATTTCACTGTTGCCTTGGCCTCGGGAAGAGCTCCCGAGTTTGAGCAAATTGTTGTTGTTCCACAGTATAATTGGCATTAGCTAAACAATGCGGAAGCTCATTAGCCCCGTTAGTGCTGACGAGTATCTCAATCAAAATAATAATAGCGCATACCGCTTCCTCATCAGAGTAACCTGAGCAGGCGTATTCCTTCCAGACTTGCAGGAAAATGGTTTCTACTGGCTGATCACACGTCTGTTTTTTTTTTGTGTGTGTGTGTGTGGCGTGTCCACCATCCCTCCTTTTATCTCACTGGTATGTAAGTGCAGATAATTACAGATGATGGGCCGGTGATCAGCTGCAGGTATGGGAGCCACCTCAGGCCTCACCCAGCCCTCGCACCTCCAGCGCTCCCCTGCTCCGTCAGGCATGTTTGGCAGCGTCTCCTCTCCCCAAGTCTCCAGCTGTCCAGTGGGGTGCGCCAAGTCACAGCGGGAGCGCCTGCCTCTCCATCCAACGGCCCATCTCTTTTCTCGGAGTGTGAGATGCGCGCGCGCGTGTGCGTGCGTGCGCGTTTGGGTGGCGGCGGAGGGGGTCGTCACTGTACTCGCATTACTCACTAGCAGACGGAGCACGCTGCCAGCACCCAGCATGTCCGCCCACGCGCCCCTGCCCTGCCGGTTAGACCTCACGGTTGGAGGAGATGATGGAGAGAATCTGGGATCCAGGAGGGGGGTGGATCCAGAGGAATCTGAGAGACAGAGAAAGACAGACAGAAGCCCAGAAGCTTACCTCCATCCCACAGGCCGATCCTCGGACAGCCCGACCTGATATGGTAGTCTGAAGTCTCCTTGTTGGGGTTCTTTGGGGGCAGAGGCAGGAGGGGGAGGGGTGTTTCTGTGAAATGACAGTTAAATGATTTGTATGCTGTATTATTTAACACGGGCATCTCTCTTAGCACAGTAGCTTTATGTTGATTTGGACGCCGACGGTGCCATTATCCTTTTAAAAATACCACTGAGGAGTTTAGACTTTTACGATCTGAAACCGACTTCACAAGAGTAATTACCTGGACTGTATTTTCAAAACCCGTACTTCGGATCTTAAGTTTAAAAAAAAAAAAATGCTGGCTGACTCTGATTGCAGAAAGTTTAAGAAGAACCACCCCCAAGCCTGATGTCTGTTTAAAGCATACGTATCCACGGCATATCGCAGAGTGAGTGACTTCCAGCATACGAGGAAAACATTACATTTATATCCATCTTCTGAAAGTGGCAATTAGTCATATGTTAAAATGCGCAGTGACGCTGAAATTGTGGCAGAATTTTTTTTTCCCCCTCTCTCCTTTTCTGACAACTGCCTGGAAACAATAAACAAGAGCAAAACCGATATCAGATAATGTTCATCATCATCATCATTGGGACACAATCTCAAACAACAAATCCTCATCCAATTATGAAGAACTACAGAGGGGCTCGTTACCAACAGCCAGCATTACTTTCATGTGCCCACAGGGGGCTCTAGTGTACCACAGATTTTACTGCCCTGAGTGTGTTAGCTGCTGCTCGGAGAGCCGGGGCGCCGATCGTGTTGAGGGTAGACCTTTTGAACCTGCTGTGCTTTTACAATTGATATAAGCATTAACCGAGCTTACATGCAAATCAGAATGCAAGCGTGCCGTAATAACGTAAGTACACACACACACACACACACAAAAAAAAAACAGGGTAAAAAACAGTCGGAGGACACCGGAACTACACTCGCTGTGTAAGGCAGCATCAAAGTGGCCACGAAATAACAGTAAAGAGCTGAGAGCCCGAGTGGATACGCGCCTTCCCTCCATCCTGATATTTCTGACTATATGCATGTGTGCGCGCGTGCGTGCGTGATCGCGCGTGTGTGTGTGTGTCTGTGCGCGCGCGTGTGAAATTCCAAGGTGGTGAACAGTACTTGATGAGCTAGCTCTGGAGACCTCTGAATTTTAATGATGTTGGAGATGATATTGTGTGTCCTTCAGCTTGTTATACTGACACAAGCACTCCATAAATCATCATACCTAGCTATCGTAAAATCAATACCAAACTGCTACCTCAGCGCTAACCCGTAATAAGTTTTTCAGCCATCTAACAGCTTAAACTTTGCTGTAATGCCATTCGACCTATAGGTTAAGATCAGAGCATGCTTAATTTGTTTTGTAATAGAGAGTTTCTAATCCTTAATGAAGCACCTATTAGGGAGGCTTTTGTTGGCACATTGGTGATCAGTTGGTGGAACAGCAACTGCAATTAAGTTTGAATCTTTGTCCTGGAGCAAAAAAAAAAAAAAAGGAAAAATAAAAAAGAAGGGGTGGAGGGGAAAAAAAAGGAAAGCTTGAACGGTCAATAAATGTTAATCCAGTCAGAACTCGTCTGTGCCTTTGAACAGGACTCACGCTGGGTTTTTTTCACATGTACTTGCTTCATCCTTCCCTAAGAGAGGCCATCCCTTAAGGATACTGCCACTGATCCTGGGAGCACACCAGCACTCACTAATAAGAGCCCATGTGTAAGCAATATTGTCCACATTAAACACATTATTAGCAGGCTTTGTGTAAAACATAAGCCATAAATACATGAAGAAATGGCTCTTTGAGAAGGCGAATAAAAGGAAGACCGTGTTTTTTTTTTTCTATAAGAATGGAGAAATAATGGAGCTGCGATTAGGTTAATGGTGATAAAGTTAAAATAAATCAAAAAGGCACCCGTGCAATTAGTCTGCTTTATGGCTGGATAGATGTAGGAATGTGCTACTTTTATTCTTTTTTTTTGCGATGAAATCGTCCCTGCGTGCTTTATTCAAAGACCCAAACAAGATGCAAATGAAAGAAGAGGAGAGAAAAAAACAAAACTGAAAATGACAAGCCTCATGTAACCTTGCGGGGGTGGTGTTTTTTTTTTCTTTTTTCTTTTTCTTTCAGGATGATAGCTATAACTGGGGCAGTATTTCTGAGACACACAACATATGTAAAAGCCTTTGCACAAGAGAGAAGCCATTGCCACAATTTCTGAAGCGTAAACAGCTTATGAAAGTCAAATGGACATGTGGCATAATCTGACACGGCGAGTCGCGGCTTCAAAAACATCCCTAACAAACCAGGATGCCCGACAACAGCGACAATAGTTGCATGTTGTTTTGTTTTTTTTAACGCTCTACAGGTGACGGGGCTACGGCATCAGTCAGTCGGCAAATTCGGCGAATGAAATTAACCAGGTATCGCACGTGAAAGAAAATCGTTCCCCTTTGTTTGTCTTTGGGAAGAGGGGAAAAAAAAGAAGCGCTAATGAACGGGATTATACCAAACGCTGTATATTTCATGACCGCCAGCTTTCAGTTTACACTCCAGTGGATGCGGCATTTACCAAAAACAACAAAAAAAAGTCGACACGAGTCACAACCCCAAAATTTCAGCTCCCCAACATTAAGCATTAAAGCGACATGGAACCGCTATCAGCTCACAACTCATGTTTTTTCGGCAAGGGGCGGGGAGGCACCCACATACCCATGGTTTTTCTGGGGTTGCTGACGTTGCCTGTGATTTACGCGCAGTGAGAGGTGGTGACCAATTGTCAGAGGTCTTGCTGGCTGACCCCGAAACATCTGTGTTTAGGGTCTGTTGCTGATTAAACAGCCGACAAGGCAGCTAAGAGGACAATATGACCACGTATGAGCGTTGGAGCGGCCAAAAAAATACTGAATGGCAGCAAGGAATCATATCTTTGATGTAACGTTCAGCAAAGCAAGCGCCAAGGCTTTGAAATACGAAAAAAAGGTGTGATTTTAAAATTTCAAAAAATGCTCCATTACTCCTTTCCTAAAATAATACTGAAATATTTCAATATTTCTCCAAAATGCTGCTGGTTGCCGCTAACGCAGTTTCTCATAAAGACGAAACCTCTTGTATTTAGTGTCTCTCGGATTTTAATTTTTTTTTTGTTATGTATCTGAAGGGAAGTCAACCATGGTATTTACAATAACCAATAAAACACATGATTGATGAGTGTAGATGTAGGTCTTCAAAAGACAATACCAGCAACATGAGCTTTGTATTTTTGGAAGTTTACCCTTTTTTTGTTGTTGTTCATGGTTTAATCTTACTGCTGATGGTGTATTTCTATGTTAAGGAGAAATTTCTTTGTCATAAAGAGTTGTTTTTTTTTCAGGTTTCTAGTTATTGGGCATCCCCCCAAAAAAAAAACAAAAACCAGAGCTACTGATGCACCGGCTTCAATATTGGTTTTTAACAAGGAATCAATACTGCAGTAGGACAGTACATTTCTTTGGATGCAACTTAAGTTTTGCAACATCTTCAGTGTTGTATTTGCTCATGGCAACAGTCACGAACCCTACAACAGACGCGGACATGGTGACTTTGCAAGGAAAGTCTTTTATTTAAAACGCAGGGCTAAATTGGAGCAGCCCGGCATCTTGCACGTCTGTCACAGGCCTCCCATGTGGCTCTGATGGGGCTGTTAGGGACCGGCGAGGCCAAACCGGGGCAGGGAATGGGGGGGTGGGGGGGTGGTGGGGATTTACTCTTAAGGCCCGGAGCTGGGATCCGTCAGCGTGGGCGGGTCGGCTTCGGCGTGACCTGCCACCTCTGACGGAGCGCTGAAAAGTGCAGTCTGACCCTAATGCTGAGCAGTCGTCCCTCACTGTCACGAGCCTGCGTCATCTGAGCGGAGACCACTTACTGTAGAGTGATGCCCATCGCTTCCTGCTGTCTGTTTGTGCAATTTGCAAGTGATGATCACAAAAAAAAAAAATTGAAAATTAAATTTAGAAAACGAAGCAAAGACGAGAATGGAGCTATCGAATTGAAGTACAAAAATTCTCATTCTTAAATGCAGCAAAAAATAAAAACACAACGATGCCTCTCAATTAAAACGCGCAGACAGCAGCAGCAGCCACCACTTCAGGACGCACGGACATAGTTTTTCATAATTGTATGATCTGCCAAAAAAAAGTCCAGTCTCGCCCTTTGTCGAGCGTCTACAGAGGAAGAAACAGGGATAATAAAGGTCTCTTTATGATGAGGCCCTGCACACAGAGGCACAAAAAAAAAACTTAAGAAAAAAAAAAAGATCTATCAAGAGGTGGGAATTACATTGCCCTGCGCTGGGGTGGGAAAAATGAAGCAGGCATTTCTGAGCTAGCTGGCAACATAACCTTCAGAAACATCCTATTTTTCATTAGAGTTGTGTCAGACAGCTCTGCCTTTAATAACATTCATCCCCGTACCAAGGAGAGGATAACTCAAGCTTTAGGCACATAATGAATGGGAGAAAGGGGGCCCTGGCGCTGTTAAGAACAGGACAGGCAAACAGGCGGAGCTGCACTGCTGCACTCGCGGGCAAGCCTTTTCACAGCGCCGCGTCCTCCCGTGTTCGCGCCGATGCAAATCAACGGTCGAGACGCGCTTCCTGGAGGTGGCTCTCTAATGCGGCCCTGTTAATTACTGTCATTAGAGCCGGGTGCTAGGAGAGAGGGCTAACGAGCCGCCGTCCTCATGATCTCTGCATTTGAAAGTCATCTTCGGCGATAAATACATGTCAGGGCCCCGGCAAGAAAATTGCAAATTGCCAAATTTGCTGACAGCGGGGAAAAAAAAAAAAAATTCTGCTGACTCCGAGGCAGCCTGCCGGTGATGGATGCATTCTTGACACAGTCGTGGTGTTTAGACTTAAGAAATAATGAGTATCAATGTCCCAGCCGTGGAATATGCAAAGATGGAAGAGCGCCGCGTGGGTTTAATTAAGGGAAGCCGAGGCAGGAGCTGCCTTCAAACAGAGTGACCCGACATGATCGGGTTCTTATTGCTGTCATTCTTGCTCTGAAATATGGCCGGCAAGGTGCAGGCGGCGGTTTAATAGGGCCGATGCTAATGCGCCGCAGCCGTAGCCCGGAAGCGTTCCGCGCGCCGGTTTTCAGGGAGAGACGGGTCAACGTGTGGGAATGTCGTTCGAGGGAGGCGAGAGTGAGGCTCTCTGAATGGAGGCGTTTTTTTTTATTTGTTGTTGTTTTAAAATAAACTGGATTGGGGTTTTTTTTCTTTCTTTTTTCTCCACTGCATCATTACAACCGCGGGGGGGCGGGGGCGCTCATTGTTTCCACAGTCGAGTATTTTGTTTTACAAATGCCCTCCGGCAGTTCACACTCCCTACATCGAGCAGGGGGTGGGGGGGGGGGGGAGGTGGTGGTGGTGGGGGGGTCGGGGGTGTTTCACATACTTCAGAGAGCAAACCAAAATATCCCCTATTATGTCTGTGATGCATCAAATCCCTGGTGTGGCCCTGAATGTAGTCCCCCCCTCCAAAAAAACCAAAAAAAACGCGGGGTGACACGGTCAATATATTCAACGCACGAGGCCACGTCCGGGCTAATGCGGAAGACTTTTCTCTTTCTTTGGTTTCACTTTTTCTCCGCTCCCCTCATTCCCCTCTCTGTTTTTCAAACGTCTGCGCCGTTGAGGACAAATCAAAGGCTCTATTTTACTAATGTAACACTGAGCAGACTGTGAGGTGGCTGTGGGGATAATGAGGGACTGCAGAGATGTGAAACAGACAGGCTGAAATGGATAATTAGGACAGAAAGTTTCTGCGATGCCGATGACACTCTACAGGAAATAGGATCATTAAATCCTATATGAAAATCCCTCTATGTACAGCGTATCTATATAACATTGCTCATCCTCTTCATTCTCTTCATTACAACTTTTCATTTCCGTTACAACGGAGCTCTGCTTAATTTAAGGTGCAGCCCTCTCCTCTGTTTTAGAGGAATGTCAGAATGTAGCCGCTTTAACTATCTTTATAACTACCTGTGAATATATTTAGCATAATTACCGCTTTGACCCGCCGGAGACATACATGAATACTTCTTGTCCTTTCGCGCGGCCGCCCACTTTCAGTGTCTCTGCGCGCCCGCCGAAGGCGGCGGCGGCGCGCCGGATGTAGGTGATCTCAGATTAAAGCTGTGGCATTTGATCTTGACGACCCGATGTGCACGAAGAAGACAAGCCCCCACCCCCCGGCATGTCCGTGGACGCCGCAGGGGTGTTTCGTACGGTACCGGGGGGGCCTGGTAGCAGGCAAACTGGATAATGAGCTGCAATAGCTGCTAAAAGGCATTTGAGGGAGATATCATGCTATGTTGCTCTATTATGATTAGATTTCTCCTTGACAATATGAAAAGATCAAATCAATATCTACTGAGATTTTGATGATCCACAAGCCCCCCCCCCCCCCCCACACACACACACACACACACACACACACACTCCCCAGGCTCTATTGAGAGAGCATGATCTGACATCACCACAGCAACATCAGGCTCCTCTCTGCTACTGTGAAAATATGTAACTTCGATTAGCGAAACGCTGAACAAAATGACCAGCGTTTTGGATCCGCTCCCAAGCGCTCCTGTTTGGGTACTGATGACAGGACCTATTGTGTTTCACTTTAAAGCAATTCAATTAGGAGTCATTAGTCCTCTGAGTGATTACCAGTGGCCTATCGATGGAGAGGAAGGACACACTAATTAAAGGGCATTTAAATGTTTCTCGGCGCGGAGTAATGGGGAGAAACACAGCATTTAAAACGCCGTTTGGAGGAAATATCCTTGCGCAGCAAACGACCGACATAACATGTTCACTTTGCTCTCGGCAAATTCCCTTTATAGACGCATATATACGGGAATGGATCCCGGTGGAATACTAAAACGTGGTCATACGACAGTCACCAAGAAGGCAGCGGCCGCGCTAGAAAAGCAGGTAAATATTCGGGCGTTATGGCTTTCCGCTTTAGAGGAAGAAAAAAAGACGGATAAATGGCAAACCTGATGTAAAATCATGGCAGGTATTTATGGCGCATATGTGAAACCGAATATGAGGATTCCACTAAAAGCGAGGAGCAGATTATCTTTCATTTTTAATTGACTGTCAGCGCATCTCTGAATTCACTGTATCGGAGATGGATAGGTACTTTCACTGTCTATCATGAAGTTAATTCCATTCTTAGATGAATGGTAGTGATTATGTTGAAGGAAGGTGACTTACTCCAAATCTGCTTCCCTTTTCTATAATAGGCTGCCGCTTTTTTTTCCTATGCAATCACTCTGCATACTGCAGGAATCATCAGAGGTGAAATTAAAGACTTACTGTGTATAAACAAGACGAATAGAGAAAGGCTTCCCGTTCGAACGCGCGCCGACGCCGAGCTCGTCTCGATTCTCGACAAAAGTGATGCGCGGATGAAGTGGTACGGTGCTTTGCTCGGGTCACGAAATCAGATTTGGTTTGCCACGTGCGTTTCTCGTGAGCCGCGGCGCAGGGCTCCACACCTCCACCGTGCTGAGAGGACTGCTTTGTGTTAACGTAGCGAGAGAGATATTGATTAAAGTATGATAAGAAGAAGCTCCAGTCCCAGGGCAGAGCCTCTTCAGCTATGATTAAATACACTGCACCGGCTTAGGACCTATATCTCAGAGAGAAGCAGACCTTGTGCATCTATATACAGCAAATTATCCTCCCGGCTAATATAGAATCAAAGAGTATAAGCTCTGCGATCCGAAATTACAGCTCCTTCGCTATTAAAGCAGACGCCGTCCGTTGCTGCAAACCCCCCACCCCCTCCCCTCAGTATTTCAAACGTCATCTTCGTGGCTTTCTGTTATTTGGTCAAAACGTGTCCAAGGTGCGATGCAAACCCAATCCGTGAAAACGAGGAACGAAAACCGGTCGATGATATACACATATACAGTAGGTTAGATGTCACATTTCAATCTAAATATATTGTACAGATAAGAAAAATTAACATTAAACTCATTTTAAGCTCCTGCGTGTGGTCAGGCCTTATGCTATCATGTAAACAAAGTTAGAAAAATGGGAAACTGCACGTCAACGCGACGAACACGAACAGGGCCTCTAATTTTCAGCTTGTATGCATGCAGTCTCATGGTTACGGTCAAGCTTTATGATCATAATCATAACAAGTCTGTTAGTACATTATGCTCGGTCCTATAAAACCTTTCTATCCTTGTGTTTGGATAAAAAAATACAACAACAAGGTGACGTTAGCTGTTCAAAATCTACACTGATCCCATAAATGTGGTTTTCAACTCTTACAATATGAGACATTATGATTTTCCTATTTCGAGGCAATAACACCCCACTGTGATACACTGTACAATATCTGTAATTTTATCACCCCAAAAAATTCAGAGACTATTTTCCCCTCAATTTCAATGCTATACAAAATATTGGCTTGTAAATCTGCAATAATTTTGCGCAGTTTAACATCTGAAGCTAACATCAGATTTGTTCAGCATGAACACGGCCATATTGGATTTTAAGTATGAAACTGCGCCATCAACACTGGGGACAAACATGGTTGGATCAGAACCTGACGTTGACTCTTTGTGCTTCTGTCTTTTCATCTCACTGTTTTTTTTTCCCTATAATCCCAATTAAGTGTTGTGAGTGAGGTTTTACTTAACAATCTCAAATCGTGGAATCTACTGGAATCTAAACAGGGAAACCATGAGCAGCTCAGTCAGTGAGGGCATGAGCATGAAGTCGGAACCCCGTTGTTATATATGCGCAAAACCCATTAGTCGTGATAATTTTCTTTAAAGAACGGGATGACGCGATTTTTGCAGGTCGGCCTCAGCCGCGCGAAAACGTCCCCTTGGTCTGACTTTTATTCCTCACCTTATTCCCAATGTCATTCATTTGCCACTGAAGGTAACAAGCCTTTTCCACTCCGGTGCTCTGTAACGGCAGACCTTTAATAGCCATTTCCCGGCGTGGCAAGGGGAGAGGGGGGGTGGTGGTGGTGGTGGTGGGGGGGGGGGGACATGTTTATTTGTGTGTCTGCACATGCCTCTCCAGCGATTCTCTCTGCTCCACTCACCCAGCTGCTGGCTGGAGGAGTGATTCATGGGCCTGACAGATGCCTGGTGCAGCTGGATCTGTCCTTGATCATCCCAAAAGCCTGGACAGCACTGTCATTCACCATTGCCCAAATTATCTCTGTATTGACTGCAGAACCCTCTGTGACAGCGCCGTAATGGCTAATTACCCAGGATGCTTTGGGTACTTTTAAACCCCAGAGTGTTCTCTTGCTGTCTTGCCATGCGGCTGCTGCTGCTGCTGCTGCTGCTGCTGCCGCCGCCGCCGCCGCGTGGCCTCGTTGAGGACCAGGGTTTCCTCCAGCCTCACCTGAGTACCACGCCTCCGGAAATTATGCAGCGGCGCCTGAGTAACCAAAACACTTTTCTTCCGGTCTCGGCGGTGTACGGTGCGCTGCTTATGCCACGTCACAGAAGTGAAGCGCGCGCATAAATTTACCATTTTACGGCCTGTCTCTGCACGTCAAGGGGGGGACTACCTTGTGAAATAAACTCGCACAGTTAATTTTCAAAATCGGTCTAATGATGTTAAAGAAATTGGCTAATTGAAATATTTCTCAGCATGTAAATATGAAAGTGTGTGTGTGTGTGTGTGGGGACTATATGAGCAGCTGCCAAAAGTTTTCTATTCCAGTCAAAAAGCCCACCGTAAGCACACTCATCTACAATTCCGCCGCCGCAACGTTACCTTAGACTTTGAGATGCATTTCAGGGGGTAGGTGACAGAGGCAAGTGAAAGGGAATGAGTGGAGAGACAGAAAGAGGGAAGGAGAAGGTGAGGGGAATAGAGGGTACAAAATCCCATCCTGACTGTTAGAGAAGATGATGAGGTCCCCAGAGGACGGACAGAGCAGAGAGGGAGCAGCTTTTCCTCACAAAGACTCCCGTAATTTGCCACATCCTGTCCGCGCACCCGGCGTGGAAGCCACTCTGTCCTTAATTACCAGGATAACAATCCCATCCCCTCCCTTTGCTCCTCATGGTCCTGTTCTCCTCATGTTACTTTGCCAAACCCCCCCACCTCACCCTCAGCCGCTGCCGGGGCTTCCCGCGCTCCTCCCTCCCATCAGTGTCGGGGTAGAAATGGATTGCCTCTGCTGGTGTCTGCAGACAGTGGAAGGATGGACACCAAATAAAGTGATAAAAGCTGAGAGAATGGCCCTGCCTCGGTCAACAGCTCTGATCTTGATGGACAGGGGCGCTGTAATGACGCAGAGGCCTCACCTGGATAAACTAGCACTTCTGACAGCCCTGTTAGCCGTATCCACTGGGGAACCCCTTTTACACAGGCCCACTGCTGCCGATGGTCTCCGGCTAATGACACGGGTAAACCACACTGACCAGTCCTTGATAACGTTTCAGTTATTTTTGTCTGAGGGTAAAAAAAAAAATCCATTCCCGCCCTAATCTTGAAGTGACTCTCAATTTCCAGAAATGACGTTAAATAAACATTAAAACTCCATACTTGTGCCTTGTAACAACACCGCCGACACGAGACAACCAGAGTGTGGGGGCCGTGGCCTTTTGCGTCCGGCCGTTCGTCCTGTCATCTCCAAGATGGCGCCGTGTCTGCCTCGGCTCTATTTGCATCGCCGTTTGCATATGGCTGCGTTGCTGCATCGCCCCCACCCTCCCACCCACCCAAACACCCCCCCGACTCCACGGAATCAAAACAAAAGGGGGGCAGCGGGGAGTGACACCGCAGTCCCGCCTCGACACGACCGCACATCCACACACAATCGGCTCAAGGGGGGGGCGAGAGCTGGATTAGCCCAGTGTGCGTGGGCCCCCTTTTTCCGCGAGCAGGCAGTGGGAGGGTCTGATATTCCTGGGGGTGAAGTGGTTAGGGGAGTGTGTGTGTGTGTGTTACCAGTCACCTGCTGCTAAATCCTATTAGCGAGGCCTGGGGGGGTTAAACCAACCATCACCATTAAAGGCCTGTCAAGGGAAAGCCCACAAATAATAGGGCTGATTGCTACAACTCACAAATAATAAGGTGCTTTGATAGAGGATAATCAATTAGTGATAATAGGAAAAAAAGGCTTGACATTCTGAAAGGCCGGGGGTGTAACATGAAGACGACAACAAAGAACTTAAAAGAAATGAGAAATCCGACTTCAGATTAACAGTTTAAAACTTTTTTTTTTTGGAGTGTGTGGGGGGGGGGGTGTTGGGGGGGTGGCACCAGGAGAGAAAAAAATATATATAACATTTTATTTTGTTTTATTTTACTTTATTTAAATCAATTTTTTCGGTCATTTTGATTTTCACAGATGGTTATTTTAGAGCTTTAATGAATGTCGTCAGATGCAACAAAAACATGTCTGATCTTTAAGCTCTTCCACTGTTAATGATCATTTTTCAGGAGTTGCTCGGTGAAGGAGAGGAATGCATTCCAAGTAAGTCGGGGGGGTCTCACTGAGCTGAGCTCAAGCAGCCGTGATGACGCACTACTTCGTGGGCCCAAAAGTGTTCGCTCAATCATACCGCGGCGATTTTTTTTCTTCACATTCAATTAGCCGTCACGGTTGTGTTTAGGCCGCACGTCGGCTGAACGGGAGCCGACGGAGGCGCCCGCCCTCGTCTTTTCAACCACGCGGCGCGCTCTCGTTCCGAGGGCCTGGCGAAAAGTCACGCAAAGCGGCTATTGTTATTCGAGGATTAGGAGTGTCAGCCTATAAACATTTCCATATGTTTTCTACAGCGAGAAAAAGCGGGGGCTGAGGGAGAGAGACAGAGAAAAAAAAGAGCCACTGGCAAAGCAAGTGTTAAACGAGATGAGAAGTGACAGTTTACATCTCCAGCCACAATTAACACGTTGATGGCGATTTTTCGCCGGGGCCCCCTCGCAGTGATAATGCCTGTTGTCAAATCTGTTTAGCACGCCAAATCTCCTGGAGCCTTCAGCTAGGCGGCAAGCTTTTGACAGATTGAAGGTTCAGAGATAGGCTATCATGACAGATGGAAGCTGGCATCGATGTTCAGCTCTCGCCAATCACAGGGGACCTGCCCCCCTTATTCTGTGGGGCGCAGCTCCGCAACCTTCCCCCCTCTGATGGGAGCAGGGGATGGCATTGTTAAGCAGTGCATCTGTGAGACTCGGTCTCCTCTGATGGAAGCATAAGGCAAGGAGCTCTCAAGCAAAAGACGGCCACTGCTGTAAGCACATTTCAGATATGATGGGAGGCTCGCTCGGGGGAATTGTGGGAGAGAAAAAGTTTGAAACATTTCCGAGCGAGGAGGGGGGGGGACCCAGGAGAGAAGAGCGTGTCTGCGGCAAGCCTCAGCTATTCAGTAATGCCATCATTAAATTGATTATTAGCTAAATGCTGGTAAGTGCTCTGCATAGTCACAGCACGGTGGAGTTTGACAGAAACATTTGCCTGATCGCTCTCTATATCTGATTAGTCGAGTGGCATTTTTCGTCGTGACCGACGGAATCTTGCCTCTTAAATACTCAATACTGAGAGGGGAAAATCAATTTACATAGCCTTGGCTTGTGTATAAAGTCCTCCTTAGAACTCAGACTACAGTATGATTACCCTTAATGAGATCCATCTGAAACGGTGGCACAGGAAAAACTCATTAAACTGAGCTCGCTCTAATCAGACAGGCTTATATGGATTCTGCAGACATCAGAAGATTGTTCTGAAAAAGAAAAAAGAAAATACACCGGGGCCCCCGAAACAGAAGAAGGGATCCGATAATTAAGTATCTGCCATGCGCTGATGATATCACGAGTGTTAATGATCACTGTAATGACAGTTCACGCAGCACCCAGTTGATTTACAATACACCCGCCGCGAGGCACCACTGCGACAAACACTGCAGCAAACACGCCCGGGTGGAAAAAAAAACAGTTTAGTATAGATTAAAAAGCGGTGAGTCTGACCCCGATCTTTTTTTTTTTTTAGGGGGAGAAGAATTAAATGCTTACTCGCACTATCAGATTTCCACCAGGTAGACAACTTGGAGACGTGGCTGCGTTTCCGCGCGGGCAGCCCTCTAAGTTGTTTGGTCTCTCCCTCCCCTGTTTAGGTGAAACACATTGTTGATTCAGACCCATCATGTTGAGGCTTGAGGTCACCCTGTCTCAGGCTTGGCTAGTTAGCAGCAGCCCACCTGATGGCCCAGAGGAAATCACAGCAGCCGCGCTCACAGGAGAGGGCCTGACAGCCAGGCCCCCGCACCAGAGAGAGGGGTCCAGCCAGGAGGGGGGAGGGGGGAGGGGTGGCTGTGGAGAGGAGGGTCAGTATGGGAGAGGGGGGGGTCGAAAAGGAGGGAGGAGGAGGAGGAGGAGGGGGGTCCTTCAAACGCAGGGAGGGATGAGAGACGGCTAAAGAGGGCGCGATGGTGGGTAGTGAGAGGGGGAACAAAAAAAAAAAGGTAGAAGCCCAGTGACGAAATAACGATGCAAGAAAAAAGGGTTGATAAAGTAAGCGACGCCAACTCACGGGGCGGTACGCTAGAGGAGGGGGAAAAAAACCCTCTCAGTTAAGTTGTACGAAAACGGAAGGTCCGGTCGGCGCTCGAGAGCGACGAGGATCCTTGCTCACAAAAGATGGATGCGTGAAATTTGGGCGGCGGGGCTGCTCCCTGCTCAGTGGTGGATATGGATCCATACGGGGGGCTGCTCCAGTGGTCCAGCCCCCCCCACACACACACACCTAACAGCGGTCTCTGCTCAAGCAGGAGCAAAAGTGCACTGTGTAAATGAAGTGAGGCATCAGTGTAAGTTATCCTGAGGCAGTGATGCTGCTCTTGCGGGGGGAAAACGTTGCCTGTAAAAATGGCGTGATGAACAGCAGACATTTCCAGTTCACAAGTCTCCCAGTCTCTCCTGAGAGTCGGCTTCATCCCTATTATAGCCAATAATAGCCCCATTGTAGTCAAATGCTCTTTCTCTTCACTGTGACTGAATGAGGACACATTATTTACTGAGAGGAGACAACACTAATACGCCGCTGCAGAAAACTGCTGACAGGAGGAGGGCAAAAATCAGAGGTTTTTCCCTTCCTGGAGGACGTTACACTTCCTTATATTTATAGTTATGCTTAATAACATCCCGCGATCTGCCAATACACCCCCCCCCAAGACAACCTCCACAAGCCGCTCTTCACCGCGGGTTCAACCGCAAGGTGTTGAACTGGCGAGAGAGAAATCGATGATTTATTTCCACATTCCGCGGTACGGCGACGCTGACAAGGTCACTCCGCGATACGTGAAAACGACAGAGGCTTCTTCGAAAAGGGTAGGTCGCTGAATGCAACAGTCGGACACAAAACTCGAGAAATCATCTCGTTAGCATATGGTCAGATTAAAAATTGGACGCGACAAAACGATGTTCGCAAAATTTCACATTTCCCGACACGTGACGGGTCACGTCTTTAAAACGGGCGACTGCTTGTCGTGCAGATCGCGGGCAATGCGCAAATTAAAATGCATAAACTGCATATTAATAAATGAGTCCTGGTACTTATACTCTGCTTATGTCTCAATGGATGAAGGCCCTTTGTTCCTGTGCATTTCAACAGAGCAATAACTGCGAGACGCAGATCGAAACCTCAGCGTGTCCGTGTGTCATTTAACACACCCCGTGTTTAGGATTCCGTTTTCTTCCTGGGTCCAAAGGCTTTGGCAGACAAACGCCTCACCACAAAGTCATACACCACTGATGCAGTCAGTTGTGCCGCACCCTCGGAATCTTATTATCTTAGTTGGTTCGGCCTCATTAGCTCTCCTATGCATATTAATGGATGGGAAATGGAAAACTATACCCCATTTAAGAACAAAACACGCTCAAAGTACTCGCTGCTTCGGGGTTACAGGACATAACTCACTCTGCAAATTGCTATCATCGGGCTCCTGGCAGAACCCCGCTGTTTTCTTTACCCAAAAGCCCCCGGTTCCCTGGCGGAGACGGAGTTTCATTAACCTGCGCTGCATTCAGATGCCATTATGGCTCTAATTATGGCCCACGCTCTCGTGAGGAACTGCCTGGGTTCTCGAAGACTTTTATGTCCTGCCGTCCCGTCGCCAAGGCCAGGGTCGTCCCTGCATGCTGCCAAAGTTCCAGATAGAGAAGACGTGCTAATCTTGGATGCATTGAAGCCGGCTTTGTCGACTTACGCGGGCTTATCTATCATGGTCACGACTGCATTAGACGTAAGACCTTAAGTTTGCAGGCACTGAGGTACAAAAGAGGGCAAATTAAATTCTTCTCATCTACCTCCTCAGCTGTGTCCAGATTGCATCAGTCAAAAAAAAGAAAAGAAAAGAAAAAGCTCGCGCTCTCGAGGATTGCCTAGCAGTAGAGAGGCGAGTCTTTATGTTCTGCTTATTCTCCACAACACACAGACAATGCCGTGGCGCTCTGTACTTAATGATCAGAAAAGCAAGGTAATGACAGAGAGCGCGCCATCGTGGAGCCGAGCCCATCTGCCAACAGACCAATGGAGACCTTAGCTTGGGAAACAAATAAAACCTCTGTCCAGTGTCTCATTATCCATGAAAGTATCTCCTCGGCTTCCTCTGTCTAATCAAAGAGAAGGGAAACACGGGAACAAGCTGAAAAATTTCCAGCATGAGGGAGACCGAAACGGTTCCCACGGCGTTGAGCACTGCTCACTCACGGCGGATAGCGAAGGTAAGAAGTTCCTTTGGCAGGTGCTTGCGGGCTGTCAGAGGCGTAGATGAGCTCTGCCGCCGGATAACATCGTGCCGAATGCTGGAAGCTTGTCAGTTAAACAGTCTGCCGGGAGAAAAAAAAAAAAAAAAAAAAAAAAAGAAGGCGGATGGCTACTAACCTCCTGGAGAAAAAGACAAAGACCAGCAGTGAGTGCCAAGCCATGAAAAGAAAGTTTAAGAGTTCCCCGAGTGAAATTACAAGCATTGGTACGCTAATCGAATCGTGGCGCTTGGACTCGGAAAGTGGCATTTTACGTGTTCAAAACTGTGAGGAGGGTACATTTCGCCTGCGCCTCTGATGCACATGAACAAAATAAAAGAGCTAAAACCGTCCCAACATCGTAAGATGCTGCTATATGTTACAGATTGTGTAGTCTTTGTGAAAAAGAAGTTTTTATTCAACTGCTGACAATTATAATTTCATTATAAGTTCTGTCTGACCAGAGGCTGTCCCCTCCATTATATACTGTATGGACATTAACAATATATAATTGTTCACATTTATGTGGTTACTTCTCTCTCTCTCATTTCTCTTCCTGCTTTCTGCCTGTCTCGCCGTCTCAGCACGACTTCCGCACTGCAACAACAGCTCCGCGACACCGAGAGTTTCTGGAGACTCGTCGGGTCTTCGACTTCTGACTAAATCTCTTTTTTTCTTTTAAATACCGCCGATCACACTGAGATTCAACAGACAGTGTGCGGCTCAGCTCGGCTTTCAAAAACACCTCCAGCCCCCGACTGTGGTTTTTGCAAACCAAAAATAAACGGCCTGGGGGGGGCGGAGTTAAGCATCTATCAACGGGAAGAGGCCCGGATATTTATCTCGGGAGTCGATGCACCAAATCAGACAATGACAGAGTTGACATTTGACAGGTAACAGGGGGTTCCAATGGGATGCCCTCACTCCTCCGTTCTGTTAGATGAGTAATTAGGCAATTGTTTGCAGTTTAGTCCAACAGACTTGATCCCACTGTGGTGTGATGGTGGGCTGAGTGACTGGAGTGACTGTGTTTGAGACTTTCCACTCCCTAGTGCCTAATGCAGCTTTAAACATAAAGTGATAATAACACAGGATTGATTAAATCATGTCATATATCTCTATGAAATGTGCAAGTAATCAGACAAAATGTAAGTATTAATTAGTATTTAAGTTCTTATTAATTATATAAATTATATAAATTACAGCTCCATATAAATCTATAGGTATGCTCACTTGTAGAGTTATTTGGCAATTTTATTTTTCATTCTTTCTTAAAATCACAGTGGAACTCTGGGTGTTCACAGCTATATTAGCAGTGACATTTGCAATTTCATCTCTACAGTTTGCATCTCGTGGAAAGTAAAGACTGAAAGTTTTACAGTATGTTGCACCTGCAGAATAGAAGTTCTCCTGGGAAACGCTCAACCACCCTTAAAGGTGCTAAACAGCACTTTTTATTTGGAGGTATAAGAAGTTTCATCCAGCTCACGCGGTCCCGTGAGATCTCACAGTGACCTCATGTGCAGAGTTAAAATAAGAAATTAGTATGTATCAGTAATTCCTCTCTCAGCTAAGTTCGACTCTCTCTTTACTCTTTTTTTTTTTTTTTTTAGCAATTAAACGATCAGTCCATGAAGTAACCCTACCTACTATGACAATCATTAAGTTGGTTCATCGAGTTATAACTCTGTTTTTTGATAAGTTGTTGACAAAATGAGCAGACAAATGAGTCTCTTTTAACTGTTAAGTTGTTATGATTGGTCATAATTTTTGTTTTGAATGGGTGGGGGGGTGATGATGGAAATAATCTTTGGAAACATCCATACCGCCCGATTTAAGAGATCAACTATTTTTTCTTTTCATTTCCCATAGTAACGAAACAAACCATTTGAATTAATGTGACCTCATGATTGGAAATACAGCTGAAGTGTACACACTTGCAATGCACTAATTCCAATAAACCCTTTTCCTATCTAAATAATATTGCTTTAATTATAACCACCATAACAATGAGCCGCGGCGAGATAAATAAATAACTTCACTGTCCTCCCTGGAATTGTGCTGATGCGGAGGCCTGCCTAGGCATTATAAACCTAATTAGCAGAAGATTACTATGCAGTGTGCAAGGCTGTGGTCCAGAAAGACATCATTAGGTCTTCTGATGGGGATATGCCTTCAGCACATTGATTCTTTTTCGCTCCAAGAACAATGCAGATTGCAGACTTTATAATTGGGCTTTCAGGTCACTTGCGACTTCGTTTCCACCAAGTGTGGCTGGCGTTCTCCGTTCGAACAAAGGGAGCCTCGAACAAAAAAAAAGAACGAAGAGACGTCTCGCACCGGCGAGACCTGGATAAATAAAAATCATGTGAGACATACAGTACATACTGTAGGACTATATAATTATTCTCCAAAAAAAAAAGATGTTGACAGTAATGAATAAATAAATACCACCACGCTGTTCATTTGGAAGAATTACAGAAGCAGGGTACGTACAAGCAGCCTGTTCTTGACCAAGTCGGATTTTGTGTTTTTCATTTTTCCTTGATCTTTTCACTCTTCTGCCTTCATTCTCTCACTTCAACTTGAAATTTATAACGAAGGTTTAAAAAGTAAAACAGCCAGTGAATTTCGCAGCAGTTCTGCCTTTATGTCATTTAGGTCTACAAACCTAAATGCCTGCACTTTGATTGTGAAGAGCTATTTGAGCCAACAAGCAACACACATAAAGAAAAGGTCAGGCACAAATGAAATGCATCAATATATATATTCATTTTAAGTCAACTGTCAATAACCGCAGGCTTTAAAATACATTCACGTTTGGCTTTCATGCTTCGAGGATGTAAACTGGAGCTCACGCTTCCAGTGGACACTGAGGTAATTCTTTGAAACTGGGAATACAACTATCCCTATGCTGTCAATTTTGTTGCATGAAACACTACACTTCCATTTTTTCCCCCATGGTGCCGCTAATTTGAAACCGTAACATATATGAAAACATTTACCATCGGGCGCTAACCTACTAACAGCCATGGCTTCCTTCTCCCCAGCTATGTCCTTCAGCTCCTTCTGAGGAATCCCCTTCTGAGGCATTTCTAGACCGGGTGGGATTTTGTAATCTCTGGAGCATCTTCTGGCTCTGGCCCCGGACGTCCGCACTCCTCAAGTCTTTCCCAGAGAGTGAGCCCGGAGACCACGTGAAGGGGAATCATTGCGATCCCTGCTATTGAAGACCTCCTTTCCTGTCATGAGCTCTCGAGTTCCATAGCTGGGACGCAGATTGGGCGGCGAACGAGGAACTGAAAGCCGAGCTTCCTTTTCACCGCGACTTGAAGGCGCGCTGCCTGAATGGGTGCCAACAACACGGCACCACTTGTCAACGTCCAACTCCATCCCTTACCTACCGACTTGAACACATGGTACCTGAACGCATTCGCTTCGGGCCGCAGATGACGCTCGACTCAAATGAGAGCAGCCCGCTGTTTTTCGAAGAGAATGCCCCGGATTCACTGCCGACGCTGCGGCGTAGCTAAAAAGCTGGTGGTTATAGTCATGATAAAACCCAAACAAACATTATCTGTGAAAAGCTGATCTGAGATCTAATCCTGATGTCCCCAAACTCGAGGCTTTTCGCAATCCTCGGCCACGCCAGGAGATTCTGTACGTGAAAACCCTGACGAGATGCGAGTCTCGCGCCCGCGCAGGAAACGACTTGTTAAAATAATTCAGAGCTGGCTTGTAAGCAAAGACACCCCCCCGCAGAAGACATACAGATGGATAAACCCCTACGTGAGGCCCGCGTATAAGCCTTCTCTACATCCTCGGAGCATCCGCACTTGATCGGATCGCTCGCGCTGCCCCTGCAGTAAGAGTAAACCACCGGGCATGAGGGGTTGACGGATCCACTCCGCTCCTCACGGAGCGACGCGCGGCGACAGATGAGATGCTACAGTCAACAAAGTCAAGCACTGATCTGTGGCCGAAGGTCCTTCTGGCAACAGGTACGGTCGGGCATGACGTTTATTATGAGCAGTCCATCACAACGGCACAGGAGCCCAACAACAGAACAAGATCCGACTCAGTATTCAGACTCATATGAAAATGATTCACTAGCAATTATAATGACAATAGCAATAATAATAATTACGATCTGCTCAGCAACTTGACAGCACGTCTCTGCTCATAAGACGCTGCTTCATATTCCTTCACTATTCTGACAGCAAGTGCCAAGCTCCACGCAGCAGCGCACCGCTTCGGGCCGAAGGATCCGTTGATCCCTGGGTTTCCGGTCCAGATCCAGACCAGACCCGCGATAACATAAGTTTGCCTTTTTTTCTTTTTTTAAACCTTCGCGGCATCAAAATGAATGGGAAGGTGACGTAATCACACCTAGGAGCTACACCTGGGGGGGAGGGGGTTGAGGCCACTAGCGCAGTGGCCATCAAGCTGGAGCATCATCGAGTCACGTCTCAACTCAAAAGAAAACGCGGTTGCCACGGTAACAGCAAGCGCAGTTTACAGTTTAATGGCTGGATCTCTGCCGATTTTCTTCACAGCTGCTCACCCCCCCCCCTCCACAAAAAAAACTTCGCATTCAGTGCTGTCTTCCTTGGGTCCACAGCAATACACCCGCCAAGCCCGAGGTCAATTGGATGAGCGGTTGTCGAGAAAATCTAAATATAGACAGACAGATTCCTTCATTTTTAGTTTGATAAGAGTGGAGAAAAAAACTGTGATAACCATAAATATTCTAATGCTCTCTTCTGTCTCCTGCTTGGGTTGCGTTTTGTTTGCTTACTTTGCATTCCTCCATGTGCACTCATAGAGAGAGAGAGAGAGAGAGAAAGAGCCTGTTTAATCAGCTTCGCCTGCTGCCTTCCTATCTGGACTCGCCCCGTCCTACGTCTGTCTCCCGCACCTCGTTCGCTCCGGCTGGCGTTCGTACGAGAGCGCCGCAGCCCCATTTGAGGTATGATAATCAGCTGATTAGCCGGCGAAGTCCTTTTCCCAGAGGCTCCTTTGTGTGCAAAATCCTCACACTCAATTGACATGTGGACATCATCAAGCTGATGAAATGCAATTGTAATGAACAAGTGAGGCAGAGCATCTGCAGTGGGACCCTGAGCGAAAAGGACCCTTCCCTCCTGACATGCTAATGCTGAAAGCTGCTCTCTGCCTGTACTCCCCGTGGGTCCCTCATGGAAATGTGAAGAGATGCATATTCAAACCGGCACCTTCTGAGGGGGCTGGATGTGCAGAAGAGAGAGACGTGAGGAGGAGGAGGAGGAGGAGGAGGAGGAGGAAAAAAAAAAACCCTGTGTGGACTTGGCCAAATGCTAATTCTGAGACAGATTATATTGCATCACGCGCAGTAATGATCTGACAGTTCATTTGTGAGGAGAGTTCAGGATCTGAGGTTTAATGCTTGGGTGGACGCAGGTGCCGAGCCCCGGCTCCTCAGAGCTGTCAGAGGAAGGCAGGGGGCTGCTGTCAAATTATCCCAGTTAAAAAGGCTGAGGCGCCTGCAAATATGAAAGACATTTAAGAAATTAATGCATTCGTATTCAACACATATTGCAACAGCGTTTCATTAGAGGTGCTCTAGTCGTATTAAAACTGACATCTGACCTTTCACATTTCTCCCCGGCATTCAGGAACATTCTTATTACATACATGCTAAAGTCAAAGAGAAGGTAATCGTGATAACTAGCAATAATTAAACAAACTGACATTTTTAGCGCCGTTTTTTCCCATTATTTCTGTTCTTTTGGCGTGGCGCCGCAGGATTACCGTGAGGGCTGTGTTTGTGTGCGTGCGAGCTTATTTTGGAGGATAGCTGCGGGAAAAAAAAAACTAAACCCAGAGGTTACGTGACTACCGCATACTGCCTAAGTACACCATCATTTCATCTCTTAGTTGCGTTGGCGCTTTTCAATGAGACTTATTGTATTACCATTGCCTGCTTTGTTACTGCATAATCGTGCCGTAATTATGATAAGCGTGCATAATAGAGACAAATTCCATACAATTTCCCCGATCAACATTTTCCGCTTTCATGCATAAAACATTCATTGTGAGCAGACACAAAGAGGAAAGTCGCGGGGACTATGAAAGTCAGAATTTCATAAATTAAAGTAAGAGGATTCCTTGACGCCGTCCCTGCAAGCTGTCGTGTCACGCGGCAGCTTGCAAATTGCAACTTTATGCGAGAAAAATCCGACTTGTTGTGAACAGGCAGTCTGCGAAGTGAGCGGACGAGTCGCGCTACGAGAGCGAAAGTGCAGTTGGCAGAGGTCAAGTCGCATAAACAGGCCGATGATGCCGTGCATATTGTTCTATATGGATATATGTAGGTCGTTGCACCTATGGCCTCCAGCTGAGCAGCTTTGTGATGACAGGACCTCTGGGCTCGCACCTCAGAGGCGGAGCAAATGGGCAGTCAGCGGGCACCCTTTTTGCGCGGGCTGAGGTGTCAGGGGGGCCGAGAGGGTCGCGGACCCAGCGAGATCCACCCTCACGCGCCTCGACGCTACCCCTAACCCGGTGTAAGCACGACTAGACCCGAAGATCTGAGGTGGGCTCCCTCCCACCAGGTGTTCAGGGTGGCATACGTGCCTTCGGGGTATGGAGTGCTACTGGCCGCGCAGGACTACACGTGGTGCTGGGGGTCAAACATGGAGCCACGCTGGACCAGCTGTCGCGTCGCTGTTCGCCCAACCCCCCCACCCCCCCAACCCCCAACCCCACCCAAGCTCGGAGCTAGGCCCGCGAGAGAGGGCCAGATGCGCACGCTCAGTCACTCTCCTGCAGCTCGGCCGATCTGACCCCAGCGCTTTGGCGTTACCGCACCGAGATAGCTATGGTAAAGTGAGCAGACATGTTGCGATCATGGGGGCGCAACAAAAAACGAATCCAACTTCGGTTCTTTGCACAAGAGCGCAAAGAGTGCGTGAGCGGTTCGCCGGCATTCCCCCAATAATTGGCAGGGTCGCTCCTCTGCTTTCCCAATTCGGCATACAAGGGCAAGCGTTAATTCGAACAAAAAAAACAAAGAAAAGCCTAAGCTACCGCGCTCGCACATGTACGCGCGCAGATCACAGGCCCGGCGCCGCTTTGGAAGCGGCAGCACTCCATCTTCTGTCTAACTGCAGCTAAAAGCATGAAAGCGGCAGCGAAAAATTTCATTTGGGCTAAACTGACTGACGGCGCTGAGGGAGCGAGGCTCGCCGGAGAGATTTATACACCCAGCCCGACGCCTCCTGCTCCCTGTAATAGAACAAAAGCTTGTTGTCTCTTCCAATTACAGATGTCAAAACGCTTATTTTGAGGGTTGCGATCTTTTTTCCCTTTTAATCTGCAAAGATAAAAGGTCTCAGCTTCATTAGCATGTGTTCTCTCCCCGCAGACCCGGATTCCCTGCAAGCAGCCAGCTCAGCCTTACAGCCTATTACCCACTCCTGGGGCCATTAAGGTCTAACATTAATGATGTGTAATTAGCATATGATGACAAATAATAACAATGCACTCCCATTCCATGTAACGGGGGTGGGGTGGGGGGTAGGATAATAACATGGAATCCCACTGTTTCAACCCTACATAAAGCTCACAATATCTATGTTTTATTGCCCGCCGCTGTTGTTCAAAGGTATAATGGAGTGGGGTGTAGCACGTGTGCATTAATTATTCTAATTAGCATGTTTATCGCAAAATCTCACAATTACAATGCATCAATAAGTCAAAGTGCTTAATCTGCACATAGCCTGATTGTGGTTTAATCTTAGTGACAACGGAGGTAAATTTTACCGTGTTGATGAGAGCTAGAGCTTTTTTTTTTTTTTTTTTACAGAAGAATTTTTGGGAGCTATTCTGCCGTAACCTTAAAGTCCGGCGGCACCCGGCCGTCTTCGCACCTACTCAATTAACCAAATGGGCCAAATGTCTGAATAACGGGGGGGGGCATCTCTCCTACATCCCTGATTTATAAATTATCTGTGAAAGTTAACGACGGCAAGGAACCGGAGTTAAATCGAGGGTTATTAGTAGACGAGTGATCAATTATGCCGTAGAACAGAGGCAAAGCGATCAGAAGTGACAGACCGTCTTCAAACGGCTCTTCTCATCCATTAAACAGGCTGCCTGTTTGTGTCAGCTGTGGGTCTGGAAGAAAACCATACAATTAAAGAGACCCCGCATGTTTACACACACACACACACACACATTCATATGCAGCTCCAACATGGAGCATCTTGCATTGTGTTTTGTGTAATGCAGCCCGTGCTACTTTTTTTTATTTATTTTTATTTTTCACAAATGTCACAAAACAACCCATCACCAATTATACCGCAGCACAAACACGGCCGATTTCAAATTTGCAGGCTACCTCCTGTAAAGAAGATGGTGGGGCATCTCGGAATCAAACTAATCAAAGCACCTCAAAAGTAGAAACTGGATGAATATATTGACAAACACAAAAGTGAGGTGCTGTTGAAATAAACAAGCGGGCGATCCCACTGTCTTCGCCGTTCAGATTCGATCGGCGAAGAGGGAAAAACTGGTAACCGTTCCCAAATTGCCCGCTGAATTAATTACGCTAATGCCACGACCTGTCACTTTGCAGATTTAATGGAAATTAGTGATCTCTGTTGCAGCGGTAGAAAATAACCTGCGACTCCAATGTGATATGAAATTCTCACTGTATAGGGTTAAATCTAAAAGCGTGGAAGCGCACGGAGGAAAAAGTGCATAAAAACCCCCCCCATACATCTCAGCTGTTTTAAATTGAAGCTGCTCTCTGGAAACACAGACATTCTCTTTTTTTTTTTTTTGCTTCCAAGCGAGCAAAGCAGGGCTACTCGAAACCCTGTTTACAGCACCCAGATCTCAAATTGACTTGCTAATGTTAACTTTTATTCCGTTGCCATGGGTTACCGTGTCGTGTGATTTGACACCGGGCTACAGACACTGCTGATTAGTAGCATCCAGTTCTGTCCATCTCTGTGCATCACTGAACCATCTGGTCATTTATTCACTAATAAGCCCCTAATGGCCCAAATATTCAGCGGCCTGTCATTGTGACATGGCAGAAAATGCCTACATCTTTCATCTCGCCTTGACATGTTGCTTGTTTCACATCAAAACTCGTCATTTACAGGAGAGAAACTCAGAGGGGCAAAAGCTTGACCTAATCTGCAGTGTTAACACCGAGGCAAGGGGCTTTGTTATCTGCTAGACTGGCTGAGAGGATGTTAATGCATTCATCCCTCCCCACTTCAAGATCTTCTTTTCTTGCCACGGGGAGGAGGATATGAGTGCTGTCAATAGGAGTTTGATTATGCACGCATTGATTCGAAAGCCAAGATTACGCCCCCCCGGACTGTGGGGCGCTGCGTGAGAACGCCGAACGCAAGCTTGTGCTATTGCACGCGCACGCGCGTATGACCTGTCATTCGTCGCCAAAACGTCGACTCTCCGCCATATATATATTTCCAGATGAACAAAGCCAGCTGGGATCGTAATTGGTGACATGCAACCATAAATTTAACCTTTCCCGGGACACTGGCGGCAACCAATTAACTAGCCGCTGAATAAAAAATATCCTCAATTATCTGTCTCATTATGGCTACGTTGGCCTGTATGTTCAAAGAGCAAAGAGCAAAAGAAGATGGGCAAAAAAAAAAAAATCTGCAGAGTTTTTTTTTTCCCCCTCATCTTGACTTTTATATTTACATTTAAGCGCTTGAAGTCGATTCCCAAAAATTGAATTCATTATAGTCGTGGACAAATGCATGAATGGGCGTCAGAGGCAATATATAATTATGCCGATCACTTAGCACGTGACGCGCGAGACGACGTGAAAGCGGCCGCTGTAAAAGGATAAACGCTTTAACACCAAACTCTAAATGGAATCCCGAAGCAGCTCCCTTCTGTATCATCGGCGTGATTGGAGCGCGAATGGGCTCCGCGTTGGCCGACTTGGTTGCCCGAAACCCCCTCCGTCAAGTTAACCGGCGGCCCCGGGATGGCGTGAGCGTATACTTAACTCCCTGTCACTTAGCGAGGTATGCACCCTGAGTCTCCATCAAGACGGGCTAAGTAAGATGGAAGACGAGCGGGCTCTGGGCTGAGAAGGAGACGGAGGAAATGCCACCTTTGGTGAACTCGCCTGGGACCGAGATCTCACGGACTTATTTGAATGTTGTGCTGAGGGTGGGGTGGGGTGGGGGGGTAGAGAGCGCGCGTCTCTCCCGCGGTTAATATAATTTCTATTGTAGGAATGTTCGGGGTTTTGGGCCGTTTGAGGGATTTACTTTATACTTGAAGCGTTCACAGGAAAAATCCCTCTTCTAGCTCATCTTTTCCCCTTTTAAATCTCCTTCCATGCATCGGCATTGCAAACTACGCCGCCAGCGGAGGAAATCAAATCATCTACGTCTTAAACCATCAGGATTCATGCGAAATAAAGTTGAAACCATAGGCGTTTCATACAGGAAAGCGAGGGGGGAAATGTTTTATGTATGCAGCATCAGATTTCAGGACTGAATTCCAAGCAGGGTATATATTTTCCACTTTTTTTTTCTCCTTTCTTTTTTTTTTAGCACTTCTAATTAGCCCAAGTATTCAAATACAAACAGTCTAGCCTGTCTGATGCCACAGCAACTCTGTGGTCTAATTTATGCAAACTTGTTCCATTATATAGGCTGCTGAGAGTATCATTAAGGTTTGGCTCAGTTTTGGGACTCTCTCAAAGCAAACCTACAATAAAAGCCCAGCCAGCTCATCTCATTTGCTCCGTGTGTTGGATGTGTATTCTAATGAACGGCTTACAACAATGCGTCCTGCCAGTGCAAATAATTAACCTTAAGTGAAACCAATTACGACACTTTTTTGCCGAGAGCCTCCAGAAGCAATCATGTATGGCTTTCTCCAGAAAAAAAGGTTTTCGGACGATGAAGAAGCTAAGTGGAGGAATTTCCGGGCTCCTTCGGCAGCAAACAAATGAACGCTGAGAAGTCTCTTTATGCTCAGAGAGATATCTAAAGAGGAAGGAGATAAACAACAATTATACCGCTCTCCCTGTCAGCACAGCATGCCTCGGGTCAGTCCATTAGAGATCACTGTTTGGTGCACTCTTGTGCTGGAATAAGAAGTGCACCCGTTTGCGGCCGGGCTTTTGACTGGCAGTTGGGACCTGGAGACTGTGTGTGTGTGTGTGTGTGTGTGTGTGTGTGTGTTGTGAGCTGCCTGCGAATGCAGACGGGGGAGGGAGGGTGTGTGTGTGTGTGTGTGGGGGGGGGTTTGGATATCCAGACATAAACTTCCGCTGTCAGCATGGGCAATCATGGCACTTCATTGTCCAGCAGCATCATTACAATATGGTTATCATCTGAGCTTGAGTCTGACACCTTCTCCAGGACCTCTCCAATCACCCCCATAGTCGGCTTCAGTACCAGGCAGTCAGGGCAAATCTCTGCTTTGTGCTTGTCTGCCTTAATAGACTGGATGTCACTTCTGCCTGTGGAATGTGCCCGGTCTTCAGCTGTCAGTCAGAGGCGCGGGTGTCAGGCCGGAGCGTGGCTGGAGCCGTCTGGATTAGAGGGTAGTTACCATAGCTGTCAGATTACTGACAGCCTGACACCCCCTCTCCCAACTTCCTCTTATTGTTTCTTTGTTTCTCTCAAACATCCTCCAGATGGGAGAATTACCAACCAGAAGAGAGAGAGGGAGAGTGAGGGAAGGGAAGGGTGGGTGGTGGTGGTGGTGGTGGTGGGTGGGGGTTTACAAAAGCTGAGGCACGTTTTAAAAGTTCTATGCCGCGTTAGCTTTGTGATGAAGTAAAGTGCGCTCGGTAGATTCCCACAGAGAGAGGCGTGCGGGCGGAGAGAGGGATGAAAGAGAGCGCGTTCCACCTATTCCCACCTCTCCTTGTTATCTTTGGTATTCATGTCAAGATAGGTGATTGTGTTGGTCATTAGTGCTCCTATACCCAATAGAGTGTCTTAGTTAGTACCTTTGAGGGAAGCTCCATCCACGGCTGAATATTCACCCCTACGACTGCACCTGTCTCGCTCATCCCGCAGCTATGTTGGAAATGTTCTTTAATTCCTCTTTCCTGCCGGAGACAAATGAACTGGCTTAACGTGGAGATGTAGACAGGCATGATAAAAAATCACTTAGATACCATGAGCTATAATGAATTACGGAATCATCCGCGGGTTTCTGGCTTTCTGGAAGTATTTTTAATGATTGAAGAAACGGCGGGTAGTGCCACGGGTCAGCACTCGTCTTTACATTTCCCACCCCCCCCATGCCTCTCATTTCAGTGACCCTGTATGGGTGACACTGTCATTCTGCCATTTTTAAATGAGCACTGGACTAACAGCAGACTCTACATTGGAGAGAGAGAGAGCGAGAGAGAGGACCATGGGTATTAAAATCCACACCCCGCTGTCTGCTCAGATTTCCTTTTAAAAAGGGACATGGTGAAATTGAGATTTATATTTATTTTTTTTTTTTAAATAATTTTATCTGATCAAGTTATGTAGAAATATAAGAATATTTTCCAAAAAAAATTCACGGCAAGACATACAGAAAACAACTTTCAAACAACAGACGCTTCACCTCTTCCAAGTTCCAACAGCCCAGAGCGCTGAACTTGAGAAACAATTACACAGATGTAAAATGAAAGGAAATGAGGTGTTATGTTTGTTCAAAAAAACAACAATACACTGATACAACCGCTTCGGCCCCCTGGCCGTCGGATTCCACCATAAAAATAACCAAAGGCAGATTACAGTCTGCCCTGACCTCCAATCTCCTCTAACAAGCCTGGCTACTAAAATCAGCTGCGCCGTCATGTACGGGCGAAGATAATGAGGGCGGCTGCCGGAGGAGAGTCCGAATGCAAAACAATTATGGTTAGTTACAGGAGCACAGGTTAATATTCTCTCATGTCCCTCCTCTCGCCCATTCCCTTTTGTCCTCCATCAATCTTAATGAAAGTTATGAGACCTGTCCGCCATGATAAGCAGCCGCTCAGGCGTACTCGGTGTCAAGGCTCCCACATTATGCCTCCCCTTCAGCCTATGTTTTGCATAGCCTAAAGCATCTATTAAAATCCCCTTGTAAAATTCATAAAACAAAAATGTGGTGGGTCAAGTCTGGAGGGAGCCAAAGTAAGCTGCTTATTAGCAGGGAGTCGAAAACACAGATCCAATTACAGATCCTGAACAAGGAGCACTAAGAATCAGCATTGGGGAATAAGTATTTTCCTTTTCTCTCCCCTTCAATTGGCCTAGGTGCAGAGGAGAGAGAGAGAGAGAGAGAGAGAGAGAGAGAGAGGGTATCAGAGAGCGGGATCCGCGAATGGTAATTACAGCGGCAGTGTTTAGTGCATGAGGCTGGAGTTGGAGCCATTCAAGTACAAACTCATGTAAATCTTCACTTTGCCTCAGATAGTAAATTGGTCGGGTTTAAGAGGAATCCCAGAAGGAGCGGAAGGAGCGGGGCCGCGCCGAGAGGAGCCATGAGCTCCAGAGATATGTAAAGAATCTCTGTCTGGAATTTAAAGGGCTCCAAATTAGACCCGACATTAGCCTTTCTCTCTTTTTACCGAGCCAGCAGAATGTGAATGAAACAGAATAAATAACTATAAGGCGGCTTTTCCAGCCCCTTCTTAGAAGATGACATTAATCCTTTCATGTGCAATGACAGCTTACAGGGTTTGACCCTCTCCCCAGACAGCCACAGAAAGCCGGGAGATTTCGTCAAGATCCCACCAAGAACAAGCTCCTGTTAATAAGAGGTCCTGATAGAGGTCTCCGCCCCACATTTAATACTCCAGTTTACGCCAACTTACCCCGCTCAGCGCGCTCAACACATGGCTCTTGTTAAACCCAATCAAAAATACAGCGGGAAATTAATTCGGGTTTACGCTTTTTTTTTTTTTTAACGTTTAATTTGAAAACGTTCTGTGTCTGTAACAAGCGGACGGCGCTTTTACACTTCTTTTTTTTTTTTTTTTTCTTCTTCCTCCCCCCTCTTCCCAGCTAGCGAAGGCTGAAGTGTCTCTCAAGCGTACAATAGCGTGAGCGTTTGAGCCCCTTTGAAAGAAAAAAAGATCAAAGGCGGCAAGTCCTTCCCCGCCGCCGCCGGGTTTTAGGCTGTAACCGGCACATCTCCACATCTCGGGTAGCGCATAGTGGTGGGTGGCGAGCTGACTGATTGCCAGGAGTGTACTGTCAGCATCGCTCTCTCCACAGAGGACCGCGATGGGGGGGACAGTCCGTGCGGACACCAATACCATCAGCCCTGCGGAGGGTGGGGGGGCGGGGGGCAGCCCTGCGTCTCCCGTAACGACCTCAGCGGGGTAATGTGCTACACTAATATCTGGACAGGGGTAATTCATTTGCACAAATGGACAATCCATCACGTTTCCTGCGGACAATAAATTCTGTGCCGGGTTGAACGGACGTCGGGTTTAGTTTTCAATAAATTCCTTGAAAAATATAATTGGCTGTTTCCCAAAAAAAAACAACCAATCCATAAGAATATATTCTTTAATTTCAATAAGTGATGTTTAATTCACATTTCCTGAACGTAACAGCCTCATTTTTGGACGAGGAAGGTTTTGAGGTAATTGCAAACGCTAATATAAATTATTATTATGAATGGAAAAGAATTAATTTGTCGATAAGCTAACATGTAATTAGCTGGAAACGCGCACGGTAAATTGCAGTTGTACGGATAATTATTGTACTTAATACGATGGCAGTGTTCGCGTGCGCCACACAAGTTGCAAAAACATCAGCATAGCTCAGTGGACTGTTAGGGGGCGTGTGTGCTTTGTGATGTTGTGGTTTCAGGTCTGGCTTCTGGCCTGTGTTGTGTGTCGCCCCCTCCCTCTAACTCTCTCTCTCCGTCTAACACTGCCTTCCCGCGACTCTCTTGCTTTTATCGTCTGATAAAGTGACAAAAGCGATGACATCTCAGTCTCCATATGGAGGGTGGGGGGGGGGGTTACATGTACATTGTGGCCGGACGTGATGGGCAAGGTCTCGAACCAAGTCCAGGCTCCTCGCTCTCTTAAATAAATGCTAACGGAGTTTTAAACAGACGTTCCCGCGCAATTACCAGCCGGCGTAGCACCTACTGACATTATCAGGAGGAAGCCCGCGTTACCGACGGTCCTCCCTCTGAAAACAGTGGCAAAGTGGCCACTTTATATTCCATCACCTTAGTTTTTTTTTTTCCTTCCCCTCTTCTCCTCCCGCCACCCCTTATTTCCACTCTTCCTAATCAATTTCATCCGCTGCCGATGGGGCCCGCCGCGAACGCAATTTCTGCCCCGCGCGCGACGGCATCGGACACGAAGCAAATAAAAAAAAATAAAAATCGGCGAGACGCGCAGTCCGCAGCAGCATCTGCTAGTCAGCGCGCGCAGATTAATTGGGAGTCTTTGTGCTGTGATTTCAGCTGAGTGCAGTTTGACTAACATCTTAACCTACTTAGCGCAATTAGTGCTTCATTAGAGGGGCTAACTAACTATTGCTTCTCTCCATAATGATGTGCAACAGTGTAGACATAAAAGTACATAATCAATGGTTTCCAATTACTCCACAAGTGCAACCACTATTTCAAATAAACTGGATAATAATATAGAGCCATTATAAAGTCTAAGGTAGCAGAACCATTTAATTGCAGCGCAGTTCTTCTCAGCTCCCAGATTTTTTCACACTAATGAAGTGTCATACAAAAAAAAAGGCTGTATTGATTTTTTCACCACACAGCCTCCACCACAAATATGTAATTATCCTTTTTATATCTGGCAGGGGATTAAAGTAATCTATAGTATCTAGCCTTTGCGCTCATCTGACAGGGTTGTGCGGGGCTTTTACCCTTTTCAAAATATGTGGCTCCTTGATGAATGAACTTTAGACAAAATGCTGCTCTGTTCTATATTGTTTTGTCTAAAAACCTGTATTCTGAAGACATCACGCAGCGTGTACGGCTGCCTGAGCCTTCAGTACACAATCATGGCATTTCAAGCCCTGTCATCCATGAGCCAGGCAGTTACGGCTAACCGTCAGCTAACACGCGCGCGCGCACACACACGGCTCGGGGCTCCAGATCAAACACAAACGCACACAAAAAAAAAGAAAAAAAAAACCCCACAGCCGCGCGCTTTCTTTGGAGATCTGCGTGAGGCGGTGGGCTCGATAGAATTCATCACAGCTGGTTAATAAGGTTAATTTAATCCAATAATGTGTCCATGAAAATCACTACTTCCTCCGGAGCGCCGCACAAAAAAGCTCCCCTGCTGTTGACTGTCAAACACGCCACGCATCCGCACTCATCCTCAGGCTTCACATAATAACAGCCCCAGTCCATTTAAACTTCAGGCCGGCTACTCCCCCCCCCTCCCTCTCTGTCTGTCTTCTGCGTCTCCAGACCTGAGATGGACGAGCAACCTTAAGACTACCCCACGCTGGGATGCCCTTCACGATAATAAAAAGCCATTACCTTGACCGCTGACACGAGGCCAAGTGTGAGGGTCAGAGTGATATTTATTGATGAAACTCTGAGCTCCCAATCTGCTGCACTCAGTGCGCATCATACAGCTGTCAGCACAGACAGGGATCAGGCAGCATGATGGCCCTCGACATGGCCCATCTATAATTTATGAACTACACAGAAAACAACCGGGAGACAACAGAGAAGCCCCGGCTGCCCAGGGATTACCCTCCAGCCCGGCTAAAGAGATCGGAACGAGAACCACCTAAAGGCCACTGAGGGCCACGCTGATATGGGGCAGCAGGTAAGCACAATAGCTAGTGTTCCATATTCAGAGGGGGGCCCTCGCCAGGATGCATCTCTCCGGAGGCCACTGTTGTGAATAATATAATAGACAGTGTTTACAGTGGGGATGTAAAGTGAGCGCGCTGGTGCATCCCACACCCCAGCACACTTCAGCTGAGCCCTGTAAATGAGCTAACGGAGGGGTGGGGGGAGTGGACGGGAAGTTTCGCACTTCATCCCGCCCACAAAAAGCCCCGGGACGGCCCGGCGGCAGAGAGGGTCAAAGAAGATGGCCGCGGCGAGAGATTTTATCGTTGCCATTTAAAAAAATTTTTTTTTAATCAGCGTTGTTTTCTAAAGTAGCAGCAATTCTCGTTTATTTACAGCACCGATTCATCTTTTTAAAAAATGTCTGTCCGCAATTTCCTGACACCCAGTATTCCACCTTCAATGTGCTGCTTGTTTGTTTTTTTGCTCGAAACCGAAGCAACTCTGATTTTCCCGCTCATGAAGGAACCTAATTTTTTTCAGCCCTGTTCAGATGCTGGCTAACTTCTACTCAGCGTAGGTCAGTGCTTCTCAATTATTTTCTGTAACGCCCCCCCTCGGAAGATGAAAACAATTTGCACCTCCCCCCCCCCATAACTATAAATAGTATCATTTGTCTATAAAATTGTACACCTCTGCATAACATTGTATCCTTATTAACATTAAAGAAAACAAAAAGAAAGAGAGTTTAATTTACAACAAAGAATAACTTTATTAACATTTTTTTCATGCTTCATGCTGTCCACTGACAGCATCTTTCCTCGTCTCCCACCGTAGTCATAGTGAAGCCAAGCGCTAAATACGCTTCGTCATATTTCCTCGTCTTAGCTTTCAGATGATTTTGTTTTGTCTCATTATCTCTGTCTTTCTCTGCCTTTCTTTTCATACCTGTTAAAAAAAATTTTGTGTTGTTCCTTAAGAGTTTGCTCGGTGCAAAAATAACCCTACACACTTTGACAACGAGAGCGCCACTGCCAACTATTGTAATGGATGTGCAATTACACTTTTAAAGGAGTACAGGGAAAAAAAAAAGCATGTTCCCCGGGTCACAGGCGCCCCACCCCACTATTTGAGAAGTACTGGCGTAGGTCAACGGTGAAACAAGCAGCAGCAGCACTAGCATTAGTTTTATTAATAACTATGGTTAACACAAGTAAATATGCTCAGATCAGAGTAACCTGCCGCTGACTGTCACTTCTCTTATTAATCAAGAAAATATGGGTTCCACGAGATAGCGCATCTTCTTTTAATTACTTTTGAGAACTTTTTCCGATATTTTTGGTATCAACATCCTTTTTTTCTCTCCATCTGTTTTTAAATCCCATTCAGCAGTTGCTTGCAGAAAACTTTAATTGCGAAGACAATTCTGGCCCCAGTTTTTTTTTTATTATTATTATTTCTTTTCTTTTGAAACACTAGGGCATTCTGTCTCCATTCTTGAATTCCCACCCAGATCAAACGCAATCCTTCATCGGCCAATTTCCCTGACACTTTCTTTTTCATCCCCCCCCCGAATTCATCTTTACATGCCGCACACAGACGTATATTGTTTCTGATCAATAAATAACCATATAATTGAATACTGCTGCATTCCAAATGAAGCCCTCATTTACCAAGCTTCAGTAAACAGCATGGATTCTTTGCCTATCTAACGCTGACATTTCAGAATTCAAACACATTCGGGGCAGTGTCAGTGCGCCGAGCCTCTGGATCCCACTTAGGCTTTTCTTTTCGATACGGAACTATCTCCCCCCAATAAATTATTCTGGGCATCTCCAAAGTCATTACACATTTATTTTGATCTCGCATCATAATTCACAGCTTGGCGCACAATGCATTTTCTCAAAATGCATGGTAATTCCTTGGTGCAGAGCAAAGTTATGATTCATTTATACCGGAGTGACAGCATAATGCAGAGACGTCAAAATCCATTAAACTGTTCAATGCCTTGGGGTTTATTTTTAGATCCAATTGAGATTTAACTGATGGTGAAAAATATACAGTCAGGTGTGTTTACCTCACCTTTAGAGGGAATGTGTTAGGGTTCCAATTAATTTGTTATTCCTGTCACTAAAGGCATTGTCTGTGTCAAAACTGTCACCGCGCTCTGGGCTTTGTTTTCCCCGAGAATGGCATTTAATTTTCGGCGCGCGGTCTCGTAACTGTACTCATTTCAAAGGTGTGCATTTTACTTAGAGCCACTTAAACTAAAACGCACGCTGATTTGATTGCTCATCACAATGGCAGATTGCAAAATTGCCGGCTGCCGCGCTGACCACTGAGCTGCTTAAACGATCATGCGCGGTTTTAAGAGACATTCAATTACGTCCCGGGCACCCCCCGAGATGGGCGTGCGAGGGGGAGGATCCTGCGGGTCTGAGCGGATGCTAAATTGCATTACCGCGGACATAATGCCACCATTTAACACTGTTACCTTTGTGAATAATTTTCCGGTGTAAACAGCGTATAGGCCCCCCCGTCTATGCCGCGTGCACTGGAAGCCCGCATTTTCCATCAGAATGCAATTTACGCAACGGCGCGCCCAAAGGGAAACAGAGGCAAAGCGTAGCTTAAGTGTAGCTTATATTTTATTCTGTGGAGTATTATTTTTAGTAGATTAAACCGGTCAATAAATATAAATACACAAAGAGCTTCGGCGCAGCGTCGTTGTCTGCGCAAATTGCGTCGAGCGGCGGTCGGAGACGCCGCAGCGCTGTCGCTCCTTTGTATGGAAGCCCAGAAGTGCAGTGAGTACGGCTAGCCGCTCGCTGCCTGAGATCGGGAAAGGCAGGCGGGAGGGATTTTTTTTTTTCTTTTTCTCTTTTTTTTTTTTCCTCCCCCCTTTCTTCTACAAGGATTTTTTTTTTTGTGCGCAGTTATGGTCCATCATTATTAAATGTCTCTCGTCGGACGGGAGAGGCGCTTTATCAAAAACAGCCATTCATCAGGCGCCGTGCGAGACAGCTCACATCTGACCTCTGCGGCAATAATGCCGCATCAAGTAGGCCAACTACCTAGTTTAGCGGCAGAGCAGGGAGCAGGGGCCGGCTCCAAGATTAAGTGCGCTGTTTCAGGTTTTCATTCCCAGGGGCGCCGCTGGCTGATGTTGTATTGATTGCAAAAGTTTACCAGTAAGTATCACAAACAACAATAGCCAGGTCAACGATCGGTGATGCCTGAACCGCTATTCCCCGGCGGGGGGCTACACGTTCAGGGCTAAAGCACTGCCATCATCGCGGGCTGTGTGCGGGGTGCAGAGAGGGCTCTCCCGAGCCGGGTGGTGGTGGTGGGGGGAGAAGTGCTCTGGCTGTTCCGACTGACATTTAGGAAAGCGATATGTCAGTGTGAAATGAACGAGTGTGAGATAATTATAAGCCTTTGCATTATAAAAGGCTGCATCGACAAACTGTCGGGCCGGGCCTTCCGCAGAGGCAAGCTCGGCCCCGTTAGGTACTCCTGCACAGGCTGCTCTTTATCCCGCTTAATGGTTTAGTACATTTTTTTTTTTAAAAAACATCCGATGTAAAGATCCCCCGTCGTTCTGCGCACATACCTATATGTCAGAGATCCCAGCGAGGCGCGAGGCGAATCGGTCGCACTCGTTCCCGAACAACTCGCTCCCGGTGTTTACGCTTTGGAGAAAAAGAAGTGTCGCCAGTGAGCAATATTTTCTACCAGGAAACTGCGGCGCGGCGGCCGTAAGCGAAAGGGTTGGGGGGGGGGCGCCGAGCGGTGAAGAACACGACTCACCCCGAGGCCATCTCCAGCAGGCTGAATGATGGCGCATCCTTGGCCCTGTATGGAGGACGGCGCGTGGCCCTCCATCACAGTGCCACCGGACCATTACCCGGGGACGGCGGCGGCCGGCCGCGCCGAAGCGGGCGCCTCCTCCGCTGCCCCGTGGAGCTAATCATGTGATTTGATGCAATGACAGAGTAATGACACAGATTGGTGGTGTGTTCAGCCCCCCCACCCCCCCGCTGGAGGCGGTAAACACACGAGGCAGCCCCGAAAGCCCGGGGCAGGAGCCGGAGACGGCGAGGTTACGGGAGATGTCCAAGTACCCTCACAAGTGGAATCAAGATTAACGGCGCTGCTGAGGGATTCTTTTATGTCCTCGAGTAACTATATTTCACTTAATGAGGGACATTAGCCGTAATAAAACTACTCAGAAGTACAAGCCGTTAATTAATGCCTCCACATTACCGCTGAATGAGAATAACTGAGTTGTAGGACCCATTGGACCAAATATTAAAAGTGCAATCCGCGGGCTCATCATTTCCACCGCTTGGTGCCAGTTCATCACTTCAGCCCCAAAGATATAACCCCCCCCCACCCGCACTAAGCTTGTAAACCGGTATTGTGAAACTAGATTACCGCACCCCACATCATTCCTTTATTAGATGCGTGCCGTCTTCGGCGAGGCTGCGAATTACGGTATTTGTTTACCTCTTATTATTACGCGCGGCAGCGGGCGAGCGTAACTTCTGCAAGGCTGCGTTTAAAGACGCCGAGGACGGCGCGCGCGCTTGATGGGGAATGATCTACGCGAATGCGATAAAATGAAACAAAAAACACTCCGGGTCTGTTCCCCGCGTCAAGATGTTCATGAAAATCGCTTCCAGATCTTTACCCGCCTCGGCACCTGCAGAAATACATCTCACTAACCTCCCTCTAAGAGCGCCTTCATCTGGGCTATAATCCTGGCTGTAATGTGGCCTCGTTAGGAAAGCACTGCTGGCCCACACCGGTAGCAACACGGGGAAGGCCTCGGGCGCCACTGGAATTAATTACAGACAAAAGCGACGGTGTTTGCGATTGTCATGCCAAATTTATCACTGGCCACTTAATGTGCCTCATCTGAACTGATCCGCACTCGCTCAACTGCCCCGGGGGCATCTATTCTTCCCCTTCCAGGGGTGGGGTTGCGGTGGTGAGGGAGCGTGTCGGTGTGCCTGTGCTGTGTGTGTGTGTGTGTGTGTGTGTGTGTGTGTGTGTGTGTGCACACACAGGGCAGTCTGCATCTGCTGGGGGCCTGCCTAAATCCTGGGCTGGAGGCGGTGTGTGTGCTAACAATGCCCCCAGCAAATACAGCGTGTAGGAGTCTATAACAAAATGTTAACACCCCTCCCCTCCCCAGCCCAACCCCTTTCACCCCCCCCCCTACCCCCCGGCCGGCCCCGCGTCTCCGGAGGGAGGTTCAAAGCCGAATCTCGCCATCTTAAATTCTGTCATTTCTGTGATGATAATCCTTGATGCGCCCTGACGTGGTGTCGGCAGTCGTTTGCTTCCTCGCCGCAGTACGTCTCTACGCCGGCTTGTGGCACAAGAACAAAAAAACAGCAGGTTGGCGGAGGAACGGCTACGCTGGCAAAATACGCCGCGACAGAGCACATGCGGAATAGGAGCCGCAGTTGGCCGGTTTCCATTAATCTGCTTATTTATCCAAAAATGCTTCAGAATGCCTGCCACTGAAACGTATCGCCAAAGGTGAGCTGCGCTATGCGTTTATCACTCTGCGTGGCACGAGTACTGCTTCTCAGGAGACCCTCAAACTATCTCCGCAGAGGCGAAACTCTGTTCGCAAGTCGCCGCCGCTTACCCGCTCCCTCTAATCCTGTCATTTGCATGGCCGTTTGCGTCCGAAAAGGAAAAAGGCCGTCCCAGATGCACGCTTTACACATAAGCCACCATTATCTTTTCTGCTTGTGCGGCCGAAAAAACCTTAATACCTTTAGTTCAATAATAATGCAGGGGGGGGGGACAGCTCATTGGTAGCCCGGCAGCGCAGCAGAATAATAGCTCCGGAGGAGTCCCGCCGCCTGAAGAACAAACACACAGGTGCTTCGGTTCAACTTAGGAAAAATGCAGCAAAAAAAAAAAATTGTATCCACAAGCGCATAATGTCTCATCAACGCCGATCGGTTATCAATTAAAGCGAAACCCATCTCATTATATTAATGAATGGCCTCGGCTAGTAATAGCCCGTCTTATTGATGTTTGAACAAGGTAAGCACAGCCCCCCCCCCTTTACTGTGATCCACAGTATCAGCAGCTGAGAACGCATTTGCAAGGATGAAGAAAACAACGAAGAAAAAAGGAAAAAGCAACGAGGAAGTGAAGGACACAACAGGCTACTCTCAGCGGGACTGCATTTATTCCAGCGATTGTCATGCAAGCCTTGTTGTAAGTAATAATGTGGCCTTTAATGACGGAATGATGGACCTGCCAAACACTGCCTCCGCCATATACTGTCTGCGTGTCCCCGCCGTCCACACCCCCCCGCCACCGCGCGCGTACCCATCTGGGACGCATTAGCATATCCTCGTCAATTTCGCGGCCCGCTTTAACATAATCCATATTTGCCGGGTAAAGTCCAACAGCGAGCCTCCCCCAGTACAGCGGTCATATGATGCCATGACACACTTCAGGAGCCCGGGCCCACGTCAAAGCGCGCTTGGGCAGCTAAGCAATGCGGAAATGCAAAATAGCCGGGGCATACCGTTCCCTACCGTGCACCTGGAGGGAACAAATCCCTTTTGGCCAGACATCTCCAGACTGTTACCTTAGTATTCCTCCACAACAGTAGCCTATTTGTGATTTTTTTTTTTTTTTTTTTTTTATTCTAAGGGTTCGGGAAAGAGGAGGAAAAGAGCAAAAAAAGGAGTGTGCTGTCATGGCTGGCAGTGAGTGTGTAGAATACATTGAGTTGCTGAGGCATGTCAAAGTATGTATGCTTCACCTATCAGGGAATAATGCCATATTTTGATACACATTTGCTTGGTAAATATTCCTCCTCTTATTCTTGAAATATGGGTTGAACCGCCGGGCCGAGCTGAAAGTAATCTGTTACTTTAAATGAATCGGAAATAATGGGAAATATTGGGGGTTTTTCTATACTGATAACCGTCTGCTGTGTCCAAGTAATTGTCTCATTACTGTATTATATAAACGCGCAAATGTTTATTTATGTATCCACCTGGGTCCACGTGAAGAAATTCACTCATATTAACGGCGTGACGTAAACACAGCCACCGATCTGACTTAATGAATCATCCCCAAAGAGCAGGACGGTCGTTATTTCATCAGAAAAGCATCTTGAACGTCCTGACGTTTATTGACACCGTAACGCGAGCGTAGATTTTAATCGGAGCGCGGGCGGGAAACAGCGCCACGTGAAAAAACAAACAAAAAAAAAAACCTCGGTTCCAATCGATCGGCGAATCCGATCGAGAGGCCGCAGCGAGCGCGCCCCGTCGTCGCGTTGATTCTGCGAATCCAGAGTGCGCGGTTCGTCGGAACTTCCGCGCGGCAAAGACATTCAGCAGAATTCCGTCAGCCGGTTGAAAGCAATACCTGTCATGAGCCATCATCACAGAAGCCTTCTGAGATATAATCTCGGAGAACTTTTAACCCAGGAATTTCAAACCCTCCTGTCAAAGAGAAAGCGGAGATCTTAGGATCATGACACTCAGTCGGCAGCAGTCACACGGCTCTGGGCCCGACGGCTCCTCAAGCGCCGGACTGCTTGGCAGCCGGCGGGGGCCAGAGGCTGAACCCCCCCCACACACACACACACACCCCCCAAGCCTTAGTTAAATATTAGTCCAGCGGAATCCACTTACTGTACGGCAGCGGACGAATACATCAAGGCCCTCGCTGCGTGCTATTTTTCATCAAACACGCACACACACACAAAAAACTAAAAACAAACCCACCACCAGTGTCGGGAGGTAAACAGAGAGCAGCAAATAGTAAACATCAAGAGGGCTATAAATATTTCAGTCATATCGGCTGTCGGACCCACCCGGCGCTCGGCCCGGAGACTTCTAGTTACGGCCCGAATTTCTAGCTGAGGTTGACTCACGATAATGAGATTCGTTCACAGCACGGGCCACTGTATGTATACAGGACGCCGCCTTCATTTCACTAAGTTAAGGAAGCTTCTGGTTTAGTTACTTCCTGCCCCGCCCCCCCAACCCTCCCCTCCCCCTCCCCCGAGCATATAGAGAAGGTGTACGCTGCTATCGTGGGACGTCGACATTCAAAAAAAAAAAAAAAGCAATCACGCTCCGACTTGATTTGTGGTCCAGAGAGGTCAGTGAGAGATCCCGCGGTTTGCCCCCCCCCACCCCCGCCGAGGCTGCGAGCGGGACGCTTCTCCGAGGGATGCCACGCCGCGTGTCATCGGGGCCCGGTTAAATTGCACCGCCGGCGGGTAAGCAGCAGGGGTCACATGAGGCCCAGTGTGGACTGCAACATGTAACGCATGGCAGCCCACAGTCTGAAGGCTGCCCGGTAATGACTCCAAAACATCCCGCTAAAGATTGAGGGGGGGGGGGTGTTCATCTCAAACAGCTCGTCTCAGACGCGCGTGTGCCCGCACCGTCGCAGCAGCACCTTAAAAAGAGGGCTGTGAGGCTTTTTGGCTGTTTGCACACCAGCAATCCATACGTCAATGCTGCGTCAATGGAATCCACTTATAATAGAGCAATTGTTTCGATGGGGGGGTGGGGGGTGGTGGGGGGGGGTTCAACTGCAGAAGATTCTCGTTTTAGGAATGATTAAACAAACCCTAGCACCACGTTCGGGGAGGTGTTTGGGGAGCGAGTCCCGAGCTTTTGCCCTCGTGAGCAGGGGGAGCCCACACGTGACTGGGGGGTTGGGCGGTGGTGGTGGGGGGGGGTGAGGGGGGGGCCTCAGTTGGGCAGACAGCAGAGGGAGTTAACAAAGCTAATTAGGGGAGGGTGACATGTTAAAGTGAGCCGCGGCTTGGGAGTCGGCTCCGTCGCATATGTTTCCTTTGTGGCGGGGTGAAGTGGCTCCTTTTGTTTGCCGAATTGATGGCGTTTCGCTCCGCCGTCCCTTTGGGCGGAGGCGCTGACCTGCGGAGGCCCCCACCCCCACCCCACCCGCTCGCTCTTCCTCCGTCTCTCCCCGCCGCCCGCCGCTCCAGCTGTCCCCCCCCACACCCGCCCCGAACCTAAACCTTCCCAGGGCCCGGGGATGCACGGCGAGATGGGCAACACCTGTAAAAGAAGCGAACGCGCCCCCCCCCCCCCTCCCTTCGCGCCCAGGCACCTCAAGCAGCCTGCCCACCTGCTACTGAGCTCTCTGGGCCCTGCAGCTTAAACGCTCATTTTGTGCCTCTCAGCACGGGACTTATTGATATAAATAGCCGCGCGCAAAGTGCACACTCCGTTTTCTCTTGGTCTGATGCAGTAGGTGTGTGCGTGATTATACTCGACGGCAGCCTCCTTCAGGTGGGGATGAAATATGAGCAGTTTGGACACTGGGTAAATGACAATCTCTGCCGGATTCACTGGAAATGATTAGAGCGCAATTGACATGTATCGAAATGGACAACGTGATTCCGGCAGCCCGTCTTAAACAAGGACTCCACATCTAATATGTAGACACGACGTGCTCCGCGGCAAGACATTACGGGGCCGCGCGACAGATAGCGCCATAGATTTAATGATGACCTCACCATTTGTCTTGATAAAGCCCGTCCTTCCTCGCCGCGAGGTTCGTCCTTGAACAAGACGCTCTGCGGCCCGTGATGAAGAAACCTGCAGTTGGCGCGGCGCCGGCGCTCCGCACTCGCTCTTCTTGCGTTAATTGCAGTTTAGTACGTACGCGGCCCTTTTTTAATCAACCCCGTAAGGTTTGCTCGCGTTTTGGACGCATCTCACTGTACGGCGATCTCGAAGCGTCGGCTTGAAGGCGTCGAGGGGCGGGGGACGCCCCCGGACAAACTTTGCGAAAAGTCAATCTCTTTCATTCGCCCAAAGCCCAGCGTGGCGACAGATTAATCCTCGCCCGTTAAGGTGACAAGACAATCTGTGGAGTAGTTGAGTGTAAATAAACGCATTGAGCGGGAGATAATACATTAAGCTGCTGACCGGGCTGTTCCGCCACGGCGCCGCATTTGTTTCCATACAACGGAGGAAGCCGTTCGGCGGGCCCACGGCGCCTTCCCCTCCGCCGCCTCCAGGAAGGAAAATAAGGACGTCGGGCCCGGGCCGACATTAACTTTCATCACAAAAGTCATCTAGCCCACCAGGAATAGAGCTCGCTCTCTCTCTCTCTCCGGCGCGCTCGTAAAAAAGGAAGAGATATAATACGCAGCCTTCGGTTTAAGAGGTAACAATAGTTTTGTCTCCATTAGGTGTTATAAAACAGCAGCGACGAGAGGTGCATCTGGTGCCTCGCTATTTCACGAACGCGGCCGTAAAAAAAAAAAAAAAAAAAGACACGCCGCCCCGCGATGATTCTCCAGCTACGCTACAACAAAAACCCTCCAGAAGCGGTTTCTGGACGCTTTGCATGCATCTTCACGCTCACCCATTTTTTTTGTTGTTGTTGTTTACCATTTCCAGGTGGTAGTTGTGCTGGAAGAAAAGAGGCAGCGCCAGCCAAGCGGCCGCATTGATTTTTGCAGTAATTGATCTGATGGTTCCTTGTGATAATTGACAATTATCCCTGATTACCAGACGGGGGCTTGAAATCAGTCTAAGAAAATGACCAGCATTATGGGACGTTGTACAATGGCTGAACAAAAGATAAATCAATACGCCTCCGAAAACTGCTTCGAAAAACGAGACAAAGACGTGTCACGTTGGACCGCGCTGGGCTGCCTCTAACAATCCCTGACATGCACAGTACTCGCATACACGCAGTGCAGTACTACTACTAAGGAGCTAAAAACGGACAGAATACTAATTCGGGAGCGTGAAATTAGCTTAAGCAGTTGGCCGCGGTCGGGGGGCCCACGGCACGACCGATTCTACATGCGCGCGTCCGCACCTTTGCGCGCGTGCCCGCATGAAAAAAAAACCTGCGCGTTCCTCTATATATTTCTCGGTTACGGCGCGTCTGACCTCAGCCGATTCGCTCCTCCTCCGATTCGCCCGGACAGATGCAACTCATCGCGGCTTAATAAATATAGGGGCCCGGGGGACCTGCGCTAAACAGTTCTATTAAGTTGAAAACATGTCAGCCAATATAAAAGCGGCCTGACCCCCGGGGGAAAAAGGTCAACTGTGACACGCGTGTTTACTCAGGAAAACAACCGGCGGCTGGGAGGTCTTGTTTTATCGGATGTCTTCAAAAGAGAGAGAGAGGGGTCTGGAGAGTGTGTCCGGCTGCCTGCTTGCTGCTTTTATGGGGTTTGGGGGGGGGGGGGGGCTTTTGAACCCTCAGAGGAAAGGGCTGCTTTGACACCGAGGGTTTTTTGGGGTTTTGCACATTGCACGCCATATATTTCTGGTCAGAAAAGATAGATAGATAGATGGATAGATAGATCAACACTAAAGGTAACTGAAAATGAGTGAAGAATGGACTTGACTGCACCGAAACAACCTTCTGCGTCATTTCCGGCGCCGGGCACATAGCACCCACCACCCAACCCCCCCCGCGCTGCGACAACACGCAGAACCCCGTCACTCAGAAGCGACGCAGGTGAGACGGGGGGGCCCCCGCCTCCCCTTCCCCCGCCGATCGGGGGGGGGCCCTCGGCGGCGTTTAATCGGCACATCAAAACATTGAGGGGGAGGAATTTCCGCGCTCGGCGAGCATATTAGGGACGCAGTCACAGCGTTAACTAGCATTGATGAACTGTTTGCTTATGCAGTAATAATTAACTTCCATTACATTACTTTGTGTGATTACTTTCTTAATTGCCTGAATTATGCATCAATTTAATATCTAATAACCAGTCTCAGACATTAGACACTGCTCAGACACAAATTGAATGTAGTTTCCTCGCTTTAATTAAACACACCAGAATAAATGAAACGATGGAGGATGGATGTCTTGCAGTGATTTCCTGGGCGCTTAAATATGCTATTTATTATAAAAGCATATAAAAATTCACTTTCTCCTCAGGAAAGCAAGCCACAAGATGCCAATTATAGTATGCAAGTTGCTTTGCCATGGCTTTTTTTTTTCAGAATGGAGACTAATAAATTTGTTGAGTGGGACTCATTGTTATATTATGCAAATACATTACCATGCCATTTTTTAAGTTTCAAATTTTGTGTGCGGAGCAAAACATGTCCCCAAAGATGATTTTAATTATATAGTGGAATGGGCTCTTGTTTTGCATTGTTATTGTCCTCTGGTAAGGAAGCAGTGAGCCGGCGCAATAAATTAGAGTCTATGCAGATATTCAAATTATTTCTCACATCACTTAAGTGCAACATATCGTATACATATTCCCCGCGTGAAATATGGCCACGTGCTGGCTGGCTGAAGCTGGAAATGAATGACCTCATCAGATACATAAAAACAGTGCGAAGGTGTCGCGGCCACGGAGCAATTATAGGAATGTTATTCTCGACATGGCGCGGGTTCCGCGCGTCGCCGCGCGAAGGAACGCCTTTCGGCCCCCCCTCAAAACGAAACGACTTTGCCCATCTCGCGCAGAGCCGCGCGAAAATAAACATTTTCCAATGAGGCCCATCTTTCTCAATCGCGCCCTTCGCGGCACCTGATTTAAATTTGATTTACAGGTGGCGAAGCCGCTGTACGTCATGCGAGCGGGGGCGTAATTAAAAGGCGCGCCCGTGCAGGCGCCGGGTCATTCGCTGAATTGATATTAACTTTTTAGTCCTCTTGCATCATCATTTTACCCTCGCTCAGAAAGTGACACGTCCACTTAAAGAGAAAAACGATCCCTATTTTCCTCATCAGCAGTAGTTTAGGCAAACATGCGTGCGCGGCCCAGGCTTCTCCTCAAGACGGACTCAGATAAAACCCTTAAGAACTGTCTGATTTTAAAAACTGCATTTTAACGCGAATTATCGTGAATTTAAATGATGGCAAATCAATGCGGAAGTCGCTTCGCAGGTGGGGGGGTACCTATGGCTGAAATTTAAAAAAAATCCATTTAGCTAATCCGGGTGACTGGTGTGAGGTCTGGCAGCGTCGTTAGTCTGCTTTTTAAACGATCCGCGGAGCGGGCGAGCTGCCGGCATGGCGAGGTTAGACGGGAAAATGATGGCGGCGCGCGGATGCTTCACAGACCTCATGATAGTTTCCGTCTGTCATTATTTACGTCTGACTAGTCGCGTCATGTCAGCTACCTAGAGAGACACTTTTAATGTGAACACCCCCCCCCCCTCCGCTCGGCCTATTGCTTTTCACAAGCAGTGTAGTATACCATTATTTCTTTGCTTCAGTACCTTTAGGTGAGCCCCCCCCCCTCCAATCAGAGGCAGAATCAAAGACAGATCCTCAGCTTGATATTATACATGCCCGCGTTCTGGCGGAGGTGGCGCCGAAGCGAGATACCACACTGAGAAAGGCAACACTGTATCTCATCTGACTAATTAAAAAAAGGAGGGAAATAAAAAATAATATATATATCGGGCGACGAGGGTGCTTAGGGATTTCAAATTTTGGATCTCAAAAGATTTTCGGAGGGTACGAAGCGGCCGCTCCGCACCGAACGCGTGAAAGAGTTGCCGTACGATCTGTGGTCATTAGCGAAGTCGGTATGTTTTCCCGAGGAGAGCGCACTACAGGATGTCACGGGCTCCGGCGACGGACTAACTAATGGTGCGCTGAGAGCCGAGCCGAAGGGGGCTTTTCTCGCGAGCCCCCCCCCCCGCGCAACATACAAATTTTCTTCACAACAGTTACCCTCGAGCTCGATGAGACGGCCATTTATCACGGCGCTGCCCATGAATCAAGTTGCATTGTAAGATCGAACATTGATTCACCTTATTCCCTTGTTTTTTCCATCTGAGCCCCATAATGATCATTAAAGTGACCGCGGCATGTCCAAAAAATGGATTTGTAATACGCCGGGCGCGGCCGGAAACGTCACGAGAACGGCGTCCCGGCACAGGCGCGGCGTGCGCAAAACAACAACAAAAAAAAAAGGGGCGTTCGTTTCTGAGCGTTTGGGCCGCGGAGTCAGAAACCACAGGCCCAAGACCTTCTGGCCGGAGTCCATCTCTACGCTTTGTGCACGTGATACCCAGCCTAGATGAGCACGCTTTAATGGGGCTGCTTAGCCCCATCATGACCCAATGAGTGCCGGCTGTGGAGTGGATGTGCTTGTGTGTGTGTCTGTGTGTGTGTGTGTTCCCAGCAGGGAGACACCGCCTTATGAAGGTCACAACTGCAGCAGTCTGGGGCTCTCTAAGTGAACCCTGGAGAGGATAACAAGCCACATCTAACGCTCCACTCTTTGTGCTCTCGCAGCCGCGCGTCCACCTGAGGGTCGCGCCGGACGAAAACACGCTCGCGGGACGAGCAAAAAAATTCCAACTCCGGAGAACGCGCACGCATTCGCCTCCTGCGTGGCAATGCCGTTTCCAATTACCGCACGGCATTATCGTCCCAACGTCGTTTTAAGACGTGTTGGTCTTGACCCGGAAATTGAGAAATGTGGTGTTTCGCAAAAAGCAATTCTTGCATAGCCTGTACACACACAAAAAAAATATGGAAAAAATGAGGAATACCATTTGCCTCCGGGGAATTTCAGTTCAGCCCCAGCGTGTGACAGTATTGCCTTGTGTTATGGCCGCCTAATGGACAATGTAGCATTAATTCAGCTTCAGATGAACAGGCAGGACAGCAGAATCAAAAATTAGGAGGGGGGGGGGGGGGGCCTAGGTGTATGAATTATGCATATTACATTACCATAACCCTACAATGCGCTGTGCGACAAAACAATGCGGCGAAAATTGGGGCTTGGGCTGAGATATTGAACAATTTCCTTGCATGGTTCTTGCCTACCTTAGAAGTGAAATTGTATTAAGCCTCCTCAATAACGGCAGAAGCCATATGAGATTTGTATGTTCACATGGAGTCCGGCGAACCAAACGCGACGTAAACAAGTCGGGGATAACTGGAGAGAAAGTCTGCCGGCTGCTTTCCCGGGGACCTATCATTCAGCTCGATGGGAATTTGGTTAAATGGCAGGAGAGAAATTACTTTTTCCATTGATTTTCCTTTAGACATCAAAGGCAGATAAACGAAATGGAGCAATTTACTTTGTCGAGAGCTGAAATGGTACTCAAGCAAAAACATGTCAGAAGCTATTATTTGCCATCATGTTGCTCTTATTAATCCGGAGGCGGAGTGGATAAATGAAAAACGCACAAAAGGGGTTTAGCGGGGCTACGACGCATTTTTCAGTTTGCATTAGGCCACGTTCGGCGGCAAGAGACGCGGGGTAAATAAAGTGGAAGATTTAACTTTTAAACAAAGTTTGTTTTTTTAAACTAACATCATCGGAGAATCGGCTTGTGCAGCCGTTGCGGGCGATCCGAAGATGAGCTACGCCTAATAGAAATGTGAACACGCTGCAAATAAAAAAAAACCTCCCCTGTTCTACTGATCACTGGCATCAGACACTGTAGTGTTATTGTTGTTTTTTTGGTGGAATACCAACGATGATTTCGGACCACATTTGGCGTCGTGCGTGCGCAGCCTGGAAAAGAAGAGAGAAAAGGATGGCGTCGCTCTTTGGCGTCCGCTAATTCCAGGCGGAGGCTTCATCTCTGATTTGTGGGCGACGGCTGTTCGGGGAGACGACCTCCCCTCCCCCCCTGCCCCCCCGCGCCGCGTAAAAACAGCGTGCGGCATCGGTAACTGCTTCTGTTCCGAGCCCTGTGATCATTACCTGGCATCTTATTGCCTCTGTGGCTTTTAAAGCTTTTGTCTCAGCCCCCCAGAAAGAAAGAGAGAGCGAGAGAGAGGAGGAGAAAAAAAGGGGAGTTCTAGCTGATCTTTTATTAAAACTTTAGGAGAGCGTCCCCCCACCCCGCCCGCCTCCCGCCCGCCGGAGGGGGGGCGGAGGAGGAGCGGGACAAATTAGTGTTGACAGTAGACACTTAAAGCAGGAAAATCACAGGCCCGCTGGGAGGCCGGGAGCCACATGGGGCTCCCCCGCCTGTGTAAAGAACACTCCAGATTTCACTTGAGATGCGGTCGCCTTTTAACGGGGCAGGGGGAATGTCAACAGACCCTCTTGAATGAACCAATAAAGCCACTAAAGGGAGAGGATTAACCAGCTGATATCAGGGTGAGCCGTTTGTTTTGAACGCCCCCTCCTCTTTGGAACACGGCCTGAAACACGCTGGGCGGAACATTTCCTTTGGTAAGCATCCTGCCGCAACACGCCCCCCCACCCCCACCAAAAAAAAAAAGCGAGGTTAATCGCGTCAACACTTGATATTTGTTTGCGATGGCAATGTCTTGCCCCCAAAACCTCAACTTTTTAACCAAAAATAAAGGAAGCCGCCGCCCTCCAACGTTTTTTTTTTTTTTTCATCACTTTTACTGCCCATTTATCAGGGAGAGCTGCTGTTCATAAGTGCGAGGCTACACAACATGAAACAGTAATTACAAGACATCAGGGGCTTTCAATCTCCTCTTAATTTCCCAGCAGCTGTGACGAAAGGCCCTCGCGCCAATTAATGTGTCAAAATATGACCCAACAATGTCGTGGCCTTCTCGCAACCCCATAAACATCAGATAAACGGCGGGGCCTAAAAATAGATTTACGTGAACGGCAATGACAATGTCTAATTTCTATAAAAGCGCCAAATCAAATGGGGAAAACTGCCCGGCTAGTTTTTTCCCTTCTCAGGTGTTGAACTTCATTTAACGACCGCAGCCAAACGAGGCGGATTAAGCGGGGAAAGGCGAGCTGGTGACATTTGATACCAGGATAAATATACCTCGGGGGAGGTGCGAGGTGTAAAAGTTAGGGTCTGCAAATGGAACGTCTGATGTATGGGCTGCAACGTGAGAGGGCGGTGGTAAACATAGGTCGCTTTACGCGTCACCGCCGAGGCACTGAAACATTTTAACAAAGTCTCACGTTTGCCGTTCAAAAAATGTCCAGACCATGTCCAACCTCACCGGGTAAATGATGACGATCGACCTATAATCAACGCCGTGATTAGCAGTTAATTCACTGGTTAACGTCCGAGCTCCGGAACTCTCCGTCACGTACGGAGAACCCGTGAACTTCGGCACGCGATTAGTTTAGATTTAGGTCCGGCAGCGTGCCTCGCGGTCGCGCGGGTTTTTATTCTGGGTGCGGCGACGTGAATATGCGCATAATTTTTAATAAACAGGCTATTCTGCATCCAAAGACACATTATCAGCGCGACTTCAGCAGTATGGCGAAGTAAAACTCCCTGTATTTCAAGTTATAGAATTATGTGCGAGATCGGTGAACGGGCACAATTAGTATTACTGAGCGTCGAGCCCCTTCACTGGAAGCTTGTTCTTTCCTCCGTCAGGCAAGGCGATGCTAGATGAATTTAGGCAGTTGCAATGTGCATCTGATTTGTAATGGAAAAGGTGAGGGCAAAGCATTGAGGGATTTCCCTTTAATCAGATCTCTTAGGAATCCATGTAGTGGACCAATACCCCAATGAGTTCCCTTTTAAAAAGCCAGGAATATTAGATTGGTTGCACGCTGCCTCAGTTTTAGCCTCAATCAGAGGGAATTGGGGGGGGATTTTGTTAAATCCGAGAGCCTTTTACATCTCTGAAAAGTTCATTTCTCTTCATCTATTAACTCGGAATAAAAACCCGCCATCATTTATGCATTTGTCCGTTTAGAAATCCTTAAGCTCGTGAGCTGTAGATCTGAGCCCAAATTTTGAGCTTATGGATGACCAATCACAGAGGTGCGTGCCTCGGAGCTGAACCACAAATGGATCCTTCACAGCATTGTAAATCAGGACCTCAAAGAGTATTATTTAGCCTCAAGCAAAGAGCGCTTGTTTATCAGATGGTGCCTGAGTCTAGGATAAAAAACCTCCCCATAAATCTGGGTACCTTTTATGTGCTCACGGAGACCGGCTGCCTCGTTCCTTGAGTTTGAGGCGTTCGAGAATGCAAAAGGTAAGCGCGGCGGTCGCGTCGAAGGGGCGCACATTTGTGCGATGAGCACCGGAAAAAAAAAATAAAATCGATGGACGCGGTTTATGAAACGTCCAAACCATATTCTAACTGGGGCCTAATACTTTTAAGTTTCCGTGTCCCGGCGTAGCCCCGCCGTAACTTTGACATTTGATTCCAGCGCAGGCAAACAACCTATAAACCACAAATCAGTGACAAATCATAACACTTAAAGGGTGAATTCAAGGTGAATCTGCGGCTTGGCTAAAAGGCTCCGCCGCCGTGATTTAGTGGGTGTTGTCACCGCACAGGTTCAATAAGCGTCGTCAATTTTTCACGTGAAGTGCCGGCCGGCGCCACGCCACATCCGACAGCGCGCTGGATGTAAGTTATCACGACTGCAGCGATGCAGCGGGTAATTTTCGGAACATTTCATTCGGCCCGTCTGATGTATCGCCGCACGGATACGTCGACGCCGAACCCCGCCGAATGATAAATCAAAACGTGCAGCGGCTGCCTCTGATAACTCAATAAGCACCTGGACTCCTCCTAACATGTCACACCTGCGCTCGGCACGCGGTACAGTTCTCACTCTCGGGGCCTCGCGGGGGTGGGGGGGGGGGCTCAATACACCTGCCTGGTGCAGTTCAGCAGCCTGGCAGCTGGGAGGGGAAACATCATGCATGCTTAATTAGGAGGATCAAGAACCATGGGAAGCGGTTGGCAATTTTTAAGGCACGGTACACACTCCCGGCTACATGAAAATCCATTCATAGAGCAAAGGGGGAGGAAAAATAAAGGGTTACGGTTTCACTGATTTAAATAATTTACCTCCAAAGGTTTTAAAGATGAAAAGTGAAATATGTTCGCCGTAAAAATTCAGACGCGTCTGTTCGAATGTACGTTACATGCCTTCCTCAAACGGCCCTGTTTCTGAGACGGAAACTGTTTTTTTTTTAAAAACAAAGAACGTGAAAAATCAAAGCCGAGTCATTTTTTTTTGTGCATTCTACAGTCACACTGCAGAGTATTAAATAGGCTTGATTTAATGAGCATATTTAACAAGAGAATACCAAGGAGAGACTTTGCTGATCAATATTATTGTATACTTTCTGTCCAATCAATTTAGTGCCTGCTTAGCAGCCATTACCAAGAGTAATAAATAGGGGGTTTGTTTAAGAAAATAATAACATACTGATTCTGGGAGGCACCCAGAGGCATTTATTAAATTGCATGGAGAAATGTTCGATGTCATATATGGACGCCGCGCAAAAAGCCCGTTCAATGGATGGATTGTGCGCGCTCAAGACTGTCAACAAGTATTAAAGCTCAACATTGACTTTCAAACCCTCCAGGTGAATTTAAAGGACCGCTCACCGGACGCAAGACGCAGCATCAGACGCGTTCATGGTTGAATCGGCTCTTTGTGAGGCGTTCACTCCCAGGAAAAGACGGAAAAGTTAACACGCTTAATATTTCTGCAGATGCTTAAGTAAAAGGAAATCTGTAAGTTATGAATATCACGCCTGCGCTCTAATGAATAAACCAGCATGCTTGTGGGGACAAAGTCTATTCTCACTTGCAAGATAAAGATATTTCCTTGAGCTGATATTTGATGCCCTGTAGAAGGCAACCCGCTGCCGCTGCGTTACTGCCACAGATGTAGTAGTAGTATCTGAGAAGCCATTTTCAGACAGGAGGTTAAATTTCCAATGAATTTCTGTTTTTTTTTTTCCTGTTTGTTTTACGGGGCCAATCTTCCAGTCGGCGCGAGAGTACTGAGGTGCGACTCTTATCAACGCCACGCGAGCTACGTGTTTATCACAGACTTTGAGCCGCACGCCCAATCCTGATAGGAGGCGCGGTATTGCTACAGAGGCTATAAACCCTATAAGGGAGCGAGGAGGGGAGAGGCGGTATGATAACTCGGAGCGTCCTGCTGTAATTATGGTATTCATGAAAAGATGAAATTGAGTGCAGACTAAATCTGTAGCTCTAGGCAAAATCAACAGCTCGGCATTGCGCCGTGACCCCTGCCTATCTGGAGGATGCGGCAAACATACCAAAAACTTTGCTGCCTCCTTTCATCAGTCGGGAGTGGGGGAATGAAGTGCATCGATTGCTTGTGATTATTAACTAGACTGAGATAAGCCCTCTCCTTATTATGCAGATTACTGAGGCTCCCCGCTCCAGCATATTGTACAGATGCAAGGGAGCAGCTGCTCTTACAGATGGTGGGTACACGGATCTATCATTATGCCTCCATTGTCTCCACTTCAATTGTTTGGGGGACAACGGAACTGCATCGAAGAGGAATCCGACTGCAGTGAATTAAGAAAGAGAAACGAAAGCCATCAAGTAAATTTATACACCGGAGGCCGCGGAACGGAGAGGAGCGTAAAGCTGGAGCTGCTCCATATATACAACCATGGAGTCGCCCACTCATGTATACTGCACCCAAATCTGTTGGATGCAGCACTGTGCACCAAGCATATGTTGTTGTTTTTTTTTAATTATTATTAACAGATATTCAATCAGGACGCAGATATTAATTAAAATGTGAAAAAAATATATTTTAGCAAGAGAAGCCTACAACGGAAAACAATTTCATCAAAATTAAAAAATGACTGAATTTTCAAAACGCGTCATCCGATGTCAGTTTGTGAAATCTCCCGCACACGCTAATTTAAACCACAAAGACAATAACTGACGACGGCTCCGGGAGGATTCAAATTTGAATATGTTAAAACGGTCCCACGGAGGCGGCCGCAGCGCGACCGGAACGTGCACACAGCGTCGGTTTTGCCCTTAAGTGGAACCTCCGGCCGTCCGTTTGACTCGCCGCGCCGCCCGCTGAGCGCCGCTGAGATCAGGACACTGGTAGCTCCTCTGATCGAACATGACACCGCGCTAGAGGGAATTACACGCTCAGATTATAACAGAGAAGGTCACATCCAGTTGTAAGTCGTGACAGCGGCCTTGCACTATTTCGCAGATAGCAAGGGGTAATACTACTTTCAGAATTAATGCAGTGACATTAAGAGTTTCCGGCCCTTGTCAGGCAGGCTGGCTGGGAGTTTAGGGCTAGGTGGCAATGTGACTCCAGTATACATTGAGTGTTTCTACATAAGATTATTAGGGATTTTTCTCACACGTTCAGCTCACATTGCATGACTGATAATTGGTGCGCCTTCGTAAAGACCGGGTAAAGTAAGAAGTACTGGAGCCAAGTTGGAGAATAAGTCGTCTCGTAATGAAATCCACAGAAAAAAAAAAGAACGAGTCTCTTTTATTTGTTAGTGCTGTACACTGGGGAAGGGGGCAGGCAGTAATAACCATTCCAATAAGCAGTGCACAAAACGTAATTCCTCGAGTATTCAGAATATGCTTTAGATGCGTTGAAAATGTATCAGTGCTAAGGAAGTGTAGGGGTTGAAGGCGCGTGGAAGGCGATCGGCCCTCGTCCTCGCATCATTTCACTATACCAGCGTGGGAGGTTTGGCACCGCAGCCAAAAAGCAACTCAATAATGTCCACGGGATGACTGGACGGCAATGTATGCAAACATTTAAGATGATCTCGGATATCGGCGGCCCTCGTCTTCGAGTGCATTTATTCTGTATAACAGCAACCATTGATTACAAAAGGAAGCGCTGCTTCAACAACAAATGCGGGATGCCCACTAGCATCCATACAGCAGCTGTAGCGGCAGTAATTCCCACAGGGTAGAGAGAACTAACATTATTTGCTCCAAATAGAAAATCAATTCCTTAGCAGAATATTTTCTGTTTTCAATATCCTAAAGGGGCTGCTGCCTTCAGATGACCTCAGTATGAAGTAATAAATCCCTGTTTACCATCTTCTTTCATGCTATGTTATTTATTCAGTATTGAAGTAAAATTAATGGCATGAATACAACTTGCAAACACTTCAACGCCTCCAAATACGCGGGGTAAAATAAGTAGCTCGATCCGAGCAGGTCAGAACGCTCGATATTTCTGTATTAATTCCTTAACTTGTATGTGCTGTATTCAAATTTAAAAAACAAAACAAAACAATTCTTCTTTCTTCAGTCACGTGTCATGGGTGGGTAGATTGAGCTCCTGTCAGAGCACAAAGCTTTCCCCTCACAAGTCCACGTTGCCTCGTCTGTTGTTAGGACCCGGTCCACATGGGGCCAAATTTGATTGGAAAGCCCAAAGGGAGGAGTTCCACCAGTCACAGGGGCATTGTTAGCGCCTCCAAAATGGCCAGAGAAGAATGACTGATTATGCAACCACAGCCAGGGTTACTAATAGGAATTCTATTTGAATTTCTAACATAACAGATGTTTGCTGGGCACCTCCATGGAGCGCGCATACACAGTTATGCTAATTTGCCAGTGTTTCCCTTCAAGTTAGCCCAGAGTCATTAGAGCACACAGCTAGCTTAGATCCTTCTGTCAAACTAATAATTGGCCATTATTGATATTAATTAACATTTTTGCTCTCTATGTCCTTTCTGACCCGCTATCTGTTAGTAAATCCAGTTACTGAGTCCTATTAGGGCAATAAAATCCACAGGACTCTATAGTAGTTGCGAGCCATTTATCAGAAAGAGAACATAAAGCCAATTAGGAATGGGCGCAGACAGTTGTCTTCATTCTCCACTGACTACTTCCTGATCTCCATTATAAATTGCTAATACGGCAGATACTGGTTAGCAAAAAAATAAATAAAAAAAGAGAGGGGGGTGGTGGTGGTGGTGGGTTACCATTGCTCACCCCCCGCCCGTGATGACAGGTGAAAAAAGAACCAGTAACAATATTCTCGCCTGATGAGGCCACACCATCATCAGCTGCTGTTTTTTTCTTTCTGCAGAGGGTGGGGGTGGTGTGTGTGTGGGGGGGGGGGGGTTGCATTGTGGTGCACCTTCCTCTCTAATGCTGTTCAATCACATTAATTGGCCTAAAACTACAGTATTACAGGAAGGCATTAGATTGCTGATGGTTCTCCCTCCGAAAGTAACGGCCTTCGGTCTCCCTGCTATTATGATGCAATGAGCATGGGAAACGCTGTACACCATAGGTTTATGGGCTGGGATCAAGAAATCCTAATAGGTGCGTGCTGACTGGTTTATTTCCCACAAAACTCCAAAGGGACCGGCGGTTGCAAGAAAATATATCAAAAAGGCTATCAACAACGGTCGGGTCTTCTGTGTAAAATCAATAGTGAGCCATAGATGGCTTGAGTTTTCACAGTTCTCTCTCGTCATTTAAAAAGACTGTAGGCTATGTGAGGCCTGGAGAGACCCACGAGCGTTTTGTTACGCTGCACCCTAATCTGTTTTAATTTTTTTTTTGCTTGTGAACACTGTAGGCTGCTGCTGTCGAGCCTGATAGCAGGTTACCGCCGCTCCGGCCCGCCGCTTTGGGAGCGAGCGGTTCAGTTTTCTAGAGCAAAAACAAACCAAAAAAAAAAACGCTTCGCTGACGTGAAGGACCGCGCCGCTGTTGTTGTCGGCGCAGGTAGCCCGACATAACCTATGCGGATAACAACTCGCGCCCGCGCTCCCCGAGTCCAGATGCTACTGTGGCGGCCCGGCGTTATGACAAGAGCTACAGCAGTCCCTTAAATGAGTAGTATTTAATAGCCTGGATTCAAGTGTAAAGGCTTTCTCCCCTGTGCATTACTCCAAGAACCTAATTACAAGTTTCATCATCAATCATGAGCATTATTTATTCAGTGAAATGAATTTCTAATTAATAACTGATGAGCATTATGGCCTCGAAGACTGTAAAGCAATTAATTATGGTTGGCAATGGGGAATACCCCTGTAAAGGACTATCTGGCACACAGTCGCAGCACAGCAGTGCCAACAGGCTAATGTCCACAAAGAAGAGGCGCTGGATTGTTTTTGCACCTCGGCTTTACTGCGATAATTGCGTTCATGAATGTTGTCGGGGGGCTGTCATACTGTTGGTGATGTAATAAACACAGGGGAGGAAAAAAAAAACAAAAACAAATCTAAAATTTTGTTCGGTGCTGTTTGGAACTGTCACCCTCTCTCCTCAGAGGTTATCTCGCATTTTGGGGCCAGATGCTGTAATTTATTTCTAGCGACTACTTTTACGCGGCGAACATTGCGTTCGCAATCAATACAAGGGGCGGGTTAGCGGCTGTTCTGCATGTCCAGGGTTTCACTCCTGTCATCCAGCTTCAATCCCAGGTTAATGATTAACTTAACGCCAATTAGTGACATGGTACATAAGTACACATGACACTGATTTATATGCTAACAAAATATATGTAGCCTCACAGCATGTAGATCCACTGCACACAACAACCTGCATTACTTTTGTTATTATAACTTACTTGTTGATCATTTACAAGCGTTTACCTTATAATAACTTAAACTGCAATTTTTGCTCAAAGTTCATGGAACTTCACTGATTTCTGAACATTTTTTCAGTGCGTTTCTTTTCAACTCCTTGCAAGCTTAATATTTCATTGTACATCTTTTTTTTAACGCAATTTTTTTTCGGTTTCTGCTTTTTGCTAACTTTCAGTACAGCTGATTACCAGACCCTCATCCGTTTGTGAAGCATAATCCGTTGATAAACATAATTAAAGTCGCATGCTGCCAGCAGGATGAAGGAAAGAACAGACATGCCTTACATCCTAACTTTTCTGTTATGTAATGGCCAAAATTGATGCGTTATTCTTTATTTTCTCATCAAAATCTCAATCAAAACTGATTTTCCCATATACTCGTGATCGGTGGTGGTTGCTTAAGGCTTGCTTAAAAAATAGAACTCACTGAAAATATAGAGAAACATTACGTTCTTTCTTCTTACATTAAGTTTTTTAGACTTTTAGACCTAAATTTTAATCACTCTTTTAAAGAAAGGTCACAAAACAAAAGTAGATAGTCGGATATTGAAATATTCGTGGATAGTCATCCGAAACAATCACTCTGGAATGAGAAAGATAATTATAATTACACTAAATACACTTAAATTCAGTATAGTACTGGGAAGTATTATGTACGCTTGTGTCATTTAATTTATGACTTCTGGTGATGTTACTCATGACTATTATGACATTTCTCACTGCTATAGATCCCATAAACAAAGCATCGGACATTTTCCCCGCCGCTGCAATTTTGCCTAATTTATACAGCACACAGTATTACATCTTCACATCATCGTGATGCTATGTTCAACTAATTCTTCAGGGCTCATTTCAGATATAGTATCTTGGCAATAACCATGGGTCACACATGGGTCAACACAGAGGGGGTTAACGCGAAGGTAGATTATTGTACATCTGCGTTCAGACATCACAATAAAACAGACAACGTATGGAAGAAACACAGAGAAAGTCAAAATGATGATAAAGAACTATGAGCGGCTCTAATTCTTTCATTTAGGAAATGGAAATCAGCAAAGCAGCTCTTTAATTTATCCGTTGTTTCAATTCAGCACAAATGTTTTTTGCACATTTGTGGCAATTCCCTTTTTTTTTTTTGCATATATTCATCTCACACACAACTCTATCCGCGCAAAACAGAGATGGATTGAGTCACGCATGGTTGTTTGAGCCATCCAGAGTAAACATAATAAATGTGTACGACCATAATGCTGAATTGCAGGCCGTGTCATAATGTGTACGACTTCTTCCTTATGGGCTGAAAGGCACTGCAGGATTTGTGTTTTTGAATTCGGTATAAGGCTGCTTGTTGTGAGTGCATGCTGCGTGCCCGTGTGTCATATCTTTTATGTCACGTTAGATGACGGCAACATCGAGACATATGTCCATTTAAACCGTTTCTATTTTGTCATGAGACAATTCACCGCGTGCGTGCATTGAGGATTACGGCCATGTTTCTGCGTGCATTTCTTTTCTCTTTCTGCACTGAATACAACAGCTGCATGCAAAAACTTAATAGGCAACATGTGTGCCGCAGGGAATTGCTTTCATTGTATCGTTCATTTTCTTTACGCTTGCTTTTTTTTAAATACAATATTTAAGAGGCGCAGATGCAGATGACAGCGAAGTGTAGGGACAAATGTTCGTAACACATCCACATCAAGACCACCACACCCAGTGTGGCTGTGTGGACCCAACAAGTTTGACTAAGACCAGAGTGAAAAACCATGACTAGTTTAGCTCTATTAAACCATCTGTCCACCACCTGACACTGTCCGCCCTGGACTGAGTAACGCTTTTGATCCCATGTTTTAAATTTGCTGTTATTATACCTATAACATTACGTGAATAGATGGTGTGTTTTGACCTTGTTTTTAGGTGTGTGAATTAATTTTTTTGCTCTTGTTTTTATGTTCGCCACCCAGCTTGCCTTAAATTGCCACCCCGGGGACGGATAAAGTATTTGAAATGAGCTGAAAAGGGATGGACAAACAAACAAACAAACCAACATTTACTTCATTTGGTCCTTATTTCATTGTCGGCACCTCGCTAACTTAAAAGCACTGATACAACCAGTAACCCTCAATTAGCAACATTTTATTGGCTGTACACGGCTAAAATTAGGTTGTATTTGCACCTCTCAGAAAAGAGCAGAACACTGACGTGCTCCTATTTAACTGAACCCTCCTCTCTTCAGGCCAGACAGTTTTAGTAAGCATTCAAACTGATCTCAGCTATGCGTTAAGAATTCTGTGTGGTTGTGGCTTCAGGTACCAGTGAGAAGGAAATACGGGCCTATACAGTAGGATTATACAACTCTGTAAAAAGAAATCTTCTTATCCTCCATTTCATCGCTTCTCATGGGAAAAAAAACAGGGAACACCGCCGGCTTCACAAAGTAATCTTCCGGGATTGTGTGCCTGAATGCAGCACCATGCTAGTGGTTTTACGGCAGTGCAAGAGGGGCTGCATTTTTTCCATGCTCAACTAATATCTGTCTGAATCATATATATATATATATATATATATATATATATATATATAGTCCACAGTCTCAGTCTGGTGCTTCTTCTGCCTTACAAGCTCTGCATGTACATTGTTTACACACCACAGGCTACACGTGTTGCCTAAAACAGATCAGCAAACTTCTACGTGGGTAGCACAAGCCCATGGTGACATGGTAACAGTGGTAAGAAAAAGGGCGCTTACCTGCTTCCTCTTAGACTGAGGGGGGCGCCGTTCTCGGAACTGGAGGTGGTCCTGTGGCACCCTGCTGTGTTTACAGGTTGCTCCTGTGTGATTTAAAAGGATCAAGAGTACAAGACAAGTTCGGCCACAGCAACCACTGCATTTACAAGTCTGGTGATTATAAAACGCCCTGCGGGCAGCGCCACTTCCCCTAGGCAGACTGGACGGCACCGTGGCCGGGGCTAGGTCGTTAGCATGCTAACTTCAGCTGAGGAAAAGACGCGCGAGACGTGCTTCCCACCGCCGAGAGAGTTCTTGGCGAGTGGAGGAATAACGTTTGATGCTGAACTCGCAGTCGTTAAATAACTTGCTGTCAATGCCAATGGAGACTGTGTGACAATAACAAGCACTCACATCAAGCTAAAAAAAACGGTCATTAAGTACTCATTTACCGTTTAAGTTGTTTCCAGGTGAAAAGCGCCGCAGTCTCTCTGTTCCGGCAGTTAGCTTTAGCCTTTCCTCACTAGCAAGCTAATTAAATAATAAAAAACACCTTTTCTCCTCCGAGTGAATTCCATTGTCTTCTCACCTTCACCTGTACCACAAACTGCGCCTTCAATTCCACTAAAGAAACATTTACCAGGGGTAAATTTGTCCATGGTTTTACATATCATAAACAGCTATTTGCTAACTTTCCCACTGTGACTAATTATCTTGAGCGCTCGTGCCACGAAATTCATGACCTGATTGGACCATGACCTGCTGAAATCCAGCATTCCTATTGGCCAATTACAAACCATTCTAATAGGAAAACTGACAAGCAATTAAGCGGCTAATCTTTTCATCTCTAATTTGACACACCACTGTGGGCTTTACTGAACAATGCATCATAACTTATAAGCTCTTCAAACATTTTGTATGGAGCCTAAAACCTTACATACCCAAAGCTGTCAGATGAATGTAGTGCGGCAGAATTATAAAGTAGCATGAAAAGTACTTCACTACAGGTACCTCAAATTTGTTCTGAAGTGTAATACTTGAGTAAATGTATTTACAGTAATTACTTTCATCTGTGTTTAAGTAGTTGCCTGAGTAGATGTCATACATTCAGATAAGCATATGAAGCATTTTACAACACTTTAACAAGGTCTCAGCCATACCTCCAATTGCCATACATATGTGTGTTGTTATAGAAAGCATTGGAATCTTATCTCACTGATTTTCCTGTGTCACAAAACATCTATATCAGCATGCTACAGTTCAGCATTAGTATGTGTTGCCTGCTGTTTGTGAGATCATTGTATTTCACTTTTCTCTTAATGGATTTTGCATGATCGGTTGAATGAGCTAGTTGTTGAACTAACCAGAAGCTGGCAGGTCAGTTCATTATACATTATCCCGCTCTCACAGCACTGCCAGGTCACCCACTGAAAGTAGATACTCTATGTCATCTTCAAGATGAGTGAGACACACCGCAGAGACAGGACTGTGCAATCCTATAACTGTCCTTCTTTGCAGGTCTTCAACACGCACACGCGCACACACACACACTGGAAGTGCTCGTCTCTCCATCTGGTAAAGTGGGCTCTTGTGATTGATTTGTGGATTTGCTCCTTCTTTTTTTCTCTCCATTTAAGTGAAATAATGTATGGAAGCAATCTGGCAACAGACATTTTGGAAAATCTATTTGAAATCATTTCAGCTGAAGCCATGGCAGTTTGTCTTCTTAGGGGAGAGGAGCAAAGTATAATTGTCTGCAGTCTAGTAAAACACAGTATAACTGCCATCACACTTGACTGAGCTTATAGCCAGCTAGTCCCATGGCCTCTAGAAGATAGAGCAGTTAATGTTCCCTTTTATTTTAGCGGATATGTCACTTGTATCGCAGATTTATACCATGATACAGCAATTTTGTCCAAACAGATGGATAATGGTGTCACCAGCAAAAAGCCCTGTTTTTTATTGAGTTTAGAGCATATTGTTTAGATAGGAGACTGTGTTGAACAGCTCTGCCAGCGCTTTCTCTCTTTATCTCTCTAATCTTGCCAGTATTAGATTTGATCATTTTTGTTTGAAGGAGGAAAATGTGGCTGTAATGGCTTCCTAATAGCAAACACAGGGGATACAAATCCAGGGACCCTGTTCTGTAGTGCTTCCATAAGCACCACTGATTTATAGAGGTCTTTATGACAGAAAGGAAAATGATCTGCTGCAGGTATAAATCAGGTGAGGAGTAGGAAATTGAACTTAGATATCATCTTGTCAGATGCTTAATGCTCTTCCTCCTGTCACATTCGATAGGACCAATTTGGAGAATCCTGCAGAGGTAAAAAGAAGACAATTAACAATGACAGTGTGGTAATAGATGAAGCTATAAAATGAACCTGCTGCCTGCAGGATGCTTTGTATGATTTCCACATGAGGTAGTGGCAGGGGTGTGTTGTCTAGGCCTTGCATTTCTTCTCGTCCCTATTCTGTTTTTGGTGGTTTCCTGAGTGTCCACAGAAATATGTAATATGCCAGTAAAACAGTGAGAAAACAGAGGAAAAAGTGTCATCTGTTCTGCTTTGAGTCTGGGCTATAATTGAATTATGATGCTGCACATGACAGGACTTGTAAATTTAGGTTAACCTTCTTTTTATGTTATTGATTTCCAGGGCATGTTCCATCCTAACACTATATAAAATTAATCAATATATCAATTGTCAAGCACAAAAATTATGTATGCATGGGAGCATTTAAAGCACAAAGAGACAGAATAAATTCTGTGTTGAAATCTAATCCAGTATATGCAAGCGCCTCCATTTGAAGTGTGCCAGTTTTCAAAATACTGTCATTAAAGTCAAATTTTCATGCATATGTTGTCTTTGTAAAAGTGCCTGCTCTTGTAGTTTAGTATATAATCAAGGTACAACAGAAGATTGTTTGCAGTAATAATTGTCAAACTGTATTGTGCTCAACCAGATGTCACCGCTCAGTGGTGTAATGAGTTCAGGACAGAGAATGACAATGCTCTCTGATCCCTGAATGTCACTCTGGTATCAACTACAGCACGGTGGTTTATTGCCGGCATCATGCATTCAGCAGCATCCATTTGTGATTTGACAGATAGAACATGAGGGCGAGTAAAAAAAAAAATGGAAACCCATCCATCTGGGTGTGTATGGGGTTCAAATGACTTGAATTTTAAAAACTAATTTCTTGGGAGCTGATGACCTTTTGTGCAAAGCTGCTCAACTTTGTCAAGTGGCAATTCAAGTCCAAACAGCTGAAGAGTTTTACAGTAATAGCCAGAGATCCGCTGCTCGGGAGCCATCACCCATCGCAGCTCATCAAGCCAAGCTCTTGTATAATCTAATTTGATTTTAATGCTTCTCTGAAGGAGATTGTGCTCTTATTACTGTGTAATGATGCTGTTGTCAGGAGCCAATGGTGATGTCTAATATCACAACCATGTTAAGTGCTTCTGTGACACTCATCTCAGCATTTTCCACTTCGTCTCCAATGCACAATGGCTTATGTTGTATGCTTTATGACTTTGTTGTTCTTCCTGTTGCATTGTACTTCATGATTGACAGAAACATGGCAAATCCTTTTCTTTTAAAAAGCCCTTCTTTATTACCTACAGTATGTCTGATATGGTACTTTTTTCGTATTCAGTACAGTAGATAGAGCATAACGATGAAGGTCTTCGCTGAGATGAGGAGAATTTTGAAGTGCTCACACTCGGGGGCAGCAAATGGAAAAGTGACAAGCCTGGTGCACTTGTCTATTTTACTTATTCTGTGCCTCTGTTTCATATTCTGCCTCGCACCGCGGGGTTATTTTCCTCCAGGGTTCAGGAGGGCACGCTCTTTCATTTCTTCAGAAAATTGTTTCGCAGGATTTCAATCTTTGGCTGCTAGATATGACAAAACACAATATCAAGAACACTTATGTTTCTTATCTGCCATTTTTTCTGGGTATAAATAAAAGATCAGTATAAATTTAAGTCAAGTGGCCTCCAATGCACATGTGAGAGATGAGTATGAAAAGAACTATGAACCTTGGGACAGCCCCACTGTACATTTTCTTCGCTTGCTCAAAATTACCTTGGCACTGGGGCTTTGTATGTCATTTGTCATCCTTGAAAATCAATTAGTGTTTCCATGATAGCAATCCAGATGTAATCCTTTGAGTGTTTGGACAATGGGGCACAAAAACTTGTGAGTGTATCTTTTGTCTTCACATTGTGTAAACAGAACTTCTCTGGCTTGTTCATGTGGTAATAGATTGAGATGATGGTCAATTAGGTGCAGACTACAATGACAAGAGTATAAACATCCTCATCAGGGAGTTGAAGGGCCATGCTAAATATTGATTGAGCCTTAAAAAAAAGCCTTTTAAGCCATTTACCAATGGATGAAAATCATCTCACTACAGAAAAGCTAGTACAAGGTTAACTGTAATACGTTTGAAGGTAAAGCTGTTTAACTATATAGCCAAGAACACAACTTTACTATTGCAACTGTTTTTTTCTTTCTGAGCAACCTACAAATCTCTGTGATTTTTCCATCTGTCTGAAATTCCTCAAGCATTGTACAGGCAAAAAACCCACTGAATGCTGTAAGAGTCGAAAACCTTGCACACAAATAATAATTCTACTGACTATAAGGTACAAACTGTCAAGAAATGATTCAGTGCTGCAGAATCAAAAATATTACTCAAACATACATTTTCAAACCACACAGCACCGAGGTCTTTTGTGATATATCACTTACAATGATGCACATATGTGCAGCCTATGTATACTGAACAACCTCCCAATGGTGTGAAAACATCCAAACGTTGTCCTATTGATGTCCCATTTTTTTTCCCTGTTTGGCTCTTGTCAGAGGTCAACCTCAAACAGCATGCGGTGGAATCAGGCGTTACTGTCGATGTCACATTGATGCATTACAAGGCCCAGGAGGTCATGTCTCTGTAAACATACATTATCAAGAGCCATAGAAGATGTGAGGTGTTGACCTCACCACTAGTTTACGGTGTATCTTCAGGGGAGAAGGGTTATGTGACGGGAGAGAGCAACTCCGCAGCCACAATGACTTTGCTGTGGCAAATGAAGAGGGTCAAGCAATCAAGACTGGTCGGGCTCTGCGTCAGCACCATTATCTTACACTGTCTGAAATGATCAATGAGCTAAAATAAAATTATCACAAGGGAAGATTGGCCTGCTAATGAAAATGGACCGTTTAAGCATGCTCCTTACTGAGAAACTGGACAGAGAATACAAGGGGCACCCATTCAGAAACACACACTAGAGGTAACAGGAATACAGGGGAGCTGTTGTTAGCGTAACTATTTACATGCTTGTCTATTCATGTTTTAACGTGAATGCAAAATCGTTCTTTAAAAATCAGCATTAATCATAATGTTATGTCTTTATATACATATGTCCATGTAAGCAGTTTTTTCTCAAATATTTATTTAGTATTATTTAACAGAACAGGAATTCAGACATCCAGCAAAAATATTGTCACATAAGACTGAAAACAGTTAAATGACTTTATTGTCTATATGTAAATAGGTTGTATTGACAATACTCTGAGGCAGCGACTCAATATAAAAGGCACTTAAAGCAGGTGCACAGTACAGACATAAATCTCCTCCCTTCTAGCAATAAATACATATTGTATGTGCATTCCTATTATGGTACCATGTAAACTGTTTGTTAGCACCACCGTGCTACAGAGTACCCCAGTCAACGCTGTCATGAAAGGCGCTGCATTATAGAAAAATATTTTTAAATAATTTCCCATAAATAAAAATGTATTTCCCCACAAAATATTTCTTGTTTTGTTTCTGCAGTTTCCTGTTAACCCAGGTAGCAAAATGTTACAATTCAGTCAAAAACAAATAAAATATGGTAAAGAAACATGGAAAATGACTTTTCCTATACAGCATCAAAAACAACTTAAAGTAGCATCATCTTCATTACTTTCAATAAGATGTTATGAAAATGAGCCGGACATGTGATCATTACTAAAAATACAGGTTGTTTGGCAGTTTCTACCAAAATCTAGTGCTATGTGGTTTCATATTTAATTCATTAATATTGCTAGAAATATAAAAGCAATTCTCAATATAGGAAGGACGCTGTGTACTGTAAGTTGAAAACACTATCAGCTGCTGGCTTGGCGCTGTGTTATTACAACCTACGGCATTGACTTATCAAGGTATCATCTTACATCGAGGAAAATATTAAGTTCCAGCCTGACTTGTGTCGAAATCACCAGGCCACTGTTTCACTCTACTTCCATGGCAGACAAATCTTGCTCTCCATCAGATTTCTCAGAGGGTAGGTCTTGTGACTCGGGGGTGATTTGGCCGTCTGACGCAGAATTGGATTCTGCGGCTGCTGGTGTGCCTTGTTCTTGGGGGTCTTCCGTTTCAGCAGATACATCGGCGAGCTGGGGTTTCCCTGATAATTACAGATAATATATTTCAGCTTAGATCTGCATGCATTCCAAACAAATATCAAAGGAGGAGAAGGAGAAAATGGAAACTACTGTATATGTGTGATGAATTTCAGAATTTCGAAATTGGATTTCTAACAATACCAATATTGGTAACATTTGACATCATGCATGTCCATTACATTTCAGAGGTGCAAGCCTTGTGTGGACAAAACCTGTCTGAGTGTCATTATTACCTAAAGCAGATTTGTCGTCATCCACATGAGCGCCAGACGACGGCAGAGGCGCCTCAGATGACATCTTCAGTTCGCCGGGGACCTCAGGGAGCCTGGGTGCCTGAGGCCTGGTCTTCCGTGCAGGGTTCAAGAAATAACAATACGCACATCGGAAGGCTGAAACAACACAAATACAACACCGTACACATAGTTTATGTCACCCCACTAATACATTTTCAAAACAGACATAGATAAATATACATGAATATGAGCCATGGACAAAAAAATGCCTGAGATGCATAAACACTCCAGATTGATGTGTAGGACCGGTTTGCATATTCAGTCTTCAGCTGTTTTTGCTTACAGGGGTTGGTAGTGGCAGAGGCATTTAAGAGCCATATGATATACTACGCTGCCAAATGCTAGAGGGCAAATGAAGGCACGGTGTTTGATGGAGACTGACAGAGTGCTGTGTTTCTCACCGATGTATTCAAATTCCTCTTTTAATGCCATGCCGTTATGGGACAGACACTGCTGACATATGAGCGCATATCTGGAAGGGAGGGAAGACAATCCAGTGAACACACTCCATGAACTGGAATTAGATAACATTTGACATCATTTTATTGATAAATACAAGGATGCTGTCCACAGTTACATTTTGAAAGATTACGTCAAGCAGCAAGGGATACATCTGGCAGATTGCTATTATGTGAACTTCATCAGATGAAGTATATTTAGGTGGAGCATCACTGCGGCGCTTCAAGTAATATGCATAAGAAACTACACAATGCATAACGTTACTGCACACGTGTTTCAAAGCAGAGGTTGCGTACCTGTTCTGAGGGCCATCTCCAACAAGATACTCAATGACTCTGTCCATAGCACCTCTTTCCCTCGGGAGCACAGGTCTGGCCAGGGGCGGACCTGGGGGATGCATCCCTGTTAATGCACAACGTCGATGCCCGTTAAGACTCGGACTGCAGCCGTGAATATAAACTACGACAAACAGGTCCCGCTTAGAGTAAAAGCCGTCTGAAACAGCGAGTCTCAGATTCACAGTTTACCGCACAAACCATGATGAATTTCGCAAAAAACATGCCCCTTTTTCTTAATGACTTAACACCGGCTCTCACTTGCAAAGCACGTCCGGATTCCCCACTGTGCTGGTGCGTAGTAATTAATATAATCTAACATCAAGAGCAATCATAGGAAGATGACTGGTCATTTCTGTGAGACTTGGCAGAGTCTCAGCATCCTGCTGGTTATTAATTTACCAACATATGGAAACTCTGTGGTGACTCTTTGTATCAAATTGCTTTTCACTTTCAATTTTCAACAGAAGCAGGTGATAACATCAAGTCATGTAAACCATTTGTGAGGTGTTCCCAATGCCAAAGGCAATTTCACCGAGCATTAAAAGACATTTAGTGAGATTCCAACACCATTGCCCAGAGAACAAACGCAGGTCTGGCTAATTAATCACAGTTAATGTAATCCTGCTTCGTGCATACCTCACAGTTGGCATTCCACATGGCAATTACAGCATACAGCCTCCTCCAGGAGCACATTTCCTTTACTGTTTGCAGTTATTTGCATCTTCCATTGAGTGTTCATCGTCCAGAAATAATTTGTATTGAATATTCAATACCTCTACACTCCACAGATGTCTTCCATATACGACAACTGTTTTATGGAAAGTGTTTCATCCTGTTTGCTGGCTGGCTTTTGAAATCTTTAAAAGCAGCACAAGCATCATATTCTTGATGTAAATATTCTGACTGTATCAAAAGCTATTGCCCGTTTCGAATCTTAGCTCTCAATTATACACTTACTTGAGAAAGGTTGAGCCTTTTAGTAAGGTATTCCAAAACTACATCCATACAATTACCCATTACAACTACTGTATAACAACCCTGGCTGACAATACACACACCACGGAGCCTTGAGCAACTGGGGACACAGGGCCAGGGAAGAGTAAATCACACCTTAATCGACCACATTATGATGTGGTCCCCCTGTGTGCAGGTAACTCACCAACTCCTGGAACAGGTGTTCCAGGGGTCACAGGCTTCCTCATCAAGCTCTGCTGAGCAGCTATAGCCGACAGGCTCCTCTCTGGGGGTCCGCCTGGAGCAGAGTGGGAAGATCGTCCAGGATAGGTGGGCCCAGAGGCAAGAGGAGGGCGGGCGGCAGCGCTGCTTGCAGGATTCACCACCGCTGGGGGGGACTTTGGGCTGACATTGCGGTGGCGGAGCTCTAGGATATAAAACAATCAGGTGGCTCAACGCTTGCATGAAATGCCAGAGGAGAGTAGGGAAATTGGCGCTTTCCTCTCCGGAGTGCATCGTCACCTTGTCCTGGTTTTGGAGTCATCTGAGGTCCAACTGGAGTAGATTCCAGCTCCTTCACGCAGATCACAGGAAAGTGAAAGAGCATGTTCAAATACAGATAGCATGAATGCAATACTTATTAGTAAATCAGACTGTTTTACATTGCAAAGTCAAAACTTCATCACTCACAATTTTTTTCTTGGAATCCGGATCAAATCTCTCCAGAATCATTTTAGCATTTTTGTACGTCTCAGTTTCCATAACTTCTTCAAGCTGGAAAAAAAAAAATAATAATTCGGAGTATTACAAGACAAATCCTGAACAGTATCAATATCATATATCACAATATCATAACAGCCAAGTAATGAGTTGATGATCTGATGTAATTCATATGCCTTTTCATAACGCACAATGTCTAGAAATCACCTACCATAACATTACAATATGACGGAGAAAGGGCACCAGAAACTTCACTAAACTGCACAGCTTCAATTAACATTAGCCACCAAACGTTTCTAAATGTTTACATATAATATGAAGAATAATTACATTCACTACTTCGATAATGGAGAGTGTGAAAATCCATCAGCCCTAATTATTGAAAGTTATTAGACTTGACAGAGGATGACAAGCAATTTCTCAGATTTATTTCTTTCCTGCACTAAACGTTATTAATTAAAGTGACATTAGTAGAGTGGTTTACTGGGTTAAATCACAGTACCAATCAAATGCTGTCTGGTTTAGCAAGATTAGATTAGCCAGTATCTTGCTGCAAAATGGGGGGAAATGTGTAGGGTGCTTGTGCAGCTGAAAATTGAAAATTCGATGCAACTATATGCGGTGTATTATGACTGCTGCCGCTACACAGGGAGACACAGCGCATCGTGAAGCTCTTAAGAGCGAACACGCCATGCCGCGCACTAACTCTGACGAGCACCCATTGTCTTCAACTGTTGCGATGATGCATCATCTTTTCTAAAACCATCCCGCAGCACCTGCGGCTGACCAACCGAGGCATATTTTCAAGCCAGAGAGAAACCGGTCATTTAAGAAATCATACGCATTGTTATACTTTATATCACAGTTACATTCAAAATTATCTTTGTGCTACGCATGGGCTTACTAAACCGTATATTCAAGTTTTTATATTTCTCTTAAATAATTTGGGAGATAGCACAATTTTAACACCAATTCATTGCCCAGGTGTGAAAAATTTGGCTAGAAATGGGAGAAACCCTTTAATGAGAATATTTAAAGCATTCAATGAAAAAATTTGAAGTTCCCTTTTGTAGAGTGCCCACTGAAATGTGAAAAGGATCTAGTAAACTGACACTTCCTAAAGCATTTCAGCTTTTTGGGATGAAAATAGCTTTTTGTGAAATTGTACATGCCTGATCCACAGTTTCATATCACAACAGGTGAATGTGATCCTATCGTAACACACATCACTTACTATTTTTCTTTTTTGTCCTTTCAGATCCTCTAATTTTTCATCTGGAAAAAAAAAGTTTCTTTTTAGAATATTCAACACCAGCGTGAACATAAAAGAAAAGCAAAGGAACACGGAAGAGCAAAAAAGGATCTCACTATTTTTTTCAGTTCTCCGTGAAAAAATTATTATGAGCATTTTTCGAAGTAGCCACACTCTAAAAGGAAAAGAAAATAGAGGTTATTTGTCTTTTTCCCACCAAAGTGAAAATGCGATCGAAAGGCGATCGTGCATACTTACAAAAAGGGAAATATTACGAAGGGAAGAGACAATATGAGCCGTCCCATTAACTGTTCGGGCAGGTACCAGAAATACACAACCACACACGTCATCAGGAAGAGAAGAGACGAGTACAGAAGCAGTCGCCCAACCCATATCTTCAACTGCCTTTGATACTTCTCACTATATTCTTCAAGAATCTGTATGTCCTGTGGAAAAAGTTAAGAGTGTTAAGTGTGCTCTCAGATCTGAAACAATGCTGTGAAATTTAAGTCTCGTGGCAGGCTTTTCAAATGAAAGTAGGAGGACAGACAGTTTAAAAAGGTAAGCATGAAGCAGTTGAGAAAAGCACAGTCCAACCAAGGCATTAAGAAGTGATGATGAGATTTCCATTTTAATAGTTAATTTTTGCAATTAACAAATGACTCACTCATCTTTTTTTAAAGGAAATGTTACACCACTGCTTTAAAGCGCTGATTACCCCATCCAAAAATAGCTGGTGGACAGAATAGGACCCACTCATGGTCACTATGGTTCTACTGTAACATGTGTGTCTGTCACTCTAAGCACCGACTGAACTGTTCTCACTCCACGTTGCATTATACTGTTTTATGCGTGTGTTTGCCTTTGTGTGGGGTAGGAAAAATGAATAAAATCAGAACATTCCGTCATAAAAGATGGCAGGAAAACTAAAAGCTAACACGTCCGACACCCGTCTCTTCGCAACTTCAACGCCACCTGAGCTCCTCTGCGCACGTGTAGGGTCTCATGCTCCAAGGACAGGTGCCGAAAATAGCCTCACATTTGCTTAACTGTGGAGGAGCACTAAAGCCCTATCGCTCAGCAAACGAGGAGCTTATTTGGCATTCATTGATGCATCTGTTTGCTTATGGTCACAAGATACACGCTTACACGGCATGTCTTCCACAGCATTGTCTATACATTAAAAACGGGCTTGGTCGGTCACCCAGCACCACTGATCTTACTGTACAACAATGAGCAAGTTAACACCCAGACGTTTTTCCACATTTCAGCATTCTATAAGAATAACACACACGGTACCATGGACAGTATTTACTATATCAACGTGTATGATATGAGGAAGACCGAGTGAGTGGGTGTTTTTGGATGGAGTGGTCTTCAGAGACATCACTGGGCATCATTACAATGACAACATGCCTTTGGTCAGTTTTACAGGTAATGCTTCATTCAGTTGCACTCGTTGACTGACTGCAGCTGTCTCTGACAGCCTCAAGGGATTTGTTGCAAAGTACACCATTTGCTTAAGTCTAAACATGGCCTAAAACAATTAAGAGAGACGTAACTGCCGGATTTCCCACAGTAGTAATAAACTTTACTGTGTTATTCGAAAGCTTCAAGAAAAAAAAAATCGAATACAGTGTTATGTCTTTCGTCTGATTGACGAACTAAATGTGGGTCTCTTAAAAAGTTTGCAATTTTTAAAAAATATCACATATATATATATTCATTCTACACACAACAATTGTGGTTTTTAGTAATGTGTGCAAAAATGTTTCTTGTCCTTGAGGCCTTTCTCTATCTATCCCTCTAATGACACACCTAATGGCTTGCTTTGTTGTGCGCAAGTCCCACTCTGTGGGTTAGGCAATAAATGCTACAAAATATTTAGAGCATGGATTTGCTGTGCTCTTGTTGTTTTATAGCATGTAATCTAACACCCCAAGCAAATGTAAAGAGGAAAAACATCTTAATTTATCTGTAATGGGAAACTAAAATACATTCTAGAGAAACAGTACTTTTGGCAATCTTGCAAGCTTATGCAGAAGATGTTTTTTCTTTTTTTTAGGACAATCATACCTTATCGATTCCTTCCAAAATCTCTACAGTGGATGGTTTAGCCTGCAAGACAAACATTCACATAGGATCCCAGTTAGACAGAACAAACCATAATATTTGCCATAACAACAACTCTGTGCAAGCAGACTTCTTGAAAAGATCTGGAAACTTCCTGTTTTATGTTGCCACCGTTGCACATTCTGTGTGTGTGTGTGCTTCCGTTGTTGGTGAAATAATTTAGTTTGTGCATGCTGCTGTGCCAAGGAATGCTGACGCCAGGTGAAACGTTAACATTAACACCTGAATTGTGATTACCTATGTAGATCTAGCTATAATATGGTGCAGTAGACTAAGGAATTAAATGTGCTTCCAAAGCAAAGGCATAAAATGTAAACTTAAGACTACAGTGACACTTATTCTTTGACAAAAAAAAATGTGCAAAATGATCATTACCATCAAAGTAATAGAGGAATGAATACAAACCCTCCACCGTGAGAGAACACCCCCCATGTTGAGGATGAGGGAGTTACGGGTATTCAGTTACTGGGATCCTCCTCTGCTTTTCTCTCACAGATTATCTCTCCACCTGTTGACAACAGTGAGGTGCTTGAGTAAACACTACAGCTCCAACTGATGCACTGAAATGCAACATTCCTGCAGGGAATCCTGCCTTCGTGGACATAATCAAGTTGTTTCCATGAAACTGCTTCAGAGAGGTGATTTGATTTCAGCTTTTGTCCTTACATTGTCATGATACAGTCTACCCACACTGGTACAGTATAATGCTGCACGGTGTGTAATAAATAGACGAAACATCTCCCTCGACCTTAAATAAGGCTTATTGCACAACTGTTGCTGAGGGACGAGACTTGTGGCAGCCTTCATCTGCAAGTGTCCAGGCTGAACTAGTTACCCTGGCTAACTTAAGTTAGCAAACTTTACTCTGTCTTCGGAGACAAGCTGACGGTACCGGTTACCGCTACGTGCAACTTGCATTTCCTAAACAACTTCTTAGCCCACTTATAATACATCCAGCCAGTGAACTGATAGCATTAGCACCGCCCGCGATACTAGCTTAAGGCTAGCTTGTAACGCTAGCCCCGTAGCAGCCCACAGTTCATCACAAACAGCGGACGTTGCTAACTTGGTGGAAGTTGGTGCGACTTTGTATAAGCAAGCGAGGTCGAATAACCGAGCTGGAAAATGAATGCGTGGTTAGTGTTGTGAAATGGTGAACGGTGCATTTACCTTTGCAGATGAGCTGTCCAGTTTCGACAGCCTGCGGCAGGACAAGCAGTCCTTCTCGCTTTAGACGGAGGGTGCGTGAGCCAAGATGGGGGAGTGTCCACGAGAGCAACAGCAGGAATATGAGCGCTGCAGGGGCCCACACGCGAATATGAACTGTGTGCGGTTTGGCCCACGAAATGCAACCGTTATTACGCTTGATCGAAACGACAGTGCACCTACTGCACTCATGACAGCCAGGTGCATGTGAATGCAAAATCATGCAAAAGAAAAAAGGCTGCATGACAGTGCGGTCATCATTATGAATCAGTCACCTGTTGGTAGTATTAATAAATGTTGGTGGGGCTGATATTTTAAGAGTAGTGCAAGTAGTCGTAGCTAGTAATATTGGTATTGACCTTTACTAGATATCTCCCACAATAAGCCTTAGCTATGTGAGAGTGATTGCTGAGAGGTCCTGTTGTCCCAAACAGCTCTGATGGTAGGCTATATGTATGTAAATAATGGAAGTCGCTTTGGATGAAAGCATCTGCCAAATGAATGTAATGTAGCAGCTGTTGACATGTGTTTGCAGATTTCAGAATAAGCTTGGACAACGGGCAACATAATCTGTCTAAAAATACAAAGAAAGCATTTGATTTACTAAGTTTGTGCCCCTCAGATCCCACATTTAGTCAGACAAATCCTTTGTAACATTTTGAAATGCCAGAAGGTAACATTTCCCATGTTAATGTTTTCATTTTATGTGTTACATATAAAATTACAAATATAACTTCATAATACAACAGCAGGATTCATTAGTAAGTGAACACAGTACTGGCCTGAGGGTGCTCATAAGAGCTAGAGAGGATCACAAAAAGCCCATTATTCGCCTTAGTCACAGTTACATTCCAGACTTTTGCTTTTAAAAAACTGCAAATGATATTTATATCCAAAGGTACTTTTACTGTACAGGCATTTCATTCACTCCTGGTTTCTCTGTGTAGGTGCTGTGGAACAATATTAATCTTTCTCCTCAAAAGGCAACTAGCGTGGTTTAAGACTGGTGGATAACCATATTTACTACAGCTATATTCCTAATTATGCTATTTTCATTGACATGATTTTCTGTTTATGATGTCAGACATTGGTAAAAAAAAAAAAAAAAAAAGTAAGAAATAGTGATTGAAACGTTTTATTAAGAATGAATAGCAATCACCGGTAATACCAGCGACAGGTATGTCGCCAAATGCTTTAGGGAAAAAAAGTAATTAACGGGTCTTAAAAAAACAAAGCAAATCTCGCGATGAAGGCGCAAACTCGTATTCGAAAACGCCCCCAATGACGCGATTGAACTATTTGGTATACGATACGTCACTCAATCACATGTCATTCGATAGACCAATGGCGTGTCATCAAACAATTCGCGGGCTTTTACGGGCGTTCCAGTTTATTAGACGCAGCGTTTGTCCCCTTCTGTTTCGGCATTTCCCGTGCGTCCTCCATATCATGCTGATGTATTTTATCCTACGTGTCTACTCATGTCTGTGTTTGTACAACATGGGAAGACACGACGTTGCGGTTCTTGGCATCCATGTAAGTCTGTCCCAAGCAAAGTATGAAATGTACGTCACAAATGGGCAACACAGGTGTGTCGGTTGGTGATTAGCTGGGCACTGCTAACGCTGCTGCAAAATTAAAGTGCTGTTTTACCTTGTCACCTACCTGCCACAAATTGTTTGGTCACAAGTAGCTCTTCGAAATTGCTGCGTTTAGCCACAATGTGAGTAGCCACTCTGTCGTGGCTAACTGTGGCTCGGCCACTGACTAGCTAACGCCATAGCAGGGCATAGCAGTGCTACATATCAGCGGTTAGTAACAGTCAAGCAGCTATAGGTTAACTAATGGTAAATTAATTTCATTATTCTCATCACCCTCGTTATATTCCGTGTGGAAGATAAAGTGTTTTAGCATTGGTTTCAATAACCATGTTATTGTAAGGCTTTTTCACTTTAGCGGTTGGTTTGGCTCATTCTTTCCGGTCAGCGTTACTTAGCTTAGCTTTAGCCACAGCTAAAGCCAGAACAAGAAATGGTTTTTTTCAGCGCACGGCTGACAGCTGCTGCCTCTGCCATGTCGCGTCCTTTTAAGCACATTTTTGTGTCCACTTTTAGGATTCGGCATTTGCACAAATTGAGGAGAGAGTCTACCTTTTACTGGCTCCGGCTGACCCCCGGCCCTTGCCCTTGAGGATAAGAGATAGGTCTCTACTGTTGCATCAAGTTCATCGCTGTGGAGAGAGGCTCACTGAAGAGCCGACGTCAAGGAAGGATTGCGTGCTAATGCAGAACTTCACCCAAGACTGAGATGACAGCAAACCGTGAGTGCATCTCAGTTTTGTTTTTCGTGTGTCCTTCGCGTTTCGTTGTAACTAGACGACAAAGGTTTTTCATCCATTAGTGCGTGAATCAGTCAGGTGAACGCGATCGATTAGGAAGTTACAAGTGATGAGTAATGGAGACTCGTGTCAAAACCCTCGCTCTTGTTAGCATGATCAGACGTTGCTAACGGTCATCATATCATGTGAGAGTGCTTTGAGTTAGCCAATGACAAAGCCTGTGCTGGGAATTGTTTTGCCGTGTATGATGTGTATTGCTGTGTATGATCTCATGGTGTTTAAAACTCATCTGGTTCTGGTTGAATGACACATGCCATTGCTGCAATGCCGGTTTTGTTTCTGGCCTGGGAACTGTACCCCCCCCCCACACACACACACACACACACACACACACCACCACCACCACCACCTCTGCATAATAATCAGTTCAATAACCATATAGATTATACTGAATTAGCTAACATATAAAATCATGTTTATATACATTACTTCCTACAGTCACCATTACTGTTTATATTCCACTTATTCAGACATTTAATGTCATGCATCTCATCTGAAATTTCATAAAGTTACAGTAAATCCACTGCAATATATAACAACATATACCATGATTGCTCCCCCTTGGCTGGATGCATTTTTTTAGATGTACTTAAAAGGCCACCCTATGATACTTACATAATGGTCTCTTTTAAAAACACAAACACATTTTCTTTTAAACCAGCAGCCAATATTAAATACACCAAACTAAAAAAATAATGTACAGAAATACATATAAAATGTTATCCCAACTGTTTAAATAAATAAAAAACCCAGGTTTAATAAAAAATAGGCAATCAACTTGAAGAAGTGAGTACTAGCAGGTTCCCTGAGAAATTTAGTTATACTATCATAACTAATAACAACCGCCACCACCACCTCTACATGTTTCCTGTCTATACTGTAAACTGTTCAAAAATCATATAAATTATAGTGAATTAGCTAACCTATAAAATTAAGTTTATACACATTACATCCTACAGTCACCATTACTGTTTATATTCCACTTATTCATACATTTAATCTCATGCATCTCATCTGAAATTTCATAAAGTTACAGTAAATCCACTGCAGTATATAACTACGTATACCATGATTGCTCCCCCTTGGCTGGATGCATTTTTTATATATACTTAAAAGGCCACCCTATGATACTTACATAATGATCTCTTTTAAAAACACAAACACATTTTGTTTTAAACCAGCAGCCAATATTAAATACACCAAACTAAAAAAAATAATGTACAGAAATACATATAAAATGTTATCCCAACTGTTTAAATAAATAAAAACCTGCAGGTTTAATTAAAAAAAAAAGGCAATCAACTTAAAGAAGAGAGTACTAGCTGGTTCCCTGAGAAATGCAGTTATACTATCATATAATTAATAGCTGTCAAAATGAAGACTGAGTCAAATGGTCAAACAGGTGGGACAATACATAGAACAAAAAGATTAACAGTGACTATAAAACAAAAATCTATTCTGTTTATTGATACCATGTTTACTAGCAACCTACACAATGCATTTTTTAAAAAACGTACTGACCGTTCACTTTCAGTGCTCGCTTACAAGACTTTACATTTGACATTTGTGGTTGATTGTTTTCATCTGTGGTGTATTGCTTAGGTGTTCTGGACATTGTTTGAAATAATTCAATTGGAACTCAAAGGTAAGGCCAAAACTCAACAACTTTTCACTATGTATTCATCTAAGAAAAATAGTAATCGAATACCATTTTAATCTCATGGCTGGCAACCATTCACTTGAACCTTCCTGGAAAAAACCCATATAAAACAAAAGTTGTATACCATTATTTGCATTCACCAAAATGTAACTATAGTTACAGGAACTATTATTAGGAACTATTATTTAGATTTGTACTGTCATAAAACCTACTTGTCATGGTTTTCTATGTCTGTGTGATCGTGGTGGACATGGAAATATGTAACTCGTATCGGTAGTGGGAGCTCAAGTGACCCTAAAAATCAGTAACCGTGAAAGCTGCCGAAGTTTGCGCATACGGCGAAACCATGATCGTCACCCATGATCTGATGGCTACCGTGTTTAGCCATATATTCCAGCAGAAAAAAATGTACACTTTTTTCCCCACTGTAAAAACTCACCATTGAATCCATTTGCAATGACCGGTGTGAATTCAAGCTGAAAACAGCCACTGTTTGAGGAGAGAATAACCATTTTTAGCTACCTTTCAAACACAGGGGTGACTATGATACTAAAACTGTTAAAAAAAAAAAATGTTGCAGAGCGTCACCTTAAGTGCACTTTCTCTGGTCTCCAGCCGCCCCACTCGGCTCCTAAAACTCTCTGTAGCACCACTCAAATGTCACATTTTTAACTCTGCTTCGCTATTGGTGACAAATGTCCAATTGTTACTTTTTGCTTGTTTTAGGAAACTCTTTATGTACAGTTGATTTGAAATATCTTTTCACAACGTTTTATATTGCCCTCAAACTCCCGGACAGTGAATATGTTGAAATCTAAGGCTGACACCAAGTACTTACATTTTTATATATATATATATATATATGCATATGTTTTTGTTTTTTGTGTTATTTGATATACCAACCTAAAGGTCAAAGCCCGTTTAATATGCCACATTATTAACCTTTGTGCTTATTGCTGCTCTTCTGCATGTCTTCAAGGATAGGTCTGGTGCATTTGAAAGGTCACGATCAAGTGAGAAATTATCCTTCATACATGCATAGTTACACGTGTCATCTTTAAGCACCAATTCCACTTTTTTTTTTTTTTTTAACTTAAACATGGTCCCAACAATGAGGTGGTCACTGAACGGGGAGACATGTTCTTGTGGCATCTTGTAGATGTAAAAAAAAAAAGTGGCTGCACTTGCTTTAGTCCATCAACTTCTATAAATGTGCACTTTGCTGAGCATGTCGACATTTTCTTATTCACTTAACTCGCAGTCTTACGTAGTCTTCACTAACGTCAACAAAAACTGTGCAATATGAGATCCTTTGGGACTCAGACTCAAGGTCCACAGACTATTTACTGCAACTAGACAACTTTATTTAAATGTTTCTTTTATACTGACAAATGCTTTCTCAAGTGTTGCCTTCAGTCCAGAGCGATATGATAATCAGATCATGGCGAATTCAAACTGAGAATCACTCCTGACCTCAGGAGATTTTGATACATGCAGTGGCAACCAATAATTGTTTGTCGCCACTGTAGCACTTTCCAATGGGACTAGACTGTGTGAGCCAATATCATTAAAATGTGTCAGAGGTGTCCGTACCTCAAATTCTAGGTTAATTACAGTGACAGGGCGGCAGTGTGAGTCTCAGTGAGATTAAGAATGAACTGGGTCACAAATTTTCCCAATATCCGCTCAGAGAGAATGGAAGTGAGTTGTTGCTAATTTTACCTGTATCCATATGACTATATTTTATCATGATCTTTTCTTTTTTTATAGCCTACTGTGTGTGCTTCATTTCCTAAACTGGCTTGGGAATCTCGATGACACCTTTTAATGATTACGTTTCGGGGTCTTTAGTCATTTTAGTTTCTTAATATATTTTCATGTGTTAAAGTTCTTTATAAGTGACAGTTAGGCACAATCGCAGTCGCACCACGAGTCGTGACCCTTTTTCTACCCAAACCTCAATCTTCACAGAAAAGAAAAGAATTTTTTAAAAAATTGCTGTTGATGTGACATGACAGTAGCAGGAAAAGCTGCAATTTTTTTTTTTTTAAATTAAATAAATAAAACAAATTTCAAATATTTCTTTTAGAAAATTACCACGAAAACATCCCTAAAATACCCCTAAACATAATATAACATTAAAGAACTACTCTTTTCGTAGCCTTGTTTCAAACACCGTGTCGTGGAATAACAATTTATAGTGCCACCTTAACCATAGAGTCCACTGGAAGAAAGAGTCTTTAAGCCAATAAAGGCAATTTCCAAAGATAATTGAGAACATGTTTCGATACATATGCATGAAAAAGGATTTTCCATGCGACCAATTCATATGCTGGCGTAATTGATTGAGGGGATGACCCGCTGTATTAAATGTTATTTGAGAACCATCAAAACGCGCCGAATTGCAAATTGCCCAGCTTGTATCTGCATTAATACCTCATTCATCATCATTATGGGTTGATAAGTTAATTTAACCATTTCATTCTGTCTTAATGAGCTATAGTTGAATTAATGTCATGTAATATATGAAAGTAACATTTGAACGGAGGCAATGATTTGAGACAAACAGAGCAGCGACTACTTCAGAAGCATAATGGTGGCATAAATCTCATCAGGCCGCATGTTGCTGTTGCTCTCTTTCCTTACATTTACTGGGGGGGGGGGTGGGGGGGCATTAAGCTAAATGACATGAAAATTCCTCACCTGAAGTGGATTTTAGGTATGAATGCTATTTTCTTTGTGTTGTGTGTGTGTGTGTGTGTGTGTGGGGGGGGTGATTGATTTTAGTCTGCGTTTTTGATGGAACAGCTGGTACGTCAGTCGTAAACACTGCACTGCATCCGATTCCGGCGTGAGGACAATATGTTGACTGAGCCGTGGTGGAGTGCGATCTCCCAGTTGCGGAATCGAGGCTGTGTCTTTAAAGCGTTTCTGGCGACAAGAGCGCGACAAGCAGTGGTTTTTAGTTACAATGATGCTTGTGGGTTTTTTTTAGGGGGGGGGGGTTATTCGCTCAGTTGGCTCCCCGCGCTGCCGGTCCTTCATCTGGCGTCAGACTGACTGACTGACTGACTGCATCTGACCACTGGGGTCTGCGCTGTCTCCGAGTTCCACCTTAAATGCATTTTGGCCCCGCTTGCTCCCTGTAGTTTAGTGCTGTTTTTTTTTTTTTTTTTTTTGTCCTCCCGCAGCAGCTGTCACCCTGCATTACTCGCAGTCAGCTAAATGAAACATTATTCTAAACATATGCATCGTAATCAGTCCGGTCACACTTACAAGAACACGCGTTAATAAGGCAATCAATCACTCTGGAACAAGCAAGTTGTTCTGTAACAGCTCATAAACAGTGTGTAATGAAGAATTGGAGGTTAGCGTGACACGGCGCTGATCAGATAATCAATGTCAAAGATGCGATGAATGTCAGTAAATGTAGTTTTCATGTCGTTTCTATAAAATCCTCAATTTACAACAAGCAGTTCAATTACCCTGAAAATACAGTCAATTAAATAGGGGTGATTGGACAGTAGGGGCAGGATCATCGATCTTTGCATTTCTATCTCGCTGGTGGACATTTAATTTGGTTTTTCTATTAGCACCGAAATAAAGAAAATATAAAATATATTAAACAACCCAAAGATTTATTTTCTTGTCAAAAACCATTCAGCGAAGGTGACAGACAGTCTTCTGCATTATGATGAATTCTTTTTTTTCTCTCTAGTCTTGCACATTGGATACAAAACTAATCGTGTTATTGTGGGCAGTGTTTTTCTGGCCTCTGTCTTTTCCTTTTTACACCTCCATCTATCTCGGTGCCTTTTGTTGTATGGGTTGCAGCCCTCGCTTTAGTAAAGAGCAAGGAAACACGGTGATATATCACGCCCATATTTGCTGCCCTAATCCTATTTCTTTTAATGGGGACGTTCAAAAAAGCAACTTATCTTAAAGTCCCTAGGGACCATTCTGGCGCAGGCTATATTTTAACCAAGTACAATTAACGACAGTATCAGCTTGTATCATTTAGAGGTAATGTAAAAATAATGGTAAATTATAGGGCCGGAATGACCCGTGATGGCAGGCCTCGTATTCCCTATAGCTTTCCACCTATTTTTAATTAGTGTCGGACATGGTGTTTTCTATAGAAATTGTGTCACAGCACCTAAATAAGCCAAAGATGTCTTCATTGTCGTTTAAATAAATAAATAAATATGCAAATAAATAAATAAATAAGATAAACGTATACTTAAAGGTTGTTTAGCCTGATGATACGGTCAAACTCGATTTTGATTATTTTACAATAAGCCTCATTAATGTAAAGAAATGCAAAAATATGTAAACATTTTTTTGAATTTATTTTTCCATGAACAAACACGATCAATAAATAACAGGATTTACATTTCATATTGCACATTTTTTTCCAAGTTAAAATATTTAAATTCATACAGTCATTGATATTTTAAATACAGAGATATAGAGTTATAACAGAGACTCCAGGGGACAAAAGGCCAATACTGTTTTCATCATTTAATTTCAGTGCTCGTTTATCAGCCCTTTTTATTTATTTATTTTTTTTAAAAAGCCTCTTTTGAGTTGACCGTAAATGAGCTCCATCTCCATAATTCAGTCTTAATTTCGCACGAAGTACAGATCAAGAATTTTTGGACTATTGGTGAGTTTGTTTTTGTTTTTGTTTTTTGTACATGTCAATTTTGTAGGCTGCGCGATGGTCCCATTGGCGTATACATCCAGTGTTTTCAACATAAAAAACAACATTCAGCAAGTCACACAAAATAAATAATAATAATAATAATAATAAAAAAACGTGTTTTAAAAAAATAGCCTACCATCCACAGTTCATGAAGGCTTTTTTTGTTTTCCTTCCAGGGTGATCAATAATTCAGTTTTCAGCTATCAGTAGGACTATCCATGATATTTGCAAAATATTTCACGATTTACAGTTCACATGTTTCATAATTAACATATCGGTGATGTCCCAACAGGAACGAATAAAATAGCACATAGCCATTTGTACAGGCGCAGACAGATTGTAAAGCCAGGCTGAACTTTTCGCCTCGCTCAGTCCCGTCACTGTGTGCTGAGTTGAAGAGGTCCTACGGGGATTACATAGGCCACCTATGAAAAATACTCAGATTTGCTGCAACGAGTTTCAGCAATGTAAATAAAACGAGGAGGACAGTGTAGGCATCGAGGTATTTCCCTTTTTTTTCCTTTTCGCCAAATTTCGAGGGGGGGCTCCTCACACAGGCTACTCGCAATGTCATTTTTTTGTAAACCCCCTCCACGTGTCAGATGTTATCTTTACGCGGTGCATTCTGTGTACCAGGCACTGTCGCTTTGTTCCAGCTCTTTTGTATGTCTAATGACTTCCCTCCGCGGGTTGTTAGCACTTGACAGCGGGTCTCAAAACGAGGAACTTTCTTACAGTCGCGTATTCAAAGGAGCTCCATCTAGGTACATGATTGGCAATTTTTGTCATGATCCTCTCATTATTAACATAAAAATTGACACGAAAGACGCGGTGCAAAAATGATATGCACCTTCCTCTCGCTGATTAGGGGGGTCCCCACAGAGCAGAGTCTGGGTGTTGGAGAAGCTATTGCTGCCAAAAAGTCTCAGTCTATTAGGCCTATAGTGAAGAAAGATATGCTGCTGGGCAGGGAAAGCAGGACCTTCTGCTGGCTAAATTTAGATAGTATAATTAGCTCACGTTTGTGTCTGGAAGAGAGGAGGGGGAAAAAACCACACGCACACAACCCAGAGGAGTCAAGGTAGCAAGGCTGGATTTGTCACGTTGGGTGCCTGGACGCTTGAGCCGCACGAAATGTGGAACGTGAGCCAAATCTCACTTCCCTTTTTGAGTTTAATTTGTGTGGAATTTATAGAAACGACAAAAGCATCCACTCGAAACAAAATGGCATCTTGACTGAGGCATGGGGGGCAGAACGAGTGCACTGCGTTTGTTTGTTAATTTGTCTTTCTCCCCTCAAAAATATGCAAAATAATCCAGCACAGTCCATTAAAAAAACAACAAAAAAACATGGTCAACTGGCACAAACACAAGGGCACAAGCCTTTTTTAGAAAAGTCTTTTTTTTATGAATTGCAAAAAATTTCGGTGCTCAGCTCTTCGTGTCTTTTTCATTATAAAGAGTTTTTTTGGACTTGAATCAGACTTCAGAAATTGGTGTGTGTGTGTGTGTGTGTGTGTGTGTGTGTGTGTGTGTGTGTTTATAATGCCGTCTAAGAAAGGAATGCTTTAACCAGGTGTGATATTTAAAGTAGGCCTATCCCCTAAAGTAGGACTAGAGCAAAAAATAACAAAGGGTCGTGGCGAGTTATCTGTTGAGCGACGTTTCTTCTCGCTGGTCCGGCGACGGGACTGACGTCTTGCTGAGGACGGCGGCAGAATACGGCAGAAATCCGCTCTCGGATCTCTGCCCCGACGCCGTGCAGGTGAAGTCCGCGCTGGCGCTCCGGGAGCCCAGCGCGCTCGCCGCCTGGCTGCTGTGGCAGCTGAGACACGAGCAAGGCCCGGTGGCCGACGGGGCGCTCACCGCCGCGGCTGCGGCCGCGGCCGCCGCAGCCGCCGACGCCGCCGCGGAGCTGTTCAGGCCTGCGGGTGACTGGTAGAGTCCCGGGTGCCTGAAGCTGCAGAGCAGCTCTGGCCGCGAGTACGGGTGGGAGAGCGCCCGGAAGGTGTCGAGGGGGCGGATGGACGTGGCGAAAGGCGACGTGGCGGCACCGGAGGCGGCGGCGGCGGCCGCTGCCGCCGTGACGCCGACGTGCGGGTAGTAATGCAGAGGCATGTGCGAGTGGAAAGGGTAAGGCAGGCTTCCTGTGGCCGCCGCATGCGTCATCATGTAAGTGTAGAAGCTGGGGTCCGCCGGATGGGGCCAGGACATCGCCAAGCGCTGCCTTTTATCCTTCATTCGCCTGTTCTGGAACCACACCTGTACACAGAGTCAAAACAAGGCCCATATTGAAGCTGCCATGTTGTTTCCACGCGCTAAATTTAGACCTCTGAGGAGAGGAGAGGAGAGTGGTCCAGCGTCTCGTTCAGCACAGACACTGATGCCAAATATTTCTTCTTACAATCGAACACCAATATGATCATAAAATCAAACAATTCAATTCAATAAACCGGTCGAAAAATATTTTTGCATTTATTTGGAGTTAATTTTTTTGTGAATCAGGCAATTAATTAAATCTGTTCTGCAATAACGGTTGAATTGATTAACATCCAGAGAGGGGACCATAATATAAAAATCCTATTTTTGCGTGCAAATTCAAATTTTAAAAAAATATCATGCTGCAGCACAACAGGAATTATTATGTCGACTATATTTAGTGTGGTTTCTTTCTTCTTTTAAAAAAAAATATGTACACATACATCTATATACCTGCGTCGTTTCTCTCTCTGCACAAACACATGCACAGCAGACACACAGCGGACAGGAATGATGGAGATTAATCTGGAGCCCTGTACCTTAATCGTAGTCTCAGGCAGATTCAGTGCCGCGGCCAACTCGCATCTCCTCGGCCTCGACACGTAATTTTCCCGGTAAAACTCCTTCTCCAGGCGTCCGATCTGTTCCCTGGTGAAAGCGGTGCGGTACCTCCTCACTTGGTCGCTGTTCGAATTGTTTGACCCTCCCGTCGAGTTACCGTTCATGTTCGAGAGGGAGTTTGAGCTCGTGTTTGAGGAGCCAGAACTACTGTCTGAGAAGCCTAAAAACCAGGAGAAACCAACCGACTGTTAGTGATACTGCTAATATTAAAAATAACATGCTGGCATGTGTCGGCCTGCAGTGTATATGACCCCCTAATATGAACGATAGTAAAACTAATGACAGTCTAGGCAAATATTTTGTAAAAAATATTTTAAAAATAAAATGGCAATTTTATTTTTTAAATGATTATAATAAAAATAACAATAGTGATAATTCATTTTTTATTTTTGTCTGTAGATGTGAGGAGTAACCCAGTAATAATGACGATTATAACAATAATATCCGCTGTATTTAAATCAAAATATCATCCAAAACAAATAATAATTAAAAAAAAAAAAAAACAGTAGAAGCAGCTCTCACCTTTGTTGTTCTCCTTGTGCTGGCTCGGGGAGCGATGCGCAGGGCACCCCACCTCCACATCACTGTTAATGTCGGATTCTTGCGAAACTTCGGAGTAAAGGCTCATTTTCTTCCTGCTCTCCGACGACGAGATCTCCGCCGAGGAGGGGTTCTCGCCGCCGTGGTGCGCGCCGAAGAGGCTGTCGATCTCAAACTTGCCCTTCGCCGGGATGTCCCCGAGATTCCCATGGAGCGACGCCGAAGTTATTCTCGGGCTCAGCCGTCCGCTGTGCTGAGAGTTTTCCAGGGCCTCCAGCACGGAATTTCCGGGCGCGTCTGCGAGCCTCTTCCCTGCGACGGGACTGTGCAGACCTCTCTCCATCAATATCATCTCTTTTCTTATCCTCTCCATCATTAAGCTGTGCAAGACGAGGAGGTACCAAAAAAAACCCTCAACAAAACCCCCCCACACGCACGCAGACACACACGCACGCACGCAAGGCACTTGTCCAGGGGGCTGGAGCGCCAATGAGTTGTGTCGGAGCTAAATCCGCATGCAACTCTGCAACTGTCTCTAAATAACTGCCTCTAAACCTTTTTATATAAGCAAGGCGCCGAAAAACGAAAGAATCGGGAGTGCAATCGACGAGCGACCGCTCACGACGAGCCGCGCATCCTTCCCCGGCAGCAGCGGCGAAATGTCATTCATCAAAAGTGGCCGCCGCTCGTTGTTAAAATGCTCGGCTGACGTCGCTCCAATGATCATTTATTGTAACAGGTTTATAAGCAAATAAATAGGAGAAGGCTGTCACTTGATGATGGAGGCGGCCTTCGGTCAGACGAATAATATCCAAGTGTGGAGAGGAGGAGAGGAGTGAGGAGCGAGGTGCCTGTCCCTGGGCTGATCTGAGTCTGTTTTAGATTGCTCTTGGGTTTGGCCTCTTGGGTGAAATTGACAGTCTGATTAATAAAATGAGCGCTGCAACATTTCCCTCTTCATTTAGGAATATTATTATGCTTTGATTCTCTATTGTTTCCCTGCCTCTTCTATCCGCCCTCCCCCTCTCTAATCTCCCTTCTGCTATTTGTTCCTCTTATTTATTTTTTTCCTCCTTTTTTTTTTAGAGAAACATTTTTTTATTTTTGCCATTTCTGCGACTCGACCGAGTGCATTCACGTTTTAACGTGGACGTTTTTGATAAAAGATTTTTTTAAATATATATTTTTGAGTTTTTTAAGACGGTATTGATTTTTTTTCAGTGCAGTTTATATTTTTCTTCTTTTTGGGGAGTGTGGAGTGGGGGGTTGTTCCACTCAGGTCTTTACTCGTCAAAGACACATTTTGATGTGGTGATAATGCGCGGATTATTACGCATTTCCAAGCGACAGCACACAGCCAGTGTATTCTTAAATGCACACAAAAGTATAGCCTGTCTGCACGTTGGAGCCAGTCTTATTTTTAAGTGACTAAAAACGTGTCGGTAACGGAACGACCGTTACTGTTCGGATTTTAAATACCGTTTTATAGTTGCTGTTGTTTCTTTGCACGTTGCCCGTCTGCTCGAGTGGCTTTTACGTTGATTTTTAAACGGTTTTCTCAGACTGAGGAGCTAATTGTTGGATATTTTCTTAACGAGTCTTTTCTTTTAAATAAATAAATAAATAATACGTTTCCGTCAGACCATGTGTCTGTTATCTGCTCGGTAATTTGGGCATTTACAGGAATTAAGTGGTACATGTATGCACCCGACTCGGTCCAACGCAGACTGTGAGGACATAACAACCATGCATGGACACTTAGTCTCACATGTATTATCCTCTGTACGTCCTCTGGCGCCTCCTGCAGGCTTTTTGTATTAATTGCAGTCATTGATTTTAGGTTTGTTTGCGGGCTGTGGGGTTTTACCTGATGTCCTGAATTCTCACCTGAGCCCTCTAAAGTCTACTGGAAAACTCTTTTTAGAATAGCTGGAAGCTGCTGTATAGATGTATTGGCACTGGTCCTTTTTCTTTTTTGTAGTACTGCTGAGCAGGGTAGGGGCGTTCAGATCAGAGCATGAGCTGCAGTTCATGGCAGGATGGAAGAAAATACTGAAGCTTAGATTTGAATAATGGCAAACTCCATGGAGCTGTTTAACATTTCAGCCATCACTTGTTTAAAAAAACTATTTAGGAACAGATGTTCTCTTTTTTCCCCTTTTTTTCTTTTTTAACTAAGGAAAATCATGTTTTATCAGCTTGCATGATAAGACCAAACATTTTCCTTTATTGGACATTAAATCAATCCATAATGCTTTTATTCTTTCTTTCTTTAATATAAAAATAACATAATACTTGAGTAAGCCACTAGATCCAATCTCCTCCAGGAGCCTTTGGGAGTTTACATTTAATATAATTAGGTCTTCATAATCTCCATGCATGTGCTCTATTAATTGTGCAGTTTAAGCTTCTTTATATGCATATTGATCTATAGGGATGATCTTACATTGGAAAAGCTTGAGTTGGAAGGTTGTTGTCAGCAGGAAATATATAATCGAGTGTTAATCTTGTCTTTGCTTGCCTTGCTTCATTGAAGATATGAAGTGATATTCTCAACCAGTTTTCATTTGTCACTGCTGTCAGCAGCAGAGTTCATTGCAGGCAATTGATCATGAGGTTTGAGAAGTCACAGTTCTACTTTTTTTTTTTTTTTTTTACCACAGAAGACCCGAAGGAGATACATCATTGTAAATAACAACATTAATGATGGCTGAATTTTCAGTTTGTGGGTTGTATGCGCATGCCAGCTCACCGTCCACACAGTCGTGGCTCATCTGGACTCTTGAATTGAACAGAGCCGATGTTGGTGTAGCTTCACCTGTGGATGAATGACAAGTCAAAGTGTCGGCTGTGGGGAAAAGGTCTGTTGGTACCAGGGGAAGAATACTTTTTTTTTTTGAGAGAGAGAGAGTGCAGTCCCCTCGGGCCCAGCCGTCACACACTTTATTAGTGCTGGAGATGCAGCATTTATACGTGGACATGAAGGTTTCTTCATGTGGATGACTCGGGGAGGCTCTCGAGCTGCTCACAGGAGGCCAGTTCACGTCGCAGGCGTGTCACTCAGTGACACTGATGAACAGTAGTGCACACCAAAACATGCATCAGGGGCAGGGTTACAGAATATTAATCTGCCATGGAGTGGGGGGGAGTCGGTTTTTAGGATTATTTTCTTCACTCACAGGTAATTTAGGCCGTGGATTGAGTTCGCTGAACGGTGGGTGGGCGGGGGTCACAGGGTTTGTGGCTGCCATTGGTTTCCATTTTACTATTCCCATTGGCCATTTCAGTGTCAGTAAAGTGTATTTTTTGTATATGATCCTATGTGTAAAGAAATTAACACCAGGCAAACGAGATAACTTAAGCCACGTGAATAACACCCAAATGACCAGTGCTGATGATAATGGAGAATTTTTTACCATAAAATACCATGAAAATGTATAAAAACAATCATATATTGACATTGTCGAAATGGATATAAAACCCAACAGGCTAAACAGTTGGCTAAATATTACATAAAAGTACAGATTCAAAGGATAGTTGTATATAGTTTATTAATTTACATAATTAAAAAAAAATTTACAACTTCATTCATTGCAAGTACAACCTACGTTAATCAAAATTCCTGTAAAACTTGTAAACTTGCCAGCCAGCTAATTTTTCAACAGCTGGCCTTTGGCAAGGTGGTCTAAAAGCCAATGAGGTGACGGGTAAAGAAATACAAACGCAGGATAGCAAGAGGCCAACATGGTCGCAAAATCAGCCTTGTGATTCTCACTATTCACAAGCTGCGGCAAATCAATCGCCAGGGGAAGCACAGTAACGTCCAGCGTTGGTCAGCTTTACCTGCTGGAGAGGAGGGAGCCTGGGTGGAGCCAAGTCTGGGGCAAATGAGCGGCGACGGCTTCGAAAGCCGGAGACACCTGTCGGTCGAGCAAGTATTTCCCCAGTAAGCCGCGACATCTGTTTCATGGCACGAGAGCTTTCCGATTCACCGGTAGGCCTGCAGAACACAAGGAGCCATATTTCTCAAAAGGAAAGTTTTGTTGGACTCAGCGTTCCTCTAGGGGTCATTTTGAGGAACTGCAGTTTAAGGAGCTTGCCTTAGGTGGCCCTCAGACGGGCCGGGACCTCCCCAACCAGCCCTGATCATCCTGACATTCCTTGCATTTGTCAAAGCAAACTGTTGCCCATGTTCATAGGAAATTACTATTAGCTGTTTAGGAAATCTACCCAATACTGAGAGTTTCCCTCAACCAGAGGCCCTGCGTTTTAATTGGTCCTCAGAAACAGGTGATCAATGTTTAGGATGCGAATCGACCTCAACATCTGGTGTTCACTTGGACTCCTCTGCAGCAGTACTTGGGCAACATGGAAGTGTAAAGCAGGGCAGATGTATGAGATTAGACCCTCACCGAGTAGCTCTCAAAACAAACCCAGTGTTTAGGGGCCTGGACTCCACGGGATATTGGAAACATAGCTCCCCGTTAACGTGATTGCATCACATCGTTTCTGCAGATTTGTCTGCTGCACGTTTATGCTGCCAGACGCCTGTTGTGCCCCATCCCAGATGTATCTGGTGACCACGGGGAGGCCACTGACGTTTCAATGAACTTGTCACATTCACAAAACCGGTTGGATCAGGCCCATTTTCTGTGACCTGATGCATTATCGCGCTGGAAGTAGCCATTCCAAGATGGTGAATTGCAGCCGTAAAGGGGATACACATGGCCAGCAACAATGCTCGGGTAGGCTGTCAAACGGTTGATTGGTCGTAAGAGCCCCAAAGTGTGCCGAGAAATCATTCACCACACCGGCAGCAGCCTGGACTGTCGACGCGGCACAGGTTGGGTCCACGGACACATGCAATTAACTCCAAATTCTGAACCGACCAGCTGACCCCCAGTCCCAAACTGTCTGGTTCTGGTGAGCCCGTGCCCACTGCGGCCTCAGATAATCTGTTTTTGGCTGATGGGAGTGGCACAGGCACGTTCTCCCCCGAACCCCCGCTGTCGTCCGTCTACCTCGAGGGTCAATGTGTGGCGTGTTTGGCCGCTAGAGACATTGTCTGAGTTACGGTGGCCATGAGCACGTGCATGTTGTACCTTCTTCTGTCTGTTGTGTGCTTCTAATGTTGCAGATCTGTTGTTACGTGACACCACCGATAGCCATTCTTACACCAGCATGCAGAGACTTAAAGCTGGTTTAGTAATAGGTGCAGAAATGATCACGTGTGCTTTTTGCTTTTCTCCAATCTGCATTAATGCAAAGTTACTTAGCTTTTAAAGAAAATAAGAAACAACTACATCAGATAGCAAGGAATAAATGCACACATTATTTGCAACACACACTGAAGACACATGACCTGTAGCCAGAAAGAAAGAAAAAAATGGAGTAACAGTGGAGAGTTTTCAGCTGTGTCATGAAACTTATTATGCTTTGAAAAGAATTCACAAGCCAAAGCGCCTTGTTTCAATGTTCATGTATCTTTTCTTTTTATCGATTTTTGATCTGCTTACTTAAACAGAGCCCAACTGTGGCCTGTTTTACTCTCTCTCTCTCTCATAACTTTTAAATTCGAATATGGCCCCGTATTCCTCCTGTTTATGGTTTCCAGATATCATCCATTGCGCTTGAGGTAGCCCATGTGCGCATAGCGGAGTCTGGAGGCCATGTGTTGGTCTTAACCCCTGATCCAGATACCAGGCCGGTTCCAGCTTAACAGTCTCGGCGTCTCAAGATGTTACTTGACGCCACTTTCACGCTCCTACACACGCGACTCGGCCTCTTTCCTTGACCGAGGAGGCCATCTAGTGGCTGCTCCTCGTGAGCGCAGGCAACGGGGACAGGCATCCGGCGGAATGACTCCCCCTGGCCCTGCCATGTTTTGGAAAGGCACATCCCCTCTTTAATTAATTAAAAAAAGAGAAAACAGGACAACGTTACATCAGATTATTGCAATTCCCAATCATCTCAGTTTCCTGGTCTGACGCAGGGATGTCGACCCATTTTGTTGCAGTTGTAAATACGTTGACACGCCTGAAGAAGGTCGCCTGGAGGGAATGAAATGCATTTAATGTCCAACATGGTTCGAAACGTTTGTGCTGAGTGTCAGACATTTTTAAAAATAGTATGAATTTCAGTTCATTCTTTGCCTTTGTGAAGGAGCCGTTACATTTGTGAAGAAAACCCCAAATAGTTTGTTTTCGATTTTCTTTGTTAAATTCATGAGGATTCTGTAACACCGACCGACTTTTCTCTTAATTGCAACAGATTTCCTCGCCCGTTTTCTCTTATCTGTCGTTGATTTTATTTTATTTTTTTTTTATTTTAATTTTATATCTTCAATCAAAGTGGCTCCTCCTCACTTTGGTGGGAAGATGCTGATTTACTTAACTCCAGCAAACACTAAGTAATCGTGAGACAATCGTGACCTAGCGCCATGGTGACTATACAGAGCTTTACCCAGGGGGCAACAACAATCATAATAAACCCATAAGTAGAAATGACCAAGTAGGATTTTTTGTTGTTGTTTTTGTTTTTTTTTTTAGTTTTGTGCCACTGATCATTTGAGTCAGTTTCACAACTAACTCATCCTAGGATTATTATGTATATTATTCATACACTCGATCCCACCCATCGTGCTTTCCTGTGTTAATGTCGCGTTGGGATCATTTCGTTTGAACGTGAACGTGAACCGATAACTCTATACTTTAACTGATACTTGAACTGCATTTAAAATCGCGAACACGTGGGAAATTGTGTCACGCATGTTTGATAAAAGGTAGTACGTTTAAAGTTTGTATGCTGCAGGCTATTTTTTTGTAAATGTCGCACTTAGTCAATAGAATGATACTTTGTAAAGATGCATATTTCTTCCAAACTCTAGTTTCAGTCAGTTCTTTGTGTTTAGAGTTTATGTTTATAAATGTTTATTAATGCAGTGTAAGAAAAACAGGCCTCAGTCGTGCGGATTAATTGAATAAATAAATCTGAAGCTGAAAATCCGCCGGTCCTCTCCTGATCTGTTTACACACCTGATTTGACGTTCACGGTGATTTCGTTTCGATGCCGTCGTTTGATCTGGGATTCCTTCAGCCAAACGGAGTGTCAAGAATTAAAGTTCACTGAGGAATTAAAAAAGAAGTATCCGAGTAATCAGATGGAGGGTCTGTAAAAAGTTAAATTTGTGCTCAGGTCTGATACCTGTGGATCTGCTTGAAAAAGGCGTTCGGGAGATTTGAAAATGGTCCTTCAGCGCCAAACGCACTCGATTATGGTCCCAGAAACAAAAATAATAATTTTGGTATTTTTTTAATCTCCCACTCGAGTGTGTTTTTGCTTTGCTACAACCTGTGCTCACTTTTGCACCAGGACAGTCGAAATCTGAAGTCAACCCCTGTGTGTGTGAACATCCTGTGCTCAAAACACTCGCATCAACCGTACTCCATAATATTCCGTCTAGATTTCAGCACTCGGGGAGACTGGAGGCGACATTTCTCAGGCCAGAGAACTTGAACGAGGGAAGCAGCAAGTTTATTACCAAGGACAATAGACGGCGGATGGCTTCCTTCAAAGGGCCTGGGGAGAAAAAAAAACAAGCCAGACTGGAGCTCCTCAATTTGGCTCCTGGCACCCTAAACGCGAAGGGCGAAGGAGCAGTAAATGACACTAAGCCTGAACATTAAAGAGAAGAACTTCTTCTCATTTTCTAATCGGGTTGGAGTCTGGCTGGCGAAACGTAGCAACACTTTAAGCCCGTGTGTCTAAAACAGAAACTTCAGGATTTCGATTATTAGGATTTTTCTTCTTCTTTAAAACATTTTAGACATAATTCTGATGCCAACTTGGACATATAAGAGCTCTGCTCAGATCGCACGTTAACGTGTTTTGGAAGTTTTCCTGCGAGACCAAACGGATTGAAATAAACCTACCTGCGGAGGTAATCTGTCACACAGGAGCAGTGAGTTCGAGATGAATCCGATGCGTTTAATCCCTTCTCTAGAAATCGGCATTAAATTTGCACGTATCGAGGTTTCAAAAAATAATTCAGAATTCTCCCTATGGTTTTGCTTTAAGATACGTGTGTTTTGGACGTTTGCAGGTCACGGTATTGTGGCCTGGGAATTGAAAACATATTATACAAACTTCGGTATAAACCAAAAGATGTTTTAATTAGCTGCTTTCTGAATTAAACGACTAGAGCAGATCCATATTATTATTTTTACAAAACGGTTTTCATTGACTCTCCACAAAACGCAGATGCGTTATATCGTTCTTTATTATGTTGCATCTATAACATTTAAATGAAGCAAAATATTCCGTTTGGAACGCTCGTTATTTTCGGTATGAGTTCATTTTCTAAAAGTTCATCTTGAAATATTCTTCTACGTCTCCTGCGCGGTTTTTAAACCATTGGTATGTTTTCTTCGTTTTAAACGCGAGCGATTTGCAACAAATACACTTTTGTGTAATTGTCTAACCCCCCAACACCACCACCACCCCACCCTTGATTGCTGGTGTTACTATTATCGGCTACACGTATTATCAGAGGGTTACATCACTATCGCCGCTGCGCTTCGCAGAAGCCACGTTTGCTGCTCGCGAGTGGCAACAGCTCGATTGACCGCCGTGGCTGCTGCGGAATTGAGCCGCTGGCGAACAATAAGGAGACAGCACAAGGACAGCATGGCAGCAGGGAGGTCACCGGTTAACTCGTGCTGCCACCTATCGGGCCACGGCCGCAACAGCCCAAGCGATCGCTTCATGTGGTTATTTCTGAGAAGCAAAGCCTGAACCTGTCGATTTGAAATCGGTTCAGGCTGGAGGGTTTTTTGTGGTGGTTGGTGGAATCAATGTGAGACGTCCTCGGATGTTGTTCTTTTTCTGTTTTCGTCATAAACAAACACCTGGATAAGGTGAAGTAAATTGGGAGGGGGTGTCAGTGCAACAGGATTTCTTCAGTCTGCGGAGGTTACAATGAAACCAGTCATGAAAAAAAAAATCATCTCCTGAATATAATGTTCCCGTGTATATGCTGGAGACCCAGTGAAAAAAACACAACTGCTCCAAGTCTTCACTGTCAGTGTATTTTTGAAACCCCCCCCCACACACACACACACACACTCACTCAGTCACTCACACACACTCAGTCACTCACTCTCTCTCTCACTCACACACACACACACACACGTTAATAATACTTAATCCTGCTCTATGAGAAATTCAGTGTGCAGAAAATCAGATTAAGTAAATATTGAAACGCATATTTAAACTGATGACACTGGAGCTTCTTTTGATGAGTTTGCCAGATGCAGTATGACACAATGGGGGTATTATATTAGGGATATCATTAGGACTGATGGTGAAACACGCAGTTAAACACTTGACCAGATACACATTGCTGAACCCGGATGTGCATTTCTTTATCTGGTGGTGTAGTTACTGCCAACATCTACCATTAAACTAAACGGTGCTGGTGAAATGCACTTGGACTTGGGTTAGCCACGAGGTTCGTGCGCAGCGGATTCAGTATCTAGCCCACAGTTGGACGGTAAAGGAGTGTAATCATTTCTGCAGGGGGAAGATATTATTGTCAGATTATTAGAGATTTACGGTCGGAGCTAATTGTACAGTGGCGCTGCCATGAGGAGGATTTTGGTCCTTTTTAATCACTCCGGAAAATAGCAAAGCTCCCTTTTTGTCGTCGGCGATATCATCCGCATCAGGTGGCGACGCTTGTGCCTAACAACGTGGCTCCGGGGGTAAGAACGTGCAGGTTTTTGGTTGCAGGTGGTATAGACTTTCGCACTGGGCGAGCTCCTTTTCTCCCAAGACCCGCTGTGAGCTCTCGAAATTGGGCAGACGTTTCATTGCGCGTCGTTTTCAGGCCGTGAGGCTCCCAGGCGAACACAGGCCGCATTGTTGGGGAGGGCGGGGGCGGTGGGTGGGGGGGTGGGGGGCGCAGGAGACGTGCGCGCCGCACCTCCGGGGCTGCAGAGCAATGTAAAGCTAACGTAATGGAGCGTGCAGCTGGGCCTCCGGTGGATCTTGTCTGTTTGAGGCATATGATGTTATATTGTTGAGATTGCATGTGGGGAGGAGAAGGGGGGGGGGTGGTTGTGCAGGAACATCTATCTGCTTAGTTGGCCAATACGTTGCAAAAGCAGGGCAGTGACCTAAATGTTGTGTTTAAGGACTACCATCGTGCTTCGACGGACCGTCTTTCAGGAAAAAAACCGAATTATCCTTCCACACTTATTACAAGTGTGCACTCGAAGTGGCCTGCTTCGTAGGGGCTTATATGGGCGGTGGGCGTGCATCGCCTCGGGTCTCCTGTGGTGCATTTAAGGCCCCTGTATTTACCCTTGTACAATATAGGTCAGTCCGCAGAGTCGCATTGTTATTCTCATTGTCACAACACCGAAAAATAATGTCGGCGCTCGCGCGCTGTCTGATAGGAGCTCCTGACAGCGAAACTCACATTGTTCTCCTGTATAAATATAGACCACAGACGGATGGTTTGGATTTGACTTCACCCTCCACCCACCTATAATATTACCAAAATATGTCCTCCTGGAGTATTTTGCTTTGCAGTATTGGGAGCAAGGGTGGGGCGGAACAACATAGTTTGCATATCACGTGACGCCGTATTAACAAATCAACAATTACCTTCCCTTTATTCTTCAGGAGTTGCTAAAAGGCTTGCAAGAAGCGTTTCAGGGAAGCTCCATGGAAATGTGCGAGCGGAATCCTTTAAATCCCGGCTACGTTGGTTCGCTGTTGAATTTCGCTCCACCTGAGTCGCTGTATTTCTCCAACTTGCGGGGTAATGGAGCCCACATACCCGGGCTGCATCAGATCCCGTACAACAGGAGAGAGGTGTGCACGCTCCCGTGGACTTCCTCAAGTTCGTGCACGTCTCGACCGGCGGCGCAGCCACAGAGCCGCGCCTTCGGGGGCTACTGTCCGCCGTTTCTGTCCAACTCGGTGTCTATAAATACGGGCTCCTCCGGCGGCCACGTCAGGGCGCACGCGGAGGAGTCGGCCCGGTGCTTCCAGGACGCAAACCACAAGACCGGGGATGCCGGCAGGCAGGATGAGGTTTACGCCGGGGAGCACGGGGCCATCGGTGACGGCGCCTACTCAGATCTGCACAGCCGGTCTCACGGCTCTGCAGCCCAGATAGATGCCGACCCGGCAGGTCCGCTTCACGTGAACGGCACCAAACAGGAACAGAATCCCCATCACACACCAGCGAGCAACGCATGCTCCAGGGCCACTTTTGTTGAAGGTTAAGTAGCCTATATAATTATTTTGTTATTGCAACTATTAAATAGGCTACGATTAATAATTATTTGAAAAGTGATGATGAGCCACGATGCCACAGTAGTGGTTTATCTGTGTTTTTGTTCGAGTATTCTATTTGAATTACTGTTTATCTCCTATTACATCATCATGCAAGACTAGCCAATTTCTATTGGTGGATATTGTTAGATAGGGATTATACTGAGACTTCATAGTTTGTGTGAGATATCATGATGACTTCTGTCTGTGTTTTATGGTCAGTTTATATCTCCTACGGTGTCAATTTTATTTTAATATTCGTGTAACGACCTGATGGAGTCTCCTGCTTGTGGTAATATTAGCCCTATTTTCCCAAGTATACAAGTAGCTATGGCCGCTTATATTTACCATATTATTATTATTATTATGATACAAGCAGCGCTATAGAAAAGCAGTGCCAGTGGGGGCACTTATTTCCCCTCAGAGTATACTGGCCTTGCTGAAGCTTTGGTGTTAATTTAAAGTATAAAAACTTCGCTTCTGCCTCCGCTCTCCTCCAGGCGCCCCATGGTGCTCGTCACAGGCGAAAACCAGAAAGAAGAGAAAGCCTTACTCGAAGCCGCAGCTGGCTGAACTTGAGAACGAGTTTATGATGAATGAGTTCATCAACAGACAGAAACGCAAGGAGCTGTCGGACAGACTGGACCTGAGCGACCAGCAGGTGAAGATATGGTTTCAGAACCGCAGGATGAAGAAGAAGCGGCTCATGATGCGGGAGCAAGCCTTCTCCTCGTACTGATGACCTTTTGGACTTGATCGTGACCAGCAGCGCACACATTTGTGTTGTGTTGTTGTGATTATTGCAGCACACCACGACCCCCACCCCTCCGTTTACGGCATTGACTTGTATTTATAGATAGATGTAAATTGTTTATATTCCAGTCACACGTCAGGCTTAGGTTTTACGTCCCAACGAGTTCAGTTCAGTTTTATTAATAATATTAATAATATATCATCTTTATAAATACTGAATATTAGGATACAAGAGATTCTGGTCGGTTTTGACTGAGATTCTCCAAATGGCGCAGGGTAGGCCCTGACTCCAAGTTGGGCCCCAGGCGCGGAGAAACAAATAAACTTTTAAACCTAATCCTAATTCCTCCTCATCCAACACAAACGTCAAGGCCCGTTTTACACATGGTCCTGTATGTTTGTTTGGAAGTTATTTTTTTGTGCGTTTTGTCAACATGGCCTGCGCACGTACTGCGGGCAAGAAAACAGTCAAGTTCATGTTTACGGAGAGAGATTCCCGAAAGTCCGCGTCTCCAAATATGTTATAGCTGCATGTCTATTTCCTTAATTGCCGTTGTAGTATTGAGTTAAGCGTCACGTTTCCGCCCCGGCCATGTAAAAAAAAAAAAAAAAAAAAGCAACGTTAAGTTTGGTTCTGTGTGGCCGCGTCCACATTCAAGGTCGGCTCTGCGTGGAGGGGGGAGATATGCGCCGCATGTAGTGGTAGAAGGTGTTCACTTGAGATGTCTTGTAAAAAAAAAACAACAACAAGCGTGTTTGTGGATGTGAAACGTTCTGGTTGTGTTAGTTCAAGCGACATTATAACTGTGCTGAATGAAGCTCGGATTGTCATTGTCATACCTGCGGTTTTGTTTGTGTGTGTGCGCGCACTATAAGAGCAGACGTGATTGTACAGTCACAAACACACAAGATGGTTGCATTGGAACCTCTCTCGCTTTAAAAAAAATCTATCTTTTATAACTAAATACATACTTGATTAACGTATATTAAACTTCGGATTGGATTTACTAAAAAAAACCCAAACAAATCATTCCCGGAAGCATGTTATAGGTAAACCGGTATGTGAATGCGAACGAGACCAGCAATCTCTTTACGCACGGACCAGAGGTCTTGTAAAGTGGACGCAACACGAGATTTAATACATTTGTAAATAAAGAACATTTTAAATGACCTGCACCCACGTTGTTGTGCGTCATGCGAGTCGTTTTATACTTTTATTTTATTTTTTAAGGACATGGAACAGCGAGTTCAACCTATCGGCTTCGCTTAATTTACTTCAAGATCTTCCAGTCGCTCACTAGTAGGTGACATTATCAATCTGTTGATATATATATATAAATCTCACAACTACGTCTTCTGACTGAATTTTACGAAAGATTGAAAAACGGATGTGAGGAGGAATTGTTTAGGAAACCTCGGTGGTTATATGCGGCGATGGGAAGGGCCGTGCGTGTGCGTGTGCGGTTATAACCGGTATACCTGGAGCCACTCAAACCGAATTCCCCTCACGTTTTAAACTGGTATATAAAATCATTAGCACTGATGCATGAAATGAATGTATTTATCACGTTTCTACGCTGACACCTTAATTTAAAATAATTAAAAAATAATAATAAGAGCCCTGTATAGTCTGCGTTAAACCGTCCCCTCAACCAACCTCCTTCACGTCTATCCTTTAGTTACACCTTCCCCCAAAAAACCCAAATATTTTCATAGTGCAAATCACCCACTGCTTTAGAAGTATATATCATAATCATCCACTTTCACTCTCAGTTGGAAACTCGGTAGAAAATACTTCAAAATAGTTGACTGACCATATTTGTATTGAGTACTTTGTTATATTTGCATAAATTTTTACGTCTTGATCATATGTACCTTTTTATAGCTACTTAGCTTTCCGTCTTTAGATTTCTCCCACAGTATAAATGCATAACACAGCAGCAGCTTGCTCACACACACCCACACACACACACACACACACACACACACACACACACACAGAGCCGAGACCTCCACATGCCAGTTGGGTGGCTGCTGTGGCTGAGACCAAATGGATCTGGTGTTACCCACTCATTTAATTTCACCGTGTTGCACATTAAATACATTTTGAATCCGCTGAACGTTATTATAGACGAAATTAGCTTTGCTCTGTGCGTATGACAAACCATTTCGGTGGTATGGTCATATCTGACTGTTTCTACTTACCAAAACAACAACAACAAAAACCCGTTCAACTGTTTTTGTTTAAGTGGTTTCCAAAAAAGAAAAACCAACACAACCCTTTTTGTTGCCACATTGTGGTTGAGAACTGACTAAACCGTAAAGCCTGCAGCTCACAAGTGGTCAGTCTGGTGCTAAAGATTTTAGGTGCCAAGAGCCGAAGAATTACCAACCGACGGCGGACCAGCACACACGAGAAATCTCCGGAGACTCTATCTATTAATGGTCCCTCCCATTGCATCACCATCACGTCATCATCGCCTCTTTACTGCAGCCATTTATATTTCTATAACACCGCGGTCGTATTAAAGGTTGATGAGAGTCCGAGTCGCATTTCAAAGCTGCGATTGTAATGACACGCGAAGAGATGATTCTTATTAGGACTGTTACTTTTTTTTCCTTCATATTGGGGAGGCGGTATTTTTGAAGAGCCGTTGAGGCTAAACGTTCTCTTTTCTATCGCCGCAGTCTCGTCATTTTTTTTCTCAATATATAAAATATTTTTTTATAAGCTACACTTCCGTGCTGCAGGCCGCTTGTTTTCCTGCTCGATGTTTGTCTGCTTTGTATCACCTTAGCTTTGACACACACACACACACACACACACACACACACACACACACACACACACACACACACACACACACACACCATATTTCACCTACTATTAGTTTTTTATTGCTCGGGCTATTTTTGAACATCCACATCGGGGTTTTTTCTACGTGCAACGCGCAACGCCCCCCTTCAGTATTTGTTGCTTTATTGCTTTACTGCATCCAAACGCAGCCGGACTGTATGTATGAGCCGAGTGTGGCTGCAGGCTCCTCGAGATAGCGGGGGCGCCACAACAAAGTTAAGGTCAAGTTAGTAGGATGTGCATCGTCACTTGCACGCACTACTTTTGTTCAGGATGTGGGGAGGAATTTGCATAAAAGCATTAATTTCCTGCCAATATGAACAATTTTGAAGCAGCTCCTGGCGTCGGTTTGATTTTCAAAAAATTAATGAGTGAATGTTGTGCACATCAAGCTGGCTCAGCAACACCACGTTTCCGGTTGTATCTAAGCTCAAACTCACTCTGTGTAATTTAAAGTTTGAAAAGGTAAACCTGTTTTTTTCTGTTGAGAGCATCGATGGATTTCGCAGTTACTTATGCAAAACTTTTATACACACTGGTAATAGTCGTGCTAGTAGACGCAATAGTAGTAGTAGTAATACATAAAAGTAGAACAAGTTTTAGAATAAAAAAATCTTTATGCGTCACAGCAATTTCGTAAACGAGTCAGAC